>JAOANR010000001.1:52494884-52831308 GCA_030278955.1 Hygrophila difformis | reverse complement strand
CTGCCACTGCTTGGCTTTCTTTCTCCGGATCGAACTGTCCGAGGTACTCTTTTAATCGTTGCCCCATTCACCACTATATCGCCCCTGCCAGTTCGAATCCTGACAGCTCCATTTTTGAACACCTCTAGTACTTCATGTGGTCCTTCCCATCTAGATTTGAGCTTTCCGGGGAACAGCTTCAACCTAGTATTGAACAATAACACATGTTGACCAACATAAAAATACTTAGGTTTGATCCGGCGATCGTGCAACTTCTGGGTCCGCTCCTTGTAAATTCGAGAGCTTTCATAAGCTTGCGCTCGTATTTCCTCAATTTCATTGAGGTCCAACTTACGTTTGCTCTGAGCAACTTTCGGATCGAAGTTAGCGTTTTAACGGCCCAGTAAGCTTTATGCTCCAGCTCTACAGGCAAATGACAGGCTTTTCCGAAGACCAGCCTGTATGGAGACATCCGATGGGAGTCTTATATGCTGTGCGGTATGCCCATAGAGCATCATTGAGCTTACGTGCCCAATCCTTACGGGTTATCCCGACAGTTGGCTTCGAGTATGTGTTTGATTTCGCGATTGGATACTTCGACTTGACCACTAGTCTGAGGATGGTAAGGCGTGCCTATCTTATGGAGGATCCCATTTTTACTCATTAAAGTTTCAAAACCTTTATTAATGAAGTGTGTTCCTCCATCAGATATCACCACCCTAGGTACGCCAAATCGACTGAAAATGTTGTTCTTGAGGAACTGATGACTTGGCTACCATCATTGGTCGGTAATGCGACAGCCTCGACCCATTTGGATACGTAATCGACAGCTACCAAGATATAGTAGTTTCCACCAGATGGTGGAAACGGTCCCATGAAGTCAATGCCCCATACATCAAAGATCTCAAGTGTGAGAAATCCCTTTTTGAGGCATCTCATCCCTCTTGGAGATGTTTCCTAATCTTTGGCATCTGTCACAGCCCTTAACAAATGTCCTGCAATCCTCATAGATGTGAGGGCCAATAAAATCCACATTCGAGGACCTTGTGGGCCGTTCGAGCGGGACCATGGTGACCTCCATATTCTGATTCATGGCATTTTCTGACAATTTGATAAGCTTCATGCTCGGTCACACATCGCCTGATTATTAAATCAGGGCAGTGTTTGAAGAGATAAGGTTCTTCCCAGAAGTAACTTAATACATCTCGTTTGAACTTATTCTTCTGATGATAGTTCGAAAACTGGGGGGTTACTCCGCATGCCAAGAAGTTAGCAATGTCGGAAAACCATGGACAAGCTTGATTATGCAGATGCAATGCGAACAACTGTTCGTCTGGGAAATCTTCATTGACGGCTTTTTCCTTTTTATCATAATCTAATCGAGATAAGTGGTCAGCAGCACCATTATCTCGACCTCGCCTATCTTTTATTATGATGTCGAATTCTTGCAACAGAAGTACCCACCTGATTAATCGAGGTTTTGCATCTTGTTTGCTAAACAAGTATCTCAATGCTGTATGATCAGTGTATACTATGGTCTTCGTACCTATTAAGTACTGTCTGAACTTGTCAAACGCGAAGACTACAGCATACATCTCTTTTTCCGTTGTGGTGTAGTTAACTTGGGCCTCATTCAGGGCATGACTCGCGTAATGAATTACGCAGTGTCTCCCATCCTTATGTTGTCCAAGAACTGCCCCTACGGCGAGACCACTAGCATCGCACATTACCTCGAAAGGCAGTGACCAATCGGGTGGTTGCACTATCGGTGCAGAAACCAACATCTTCTTGAGCGTGTCAAAGGCTTGGACACACGCTTCATTTATTAAGAAAGGATTTTCTTTACAAAGCAGATTAGTGAGCGGCTTGGCAATTTTAGAGAAATCCTTAATGAATCGCCGGTAAAAACCGGCATGCCCTAAGAAGCTCCTAACTGATTTGATCGAGTTAGGAAGAGGGAGATTGGAAATGATGGAAACTTTGGCTGGATCAACTTCAATGCCTGCACGAGAAATGCGATGACCTAACACTATGCCCTCAGTGACCATAAAATGGCACTTTTCCCCAATTTAAAACCAAGTTAGTGTCTTCACACCTCTTTAAAATCTTAGCAATATTGGTCAAACAATCTTCGAACGTATCTCCATATACAGAGAAGTCATCCATAAAGACCTCAATGCATTTTTCGATAAATTCAGAGAAAATAGACATCATGCATCTTTGAAAAGTAGCAGGTGCATTGCACAAACCAAAAGGCATCCGTCGATAGGCAAAAGTGCCGTACGGGCAAGTAAAAGTGGTTTTATCATGGTCTTCACTGGAAATAACAATCTGATTATAGCCAGAATAACCATCCAAAAAGCAATAAAACTCTCTCCCTGCCAACCTCTCAAGCATCTGATCAATGAATGGCAATGGAAAATGGTCCTTGCGTGTGGCCTCGTTCAGTTTCCGGTAGTCGATACAAACTCTCCATCCGGTCACTGGCCTGGTTGCAACCTCTTGTCCTTGCTCATTCTTGGTTATGCACATCCCTCCTCGTTTGGGTACGACCTGCACTGGGCTAACCCATTTGCTATCAGAGATAGGATAGATTATACCAGCATCTAAGAGCTTGATAACTTCTTTCCTTACCACTTCCTGCATAAGGGGGTTTAATCGCCTCTGAGGTTGACGGGAGGGTTTAAACTCTTCTTCCATTAGAATCCTGTGCATGCAAATAGAAGGGCTTATTCCTTTTATATCAGAAATGGTCCAACCTATTGCATGTACATGTTTCTTAAGAACGACCACCAGAGCATTTTCTTGCTCTTGAGAGAGCTTAGCCGAAACAATCACGGGTAACTTTTTATGTTCTGCGAGAAACGCGTACTTGAGATGATCGGGTAGTGTTTTAAGTTCAAGCTCTGGTGGACATTCAACGGAAGGGAGTAGTTTGCGAGAATTGGGTAGTGGGAGAACAGATTTACCTTCGGGATCCTGCATCAGTACAGGATCCTCTTCCTCCTCTTGGTTGGCGTCCTCATGGAAGTCCATGCCATCAAATTCCTCCAAATCCCCTGTTTCGGGATCGGTGAAGTGAACGGCTTTGCATCCTTTGTGCTCCACGTCAGCAGGCTTCAGTACCTGCTTTGATGATTCATCCAGCATCATTTCACACTCAAGTTCAGAGTCAAGCTCTTCCCTAACTATTACATTTTCAAATGAAAAACAAGAATTGTCATTCGGAAATTTCTGCAATTTCTCCATATCAAAGATGATCTCCTCGCCATCGACCCTTAAGGTGACTTTTCCGGATTTGGCGTCAATCAGTGCACCACCAGTGGCTAGAAATGGGCGTCCAAGGATAAGCGGCATTTCAGAATCCTCTTCAATGTCGAGGACGATGAAGTCGACCGGGAAAAGAACCTGCCCGGTTTTGACCACAACATCCTTGAGGATTCCTACGGGCTGAGTGATCGATCTGCAAGTTGCAGTCTCATCTTGACCGGTTGAATTTCTCCAAGCTTAAGGCGAACAGCCATAGCTAGTGGCATCACATTGATGCTTGATCCTAAATCACAAAGCCCCATACTTACTTTGGCCTTTCCGAATTGTACTGGAAGTGTGCAACATCCGGGGTCCTCTTTCTTTTCAGGCATTCTCCTCTGGACAATGGCACTGCACGTGCTGTTGAGAATAATTACCTCTTCCTGCTCAACCTGCCTTTTTCCTGAAATCAATTCTTTCAAGAACTTAGCATAGATGGGCATTTCGGAAATCATTTCTGTGAGAGGAATGGTTATCTCTACAGACTTTAATCGTTGCAGAAATTTCTTGAATTTAAGATCATGTTCTTTATTTTTAAGCCGCGCAGGATAAGGAATCCTGGGCATGTACTTGTTATTAGCAATTTTTGGTGGTGAAGGGAAGGAAGTTGTACCTTCACCTGTACCCTTATCTGGTTCAGCCGTTTCAGGCGCAGCTTCAGTCTGCAATTCGGCTGTCTCTTTTTCCGTTTCGTTCCCATTATCAGCTTCCTTACCAGCATTGTCAACAATATCATCTTCTTCAAATTCCACTCCAGTATCCGCTCCCTTTGGTCCAGCTAGTACTCTCCCAGATTTCAAGGTTATTGCCTTGCATTGCGGGTTCTTTTCCGCAGTGCTAGGCAATGTTCCTTTGTCCCTTTTCTGCATCTCATTAGCCATCTGTGTAACTTGGGTCTCCACATTTCTGATGGAGGCCTGCAGTTGATTGTTGATCTCTTTCTGACTAGTGATGAAATCAGTCATCAGATTCTCTAGCCTTGAAGGAGGCTTTTGATTCTGATTTTGATTTTGATGCTGATTCTGATTCCACTGGCCTTGGTTTGGGACAAACTGAGGCTGGAAACTCTGATTGGGCTGAAAGTTCTGGAAATTCTGAGGCGGCCTCTGCTGGATCTGAGGTTGGAAACCTGGATTCTGAAAATGTTGTCCCCTGTTCTGGTTGAATCCCTGATTCTGTTGATGGTTGAACTGCTGTTGCTGTGGCTTATTCAAGAGATGTGAGTTCAAGGCGTTGTTGTTTGAATATGACAAATTCGGGTGTCTATTTGGAAAAGCTCCTGCATAGTTACAGCTCTCTGCTGTGACTTGCTCGCATGTGTCAGTTGCATGAGCACCTTGACACAGTCCACAGATCACATCAGTTTGCTGTCCCTGCGCAGAACTTCCAACTCCTTGATTTACAGACAACGCTGCCACTTGCTCTTGAAGCTTTTCAATGTCTGACTTCTCTACTGTACCTACAGCACATAAACTACGGGGGGGAGTGAGATTACCATCATCAGTTAGAACAGAACGGTTTACACTCATGGCCTCAATCTTTGCCCAGGCTTGGTCCATTGGTATGTAGAGCAAATGTTGACCACCGGCAGCATCTAGCATGGATTTCCATGCTGGGGTCAGACCACTGTAGAACTTTCTCAGTCTCTCCCAGTCATGGAAACCATGTTGAGGACACTTTCTGAGTAGGTTGAAGAATCTTTCCTTTGCATCATACAAGGACTCGTCTGGTTTCATCTTGAATTCCGCAATTTTGGAGCGGCATTCATCCACCTTGGACTCCGGGAAGTATTTTGCTAGGAAGTTTCTGATCACATCTTCCCATGTAGACTTCTGATTTACGGGCAGTGACTTGTACCATGTTCGTGCTGCGCTTGTCAGAGAGAAGGGAAATAGCCTTAGTCGAATAGTGTTTGCGGGTACATCACGATTCTTGATCGTGTCACACAATTCTAGGAAGGTTTGCAGGTGATCATGGGGATCTTCATGACTTGCTCCGGCAAACTGGTTGCTCTGGACTAGATTGATTAGGGCCGGTTTCAGTTCGAAATTCCTGGCCAAGAATGGAGCTTGTCCAGGAATGTTCAGATATGGCTCTAAAATCGGTTGCATGTAATCAGCAGCAGCTGCTGCTTGATGATTGTTCTCAGGCCCGCCTTGGTATTGCTGTGGGTAGTAGTTCTGAGGCATGAAATAGTTCCTCGGATCATTGAAATCATTCGGATTTGGGGGATTCTGATGGGGGTTATGGTATTGCTGATTCTGTTGGTTTGGGAAATTTTGCTGATTTGGTTGGTTTTGGTTGTTTGGTGGGTTTTGGTTTGGGTTGGGAGGAGGTGCCTCGAAGTGCTGCCGCTCCATGTTTGGTGGATTCCCACCTCCTTGTATGATCTGGGGAGGGGGATCATCCAAATCATCATGATCAGCATCCTCGGGGTCTTCCTCAATGTTGTGAAGTGGGGGATTGGGTTGAATGATTGGTGGGATGTCAGGGTTTGCCATTTCGGAGATATCGCTGCTGGTGCTTGGTGAAAGTAATGCCTGTCGTTCCCGTTCCCTTCTTCGTTTAGTCTCCGCCCTAAGACGTCGAGCTGTCTTTTCTATCTCTGAATTAAACGGGATCTCGGCTGGCGTCTGCTTCCTCCTTTGCATAGAACAACGGCTTCAATAATGACAGTACCTGTACAATCCCCAGGTTAGAAGTGGTTCTGAAGGTGAATATTTATAATTATATGTATAGACTACTCTAGGAGCAATGAGGAATGTAATTCTCTAAATAAAACGGCGCTGCATCCTCCCCGGCAACGGCGCCATGAAACTTTTGACAATTTCCGTCCCACGAGCTTTTTCTAAAATATACCAGGTTAGATTTATTACAAGAAAAGAGTTATGATTCACGGGAAAGGGGTTTAGGGATATATCAAGATTATTATTCTTTTTATTACTCAAGTGTGGTGCTTTAATTTCAAATGGCGATGTGGTCCTCCCTGTCATGAAATGTTGACAAATCTCATGGCATAGCCGGGATAGGTTGACCTTCAGCCTGTCACACTGAGGATCCCCGGCAAGTATGCCATGATACTTCTCATCAATTCTTGCCATGAGAGTTCCTGCCATGAAACTTTTGGCAAGTTTCCACTACATGAGTATTTTCCGAAAAATCATGATCCTGGTTTAAGTTTTATTTAATGAAGCCAATTTATGATGGCGGTGTTGTGATTAGGGATATATTTATAAGTAGTCATGTTTTTATTGCTCGTGTTTAAGAAACTGTGGCCCGAAAGCGCACGGTGTCAAAAATTGCAGTAATTTATAGTAAGACCGGATCGTTCACTGGAGGATGTGCGATAGAAGCAGGTCCCACGTCGTTTTACTAGATTTTCCATTCGTATTGCTCAATAGGCTTGAAAGATGTTTAATAACTACTGACATGAATGTAAATTAGATCTAGAAAGCAGTTAAATTAATCTACAAAGCAAATAAATCTATTCTAGAAAGCGGATAAGAATTATTCTAAGAATGCAGTAAACATTATCTACGAAAGCAGGGGAAAGGAGCATTGTGCCAACCGTGAAGTTGAGTCACAATGTGGACAGAAAGGACAGGAAGAAAAGAATGAAAATTGGACAAGAGTGAGATACAGCAATATTAAACTTCCATTTTTATATGCAGATCTTTGTTTGGGATAATTCTTTCAGATAGCTAATTCTCATGCTCTCAATAAGGCTTTCCCTTTAGCAGACAGGTACTTGCAATATGAGTTTACATGTTCTTAAGACCGCAAATTCTAAGATACCACAGATTCGTAACTGCCCTGGCCTGGGTATGTTACTTCATCTGTGGTGGATAAGCAACACCCGACACATCATTTATTGAAATGCCAAGTACCACTATCATTCTCCCATGTCACACCCAAAGATTTGAATCAAGCCCTAAACTATCCCTTAACTGTCAATCCTAGTAGCAGTTACACAACTCTCAATACAACCGAGTGACCTCTAACGAAAGCGGTTAAAAGAAAGCGGTAAAGAAAGCATTTAAAATCCTATCACTCGGAGGTTTTGAAAATCTGACCCTAGTAGTAAAAGACAGCTCCCCATCAGAATGACGGAGTATGGATCAAGAACTCCCGGCTCTCAGTGGACCACTAGTGTGTTCACTTCCTTCCGGGTAATTATGAGATACAAACTAATGAAACGACCTAATAAATTAGTTCGTTCCGGATGCACTCACTCAGGACTCAAAAGTAGGCTTTGGCAGAAGAAGATAGCAGTTGAAAGAAAACTCAACCCTATCTTGGAAAATAATCAAGGCCTGAATGATGTTCCTCTAAGATTATTTACTACACTGTATTTAAATCCAAGTGGACCCCATCTCGGTGTAGCACCTAATCTTACATTTCCATCAACCAGCAATTTTGGAAAATAATGGATTTGAAAATCATTCCCTGTCAGGTACTAGACTCTCAGTTAAAACACAGACCCTTTCAGTCTAGACGAGACCTAATCGCTGAATCTGCTTCTTAATTCCCAAAATATAACCCTTGACAGAATATGAATTAGTCATAACTGAAGAATTTATCCCTTACTCAGATCCGGATTTTATAAAGAGGTTTTTGTTGGGAGTTTATAAAGCAATATCTGTTTAAGATCCAGACTTCTATTGTCCAAGGGAAGGATCCCAAAATAATTACAGACCACAACAGTACATAATATTATCATGCATAAGGATATATGGAAGTGTAAAATTAATTGACCCAAAATATAGAAGCGGGTCTAGACAGAAGGTGAAACACAGAATGGAATGGTCAAGGTACCAAAGTAATGGCAGAATGATCAGGTGGACTGTAAACATCTACTGTCCAATTTCCCAATCACTCGGATGGAGCGAATTTAGGCAGCTTAGACCCTATAATGGTGGTGTCAACACCAGTTGGGCCTCCACTGTCTGTGAATTCGGATAAAAACCTACACGCTTCCCTTCTATAATGATCATCAGTTGGCATTGACTGATGCCAACTGACTCCCAGTACGGATTGGGATTCAGGTTTGGAAATTAAGATAACAAAAATAAAACTGTATCTGGATGGAAGTCAGTCGAGCAGCTATTGTAACCCCGGATGGGCGAACCGCCAAGGCTTCCACTGACAGCCATTCAGACCATGCAAAATAACAATTAGTAACTAATACCCAGAGCACGAGCTAGTTATCCATGAGGGAGTACCCGCCAATATTATTCTGATGTATTCTTTACTAATGGTTCCACACAACACACAAAGACAAAATAAATAAGAAGCAAAAGAAGATCCATTGTATGAGAGACATTGGTTTCTCATGCAAGGTTGTGGGTCGGGTCCACAATTGATGGTCTTAAATAATCCTTCCTACCATAATTAATTACAGTCCAGATTATCTGTTTAAGCCATCGAAGTTTTGTTTATACAAGAATGTTTTAATGGCAATTGAACAAAGATCCTTTAGTCATGATGATCATTGAAGAGTGATTATTGCTAATCTCAATTTTTTAATCATTAATGAGTCAAGGGTTCAATCAGTTAAGTGATGCAAATGGAGAATCAAAATTTTGGGCAGCATAACACCCTATATTGCAATTCCAGAATGTTACATCCTAACCCGTGGGGCTATGATGTGAGTGTTGCAATATAAAATAGGGAGAGAATGAAATTTGTTTGAGATCAAATAGAGAGAGAAACCCTTGTCGCGATATCATAAATTCTGTCGCGGACCGAGATCCGCGACATGGACATCCCGACAAGTTTTTAGAATTTTTGGGCAGCATAACGCCTCTTTGTCGCTATGTGAGATTTTGTCGCGGAACGTGGTTCCGCGACAAGGGTGACATCGCGACAAAGTGTTTTCAGAAAATTCTAAGGCATTTGAACTCTTGTCGCTATGCATGGAAATTTTGTCGCGGAACGTGGTTCCGCGACAAGGTGTTCCGCGACAAGGTGTTCAAAAGTCAAGGAACATGGCATAATTTTTCTGTCTCGGAATGGGATTTTGTCGCGGAACGTGGCTCCGCGACAAGATGATTCCGCGACAAGAAGCCATGAAGACAAAATGCAAGAGTTTGGCTCCTTTGTCGCTATGCATGGATAGTTTTGTCGCGGAACGTGGCTCCGCGACAAGGTATTCCGCGACAAAGGGTTTTAAATTTGGAGACAAGTGTCTTGAAACACCTTGGTCGCGGAACAGCCACTCTGTCGCGGAACGTGGCTCCGCGCCAGAAGGCGGTTGGCGCCCAAGGTGGTTCAGGACAAAAGTCAGAAAAAGCAGAAATGAACAGTGGCATGCAAACAGCGTGATCTCACCCTATTTCAGATCAAAAAGCTATTCTAAGCTAAAAATAAGCAAGAAACATTTAAAATAAAGAAGAACATGCTTAAACAAAAATAACAAGGCTGGGCAGGATATTAAAATAAAGCATGAGTCCTAATCTAGGGTTTGATCACACATCCACACAACATTATCCATAATAAGCCAACAGTAAACATAAAAATAACAAAATGGGGGTCAAATGACCCCAAAATAAAAAAGAAAGCATAAATCCATGGGGTGTGAGACCCATTTCATGATTTGGGACACAAATGATGAGTGTTTTCCCATATTATTGAAGGGGTGTTGTTAATACCCATGATTTGGGTATTACAAACCCTAAAACAAGAGTTTAGAAACCAAAACATAGTGTAAAAATAGCTATCTAAACACTGTGAACAGTAAAACACTAAACTAAGCTAAACTAAGTGCAAAAATTAAATAATACATGAAAATAAACCTAAACTACTCTACCTAAGAGAGAACTCCTACTGCTTGCCTTCAAGAACTTCTAACAAAATTTCAACCTTCCAACCAACTATTCAACCCTTAGCTCATGGGAGACACCTCATATTTATAGAAGTGTAACCCTAAGCCCATGGGCCTTGATTCTAGCCCATTGTGTCTTAAGACATCACACACATCACAGCTTTGTCTCGGAACATCAAGTTGGTCGCGGAACACACTGCATGTGGCAAGGCTTCTCGACTGGGTCTTGTGTCTCTATTTGTGCATCTTGGTCGCGGAATGGACCTTTGTCGCGGAGCATGCCATCGCGACAAGGGTCATCGCGCCAGGGGCTTGGCTGGTCTCCTCTTCATTTGGGGCCAGTTGGTCGCGGAACATGCCTTTGTCGCGGAACACTGCATCGCGCCAAGGGCTTCCGCGACAAGGGTCTTCCTGGGCCTGCTGGATTGGGCCAGATGGGCCGAAAATATTCTTTTTGTGGGCTTTTCTATCTTTTTCCCATCTTTTTGTCTCCTTTTCTTTTTCTCATGTTTTTGGATTTTTCTAACATAAATATGTAATAAAATTACATATTTATGTCTTTTTCACACCAGCTTATTATTTTTACAATTATGCATAAATCAGTCCAATTCGACTGCTTTCTTACTTAATATAAGACCGGAATGCGATCAAATGCCCGTTTAAGACACGGAAATGGATTGAAAATAATGGTCATTTTTGGCCATTATCAACTAGCATAATAAATAACATGAAGTTTCTTATCCTTTCGTTGACCCAATACTGCTCCAACAGCAAAGTCACTAGCGTCGCTCATGATCTCGAATGGCAAACTCCAGTCAGGTGGCTGAATAATTGGTGCTGTCACCAATGCTTCCTTGATCCTATTGAACGCCTCAATACACTCATTAGTAAAATCAAACTCAACATCTTTACATAGCAGCTTAAACAGAGGTAATGCAATTTTTGAAAAATCTTTTATGAACCTTCGATAAAATCCAGCATGACCCAGAAAACTTCTCAGAGTTTTTAAATTATTAGGAGGTGGAATTTTTGCAATCACTTCTACTTTAGCCCTATCAACTTCAATGCCATTTTTAGAAATCCTATGTCCTAAGACAATACCTTCATTAACCATAAAATGACATTTTTCCCAATTAAGAACCAAATTTGACTCTTCACATCTAATCAGAACTTTCTCCAAGTTAATTAAGCATTTTTCAAAATCAGACCCGAATACAGAGAAATCATCCATAAATACCTCAATGCATGTCTCAATTAAATCAGAAAATATAGACATCATGCATCTCTGAAATGTAGCTGGAGCATTACACAAACCAAATGGCATTCTCCTATATGCAAATGTACCATAAGGACATGTAAATGTAGTTTTATCTTGATCCTCAGGTGCAATTGGAACTTGATTATAACCAGAATAGCCATCTAAAAAGCAATAAAACTCATGACCAGCTAAACGTTCTAGCATTTGATCAATAAAAGGCAGTGGGAAATGATCTTTCCTAGTCTTATCATTCAATCTCCTATAATCAATGCATACACGCCATCCAGTAGTAGGTCTAGTAGGTACTAATTCACCATTTTCATTTCTAATCACAGTCATACCTCCCTTTTTAGGCACTACTTGAACTGGACTCACCCACTGACTATCAGAAATAGGATAGATAATACCTGCATCGAGTAGTTTAATAACCTCTGATCTTACAGCTTCTTGTAGATGTGGATTCAATCTCCTCTGGGGTTGTCTCACTGGCTTGTCATCCTCCTCCATATAGATACGGTGTGTACACAATGCTGGACTCAGTCCCTTGATGTCAGCTATCGTCCACCCTATTGCTCTAACATGCTTACTCAACACTTGGGTTAATGCAGTCAATTGATCATCATTTAATTTATTACTTGCAATAACAGGTAAAGTATCATTCTTACCAAGAAAAACATACCTCAAGTGTGATGGCAGCTCTTTCAATGTCAATGTAGGTGGCTTTTCAACAGACGGGACTAACTTGGATTCTTCGATTGCACATGTTACTTGCACAGGTAATCCTCCCTCACACTTACTCTCAGCTAAGTCCTCACAACTCTCCACTAACTGCTCAAATTTCCTATAGGGATCATGCCTAGCAAAAAACTCTCTCTCAATCACCTCATCCTCCTGATAGATAGCTGTGACTCTATTACACGGGTAGGTGTCAGAACTAGCGTGTTGTGTTTTAGTTGTCTTAGAAATGCCAAACGACACTTGTTCATTACCTACTTTAAGTGTAATTTTACCATCATCCATGTCTACCATAGCCCTACCAGTTTGAAGAAATGGTCTACCTAAAATCAGAGGAATATCCATGTCTTTCTCCATATCTAGAACTACGAAATCAACGGGGAAAATGAAGCTCTCTACTTGAACGGGAACATCCTCTACAATTCCTAAGGGTGTCCTAATGGATCTATCAGCTAGCTGTAGCTGCATCCTAGTAGGCTTTACGACTCCTACACCAAGTTCTCTAAAGACATGTAAAGGCATCAGATTAATACTAGACCCAAGATCACACAAAGCTTTGTTGAATTCTTTAGTGCCTATGATGCACGGAATAGTGTAACTCCCAGGATCTTTTTGTTTAACAGGTTGCCTTCTTTGTAAGATTGCACTACACTCCCCTGTCAATGTCACTCTCTCGTCATCATCAACACTCCTCTTCTTTGATAGGATTTCTTTTAAGAACTTAGCATAAACGGGCATTTGTGCTATAGCATCAGAAAAAGGAATATCAATTCTTAAATTCTTAAAGACTTCTAAGAATTTAGCATAATCTTTATCTTCCTTAGCCTTTTTAAGACGCTGTGGGTAAGGGATGGGTGGCTGATATGACTTAACTGGAACAGTAGACTTTCCCTTATCCTTACTCCTGTCAACACTAACTCTCTCACTCTCCTTAGGCTCCTCAGAATCCTTCTGCTGACTTTCCTCCTCTGCATCCTCACCTTGATCGTCTACAGTATCAGCTGAAACCTCTGGATCATCTAAGGTAGGGTAAGGATTAGGTAATTCCTTTTTATTCCTTAAAGTGATTGCTTTACATTGCTCTTTTGGATTAGGATCAGGCATGCTTGGTAGTGTTCCTTGCTGTCTATTTGAGGTATCCCTAGCAATTTGACCAACTTGAACTTCCAGATTTCTCATTGAGGCTTGCATCTGCTGAATTGTTTGTTGTTGAGACACAATTGTGTTCATTAACTCTTTTAGATTAACCTCATCTCCTCCTTGCTTCTGTTGCAGCTGTTGTTGGGGTTGAAAGTTTCTTGGCTGTTGGTTTTGGTAGAAGGACTGATTTTGATTTCTGTTTTGATTAAAGTTTTGATTCTGATTTTGATTTTGGTTTTGAAAGTTTTGATTTTGATTTGGGTAATTTTGATTTTGGTTTTGTGGGTAAGGTGGACGGTTGTTTTGTGGATAGGTGTTTTGTTGAAATTGAGAATTCTGATTTGGATAGAAGTTTTGATTTTGAGGACGGTTTTGGTTGTAATTCTGCTGCCTATTTCCCATGTAGTTCACATCTTCCACTTGCTCCTCCGTACCCTCACACTGCATTGTCTCTTGAAGTCCTTGATCGAGCAGGTGGCAGGCTGATGATTCATGAGGTCCATGACAAATACCGCATCTCACAACTTTGGCTTGACCTTTCTTCAACGAAGAAACCTCTCTCATCAAAGCATCTAACTTAGAATCTATAGCAACTGCCTTTTCTACCTCATATATCCCTCCTTTTGTTTTGTTTCTAGCATTTTTCTTACCAGGAAATTTTTTCATGTTAGAAATCTTTTTCTCAATTATTTCCTTAGCTCTAGAAGGTCCTATAGATAGAAAAGAATCTCCAGCCGCTGCATCCAACAAGTTCCTCCAGTGATCAATTAACCCATTGTAAAAGAAGTGCATCTGCTGCCAATCTTCAAATCATGATTCGGGCATCTTGCCAATAAAGTGTTATATCTATCCCATGCTTCAAGTAAAGTTTCACCTTCATCTTGCACAAATTCTTTGATTTTTTCTTGCAATTCAATAACCTTAGATGGTGGGAAGAATTGTTCTAAGAAAGCTTCTAACATTTTATCCCAAGTAGTGACATCCCTTAATTGAAGTGAGTTGTACCAAATTTTAGCCTTATCTCTGAGTGAAAACGAGAACAATCTCAACTTAATTTCATCACTAGTAACACCATTTATTTTCACTGTGTCACAATAGTCCAGAAAGTTCCTTATGTGTTCTACCGCATCATTCGTAGGTGATCCATTATATTGATTAGCTTGAACCATAGTGATTAGTGCAGGCTGAAGGGTAAAGCTTAAAGCATCTACATCAGGCCTAGGAGTTCTATTAAGCAGATTTCCACTAGTTCCTTGTAAGTGTTCTTCAATGGTCATTTCAGCTTGATCATCGTGCTCCAAATCACCACCGTTACCTCCATTATTACCCTGATTATCATTATCATTCGCTGCCATATTTAACCTATTGAACTGAGCAACTAATTGATTAGTTTGAATTGTTGAAACTCCAGTCGTTGGAGAATAGTTTTCTTCATCAGAGGATGAATTAATTAAAATTTCCAACTGAGCTGGTCTCCTACGTTTTCCTAATCTAATAGCTCTAAGAGTACGCTCAATTTCAGGATCATAAGCTATTTCTGCTTGTTTGCTTCGCACTGCAAGTATAAAAATAAAATAAAATAAAATAAGTAACAGTTAAATTAATATTTAACTTAATAGATTTAAATTAATAAACTAAAAACAATTAAAAATTCACAACAAATTCCCCGGCAACGGCGCCAAAAACTTCATGGGTGATTTTCACCACTCATATTTTACCACAAGCGGATGGTTGTCATCAAGTAATAAAAACCGGTGAATACCGGGTCGAACCCAAGGGAATTCAGAATATTATTTCATCCTGGAGAAATTTTAATTGTTCTTAAGTTCATTAATTATATTTAATATGTTTGAAAAGATTTTGATTAATTCTAATGGTGATTTAATTAAAAATAGTGGCATTAAATTTAAAATAAAGCTAATTAAAATTATATTTAATAAGGATATAAATGGGAGTTGCTTGTAATATTTTAAATATTGCCATCTTTATATAAAATAGAAATTGCATATTGATTTAGCATTTTCCAATGTCTAAAAAGATCAATTTCTTAGAATTAATTATTTTATAAAGATTAAAAATATTATAATCTGCCAATAATCAAATTATGCTTAGACAGATTTCATGGAAGTTGGTTAAATTATCTAACATTCTGCAATCATTATTCTAGGCTTAAATTTGAGTCTTTCCCAAGCTTACAAATTCTCCTATAGCAATTAATAGGCACTTTTCATTTCCCAAATCATTGTGCACATGTCAGAATTCATTTATAATGTAATTTATTCCCAATTCCGGTACTAAAATATTAATTCTACTTTTTATCTCCCGATTTAGCAAAGCAGAATTTATAGAATTGAATTCTAACATTTAATTATGCAGAACAGTGTAAATAATTTAAGAATTATAGTAAAATAATAGCAAAACATGGTAAACTGGATTTAATTAATATTAAAATGCAGATAAATTAGAATTAATGCCAGATTACTAAAAATAGATTATACAGATTGATCGATCAATTATATTTCTTAGCAGATTAACATTTCAGATAACAGATTTGATGAAAACATGAATTCTCGATCAATTTGCAGGCATCTGACATACAATTCTAATACAGAATCTAACCTTATAACAAATTTATCCAGTTTAAGCGATCAGAAATATCAAATTCTTATTCCTAAATACAGAACATCGATTAAAAACATATTAATCAGAATTCCAGATTTCAGAATAAAGCATCGACATATTATATACTTCCATAAAAGATGAATTCGTACTTCAAAGTGATTCTGAACTCCCGTTCTAGAACACTTCTAACACGAACATTACAGAAATCCGTCTACAAATTAAAAAACATGATAGCAGATTACTTTTAAAGGCAAATTTAATTCATTACAAAGCAAGAAAAAGAAAGGCAACACCTAGAATAGGAAGAACACGCCCAGAACAGCGTCCTTGATGCATTCCTCCGGCATGAATTTGTGTTTCCGGCCTTCTTCTCCCATTTGCAGATGATTTCAGAGCGTTTTCCTTCGAATATTTGCGTCTGGTTGTCGAAGAAATGAAGAAAACGGTGTTTAAAACCGAGTTCGGGAGGTTAAGAAACTGCTCAACCGCGACGATGGCGCATAAAATGGCGCTCGGAGAGGGTTTTAGGCGCCACCAAAGAGCACTGGCGCATATGCTGATTTTCCGAATTTTCCAAAACGGCGCAAAAAGTGGCGCTCCAAGGTAGTTTCAGGCGCCGCCAAGAAGAAGCGGCGCATTCTGACAATTTCCTAAAATTCGACCTCGGCGCAAAAAGTGGCGCTTGAATGGTTTTTTATGCGCCGCCAAGAAGAGCTGGCGCATCCTGAAGCTTCTTCCATCCGAAATTTTCCCAAGTGTTGAAGTGGCGCATAAAATGGCGCTGGAGAGCATTTTTATGCGCCGCCATGCCTATGTGGCGCATTCTGGGGCCTTCCAGTGTTGAAAATTCCGAATTTTGCATCCTTTGACCTCCGAACATCTTCTTTCTTCCTTTTAATGCCTGAAACATCATTGCAATGTCTTAGAATTGCCAAAGTCTTATTAAAAAGCATAAAACAAGGTAAATTGAACTCAAATAAGCTCAATTTAATCAGTCTTATTAATATTTACAAACCACAAGAAATGTACACTAAAAAGCAGTAAAATAGGGCCTCATGCATGCAATTTAGGTTCATTTTATCATAATTTAAGCTTATTTAAATGTGGTTTCACAGGGTGCATCAATCATGGCCTTTGGCAGCCTATGAAATTAGCTCGTATTGCTCCTCCTTTGTCGCATCTAATGTTTGCGGATGACCTATTGCTTTTCTCTAAGGCGAGTATGGATAGGGCCCAATGCATGGATGGTTTATTATCTAGATTTGCAGCATACTCGGGGCTTCTTATTAATGTTGGCAAGTCCTTGTCTTATGTGTCCGCTGCTGTTTCGTCTAACAAAAAATTGGAATTGACATCCTTGCTCAATATCAGCTTCTTGGATGATCTTGGGAAATATTTAGGGTTTCCGTTGTTTCATGGGGCGGTAAAGCAATTGCACTTTCAATTTTTTTTGGATAAAATGCACAGACGGTTGGGAACTTGAAAGAGGGTTTTACTCAATCGGGCAGGTCGCATCACGTTGCCTCGGGCTGTTCTTGCATCTATTCCAATGGAAAATTGGAGACGGTGGCAACAGCATGTGGTTTAGCAGCGGGCTGTGTGGAGGAGCGATCGGGCCTAGGATGGAGTTTGGCATTGTAATGAGCTCTACACCATGGTGCCGGAGGATATTCGTCAAGAGGTGCAGGATTATGGACCTTTAGTGTGCCATGAAGCAGCTAGGGACAAGATGCATTGGTCTTTGTCTGTTTCTGGGAATTATATTGTGAAATCGGGCTACGCTTGGCTGATCCTGAGGCGAAATTTGCATGGTGACCGCTTGAGATCTTGGGCGTGGAAAATCCGAGCACCTGAGAAGGTTCGAGTATTTACATGGTTGGCCGCATATAATGTTGTGCCTACCAATGAGACTCGCATGCGTCGTGGTATTGCTAGTTCCTCCATTTGCAGTAGGGAGCATGTAAAATCACTCATGCATTTGCTCTTCAACTGTCATTTGTCAAGAGAGGTCTGGAGGCAACTTGGGGGTTTACCCTCACATTAGTGGATCTCTCACTTCACTGATGCTTCTATTTTTCTTGCTCGTTTTGGGAAGCGCTGGATGGGTTTCCAATGGGCTAGGATTTGGTGCATTTGGATGTGTAGAAATCACATGTGCTTCCGTAATGAGATGCCAAATGTCTCTGATGTGGTCTGTTCTACCTATTCCTTGGAGAGTCCTTCGAGCGAGTGTGTGGAAGGGAGCCTCAGATGAGAGAGTTACACCTTGTTGAATGGAATCCCATGGCCTTCAATGGGAAGATTCTCCATGTTAATGGGAGTTCCTTAGGGAATCCTAGTCATGCTGGTTTTGGGGGGGTCGTTCGTGATAGGGATGGTCGTTGGTTGGAAGGTTTCTCTGGCTCCATTGGTTTTGGCCCTAACCTTGATGTAGAAATTCATGCCATTTGGAATGGGCTTAAACGGGTTCATAGCTTGGGAGTGGAATTCATTTGCTGCTATTCCGACTCAGAGGATGCCTTGCGTCTTATTGGGCAAGATTTAAGCTCGAATCATAACCACTTTGCTCTGGTAGGTCATATCCGGAATATTCTTGATGTGCATCCGGGGTACAAGTGGTTCCATATTTTTCGAGAGGAAAATTTTGTAGCTGATGCTTTGGCTAAACGTGGTGCTTGTTCTAAAGAGTTCTTTACAACATGCGCGTTCCGGCCTATGACGTTCGCCCTCTGCTTACTGCCAATATGTCAGGGACTTGGTTTCCCCGGCTTTAGTGTGTTTCTTTTTTCCTCTCTTTTTCTTATCTTTTTGCTCTAAACTATTCTCTCATTTTTCTATTTGTTAGCTTACGCTTTGCGTCCATTCACCCAAAAAAAACGTAATATTTGGATGGTTGGACATATAAATGGGAAGACCAAACTGGGTTATTTCTTTAATTTTGGTGGGAAATTATTTTTTTTATTTGTCATATTTATTTCAAAAAAAAATGATACATATAATGAATTAACTTATATGTAGGGACAGCTTAAGCAAATATCTCGTATTTGAACCTTGGTGTATTCAGAATTCTGCTTTAGAAAAATGCAATCCTTCAATGCTCACCCGATCATTGAGGGTTTAGTTTTGGACTAAATTAGGCATTGAGATACCCAGTATTCACCCAAAATTGCAAGATTTTCGGATCAAATATCCGATGATCCGATCGAATATGGATAGCGATTTTGAGTTATCCAAAAATTTAGGATGGGATGGATTTGTCTACATTACTAGTTAATGATCATTGGTCACACATACTTCCTCCTTTTTTAAGGTTACATATCTCATTTTTATGCACTCCAGTGCATATTTTAAACCATTAATAACTCAAGCTCGGTACAAGTAAAAATTCTAAAAGTTTGATATTTGAAAACTACAAGACATGTCGAATCAAATAAGATCACACTTGACTATATTTTTTATTGTATAACTATGATAAAAAAAATAAAAATTAAAATGCTACACTGAACAGTAGCAAAAGTCAAACTGTAACATTTTAAAAAAATAAAAATGGAGGGAGTACTTACCTTTTAATTTGTTTCCACGTAATGCATCCACAGTATTGTTAATGTATAACTGAAATTTTCTGGACTCTCCACCAAAAATTATGTTTGGTACATATTTGTTGCTGGTAGTGTATCAATGACTTGGAATAAACATTACCATCTTCAGCTAAATATCTATAGGGTCATATCTCCTTGTCTGAGGATGAAATTCTTCGTACATAGTTTCCAGCTTGATATACATTGAACCAAAAGTATCACTGGCAGAAATCTTGAAAAAAGACATTAATCGTGTAAGGGATCTTAGGTGCTAAAAAATCAGTGTGTCCAAAAGCAAATTACAGTACTGTAGTACATATTACAGTACTGTTAATGCTAGTCCTGCGCTAAGACAATCAACCCTTAACCTTAACTAATGCTAAATGTTTGATGTCATCAGCAGACAATGTTTTTCATGTACGAACAAATGCTATCTAAATACACACTACAAACCAAATCAGTAGTATCCTTTCCTTCTCGATTGGTAAAGTTCCACTCTCGTTTTCCCTTCGTACGCCAACGCCTCGACGTGCCTATCTTGCATCAGACTCGGCTGTTTCAACCCCCATTCTATCGCGATCAGCATGTCTTCCTTGGCGATCTCCTCGCTGTCCGGGACGTGCATTGCCAGGTAGCATACCAAAACGAAGCACGGTAACTGCACCATTTGTTCGCCAAAGTAGACCAACGGGACGAGGTGCTTGATCCCTCCTTCGCTTATTATTTTCTTGCAGTGCTGCGCGTTGAGGAAATTGTTCGGGCAGGCAAACTTGTTGAGCGCCAGTGCTGCCTCGCTCATCACTTCCGGCTCCCTGTCTTCCAGAAGCTTCACCAATGGGGAAATGAACCTTGTCTCGCTTGCACGGAACATTCTCGCCAAATTCCCAAGGGAACGGATGCTGGGAATGAGCAGATCCGCATCTTCTTTCAAAATGATCGCCATAAACTGATCAACCACCGCTTTGGCAGCCGGCGCGGTAGGCTTGAAGGCTACACGCCTCAGCATTTCGTCTTCCTCAGCCACGGCCGTGATCTCCATTAACGCCATGACTGAATTGTACCGGACTTCCTCGGTGCCCTTCTCCACCAACACGGAAAAGCAGAGGAGCGCTCTGGATTCGGTTATGCTCCTGCATATCGCGACGTTTCCTGCACATAGGAAACGAAGCGCTCTTGCAGTCATGATCTTCATCTCTGCCTTTGTCGCGGGATCCTCAAGCTCCCGACGTTTGATGCTGTCCCCACTTAGGGAATGGTATTGTTTCGGCTGATGCTGCCGCTTGCTCTGTTTCTTATGATGGCTTTTTCTTCCACTTGAACTCTTCTTACGGCCCGAGGTTTTTCCCCCGGGCTGAATGCTTCCGTTGGCCCCATTGCTCGATTTCATAGCCGTTGCATTCGTCACCACATCGTGCATTTGGTTAGGGATCGCGAACCCCATCGGTTGCTGCTGAACTGTACTACTGCTCTTGTGTTCATCAGATTCGCCTTTCCTCTTCGCGATCATGTACTTGCCACTCTCTGGAATCGTTTCGAAAGCGAGATGGCTGATCAAACACTGAATGGTATTGTTCTGAGCAAAATGGTCCTGGCATTTTGGATGATTTGCAGCCAATTCTGAGATTGCCCAAGCCACAACAACCTGAACCTTCATGTGCCCTTCTTTGAGAATTTTCGCAAACACCTGACCTACACCGGCGTTAATGAATGAATCGACGCTTTCCGGATCCCTCCCGAGCAATCCAATCGCCCGAGCAGCATTCTCCTGCCCTTCCATTTTCCCTTCCTTGGCCAATTTCAGCAATGGCACAGCCCCTCCTTCCTCGATTATCAATTTCCCGTGGCGATCGTTGTCCCTGGCGAGGGAGACGAGGGAAGCTGCAGCATCCGAACGGTCCTCTATCGATCCGGAGCACAAGATAGCAAGTTGCTCCCAAATCAAGCATAGGATCGGCTCGTTCACAGCAATTGGGGGCAATCCTCCGAAATAATCATCATCGCGGTCGTCTCTGGGATTGGACACACGGAGAAGCCAAGATACGTCGCCAATGGAATTGTCGAGCTGCTGGATGATTTTCTGGCAAGCAGCGGCGGGGATGATGGTGAAGACGCGCTTGAGGCCGTTGGCGCGGCATTTGAGGATGAGAGTGAGGGCTTTGTCGAGGACCTGATTGGTATCGTCGATGATGCGGCGGGTGGGGCGTTCGTAGAGGTCGCCGCTGATGCGGGCGGCCTGGCGGAGGAGGGAAACGAGCTTCTCGGTCTTGGCCTTGATTTCGAGGCAATCCTGATGGAAGGAGACGGCGCCGTCGGCCAATTTGACGACCTCGTCCGCATACTGAATGGGCTTCACGAGGATTTCTTTTGCGAAATCCCCCATGAATCCGAATTCAGAAAGCGGCAAGTCCACAAGAGGTTAAGGATATGCATGTATGGAATTCATCATATCATTTAGGAGGGCACATTTTGTGGCACACCTAGTGGAGGAAAAAAGATCGGACTTTTGTGCGATGGGCAGGAAATATAGGAAGATGCTTATTGCTTATTGCATGGGGGATTAAGGATGGAAGGGTACCATGTCATAATTTACTACTACCATGTATTATTATTGTCAAGTACTCAAGTCTCAATTAACTATCGATCTGGAGTAAGGTCTTGCATGTGCATCAATGCATGTAGGTTTTTTTTTTCGATTTTTGTGAACATTTTATTATATTCTTTTTTCAAAAACTACTTTTTAGTATTACATTTTCAATCAGACTTATTTTTAATATTTTATTTTATTTATTTTTATTTGTATAAAAAAGTTGACGACAAATTTTATGTTACTTCAGTATTATTATATAGCAAATTTCCATATGAATTACTTTAATATTTTCTTATCTTCAAACCAAGGCAAATGTATCATAAATCCCCCATAACCAAAATACTACAGCTTTACTCCCAGTAAACTATCATACTCCAACTTTAATACCTAGGATGGAATATTGCTTTATGTTTGAAAATTAAAAAAAGAAAAAGACTCTTGTACCCCCAAGTGAATATTATCTATAACATATGGAGAAAGGGTGAAAGAGTATTTTCATTATGCTGTCACATCCTTCCTTAAGTTTGACACCAACTCTGCACCTTCTCTCCATCCACCTCCACAACACAGACATTCCTTCCACACCAGAGAAGCAGTTCAAGATCTTAAGTTCTTCACATTATCTTGCGGAAGAGGCCACCCATTGCATACTCATTCTTCAATTCGAAAGGTGGAAAGAGGGCCATCGAAGTGGGTTTGAGTTTGGTGGTGAGGGCGAAAACAGGGGCACATTCTACAGTTTAATTGGAGATTAAAGACGAAAGGTAATGCATCCCCTTACTCTAAAATGAAATGGGTTTTGGTTTAGGGTGCGATTGAAGTGTTTAGATGTTTGGATTACTTATTTTTTGGTGCGATGAAAGGTGTTTGGGCATTTTTTTGTTGCTGCGAATTTGGGGATTAGGGTTTATGGAATACCCAATAAATTTGAACTGGGTTTCGGGGTAGGGTGCTTTTGATGTGTATCTTTGACTGAAAGTGTTTTTTGGGCGGATAAATGTGTCTGCCCCTTTTTAAGTAGTTGTGAATCTGGCCTAGGTTTGTGATAAGAAACCAGAATTCATATATGTGTTGTGTTGCTGGGAAAGCATGTAAATGTTGTTATTTTGTTCATACAAGTGTTCATTGCTGTGTGGAAACATTTTTTTTTCGTTGCGATTAAAGGTGTTTGACCCTTTTTAAGTTACTGCGATTTTGGAATAATTTTTGGGGTAAGAAATTTGATTTCACACTAGTGTTATTTTTTGGAGTGATCAAAGGTGTTTGCCCCTTTTAAAGTTGTTGTGAATTTGGCATATGTTTCTTTGTAAGATATTTGAGTTCATACCCGTGCTGTGTTGTTGGAGAAGTATGAATCCGAAGTAAAATGTTGTTTTTTTGTTCATAAATGTTGTTTTTTGTTCATATATGTGTTCGTAAATGTATGTGTTGTTCTTTTTTACAATTATTGGTGTTTTTTGTGTTCATAACTGTGTTGTGTTATTTTTTTGTACGAAAATATTGTTTTGTGTTCATACCCGTGTTCATAAATGTATGTTTTATTTTTTGTTGCGACTAATGGTGTATTTTTAGTTAATAACTGTTCTTTATTTTTTTTGTATGAAAAAATATTATTTTTGCTCATACATGTTGTTTTCTGTGTATAATGGTATGAATAGGTGGAGTTCGCAAGGAAAAAGCATGGGGCCAAGGAAAAAAAATAAGTGACACAGAAAAGTAGAGTGTGGGGATTAGTATGGAACAACGGACCGCTCTATGGAGAACGTGGCGAAAGAAAGTGGACCAAGAGCGACGAATAAAACACGTGATAAGAAGAAGAGTTATGGGGCTGGCATGATAGCCCGATGTTCAATTTCCGTACTCTTAAACTCTTTTGTTTCATAAACTTGTATTATTTAAATGGAAAGTAGTGTGTTGAGTTATGCAATAGCAGTATACAAAACTTTATTGTTTTAAATGTATCCTATGAAGTCATGCAAGGGTGATATTTTTGTCTCCCATTAATCCAGTGTGTTATGTGAAAGGTGGTGTTTCATAACACATTTGTGGTGTTGGGTGCACATCATTTCAGTAAATGCCCATCAGTTTCATAATCGATACATGTTGTGTTTTAGAACGTATATGTGGTGTTGTATGACCGTAGGGTGTTGTTATGTTCAATGTTTGTATGTTGCTGTTGATTCCAAGTGTGGTAGTTCAAAGTGAACCCGATTCTTAAGAGATAACAATTGACCTTTCTCCTAAGTTGAAAATAACATAAGATTGTAAGTTTCATCATCCACTTATCCACTAGACATACCTTCCTATTTTCAATATCTCATTCGTTGTAGTTAAAGGTGATCCCGATTCTAAATACTTATCCACTAGACATACCTTATCCACTAGAATATTTCATCCATGACATCCACTAGACATAACTTCCCTTTTCGAAATCCTATTGGTTGTAGTTCAAGGTGATTCCAATTCTAAAGTAATGGTGTTGTTATATCTGTTACATCCTAAGCGTACATAATCATACATGACTATTGAATACACTGACCACACTGGAACAACAGATTCATGTATGTAAACACCAAACTACTAGTACAACGAACACCACTGTTAGAACCCACAACATCATTGTGCCTACTGACTATGTTTGCACACTAGTTTCAAACACACTTGCTTAAAACCACATACCATTTAAATATCAGCTTTGCATACACCAAAATAACCACATTCCATATAAATAATCGATTCAAATAGAACATTACAACCACACAGCTGTCCAGTTTACAGTACATCATTCCAGTGTTGTATAAAAAAATGTTTTACATTATGAAACAATCCAGATCAATGACCGTTTCAAACAATGAAACAACTCAAAATAATACCACTCCAGCCAGTGGAAAAACACCACAGTATTTCAAAAAAGTGTAAAAGTGAAGCGTATGTGCAAAAACTGTGCTGTGCAACTGTCATTCAGGCAGTCGTTTTGTACGCCACTTTGCATGTGGTGCAGTTGTGCCCCTGGCGTCGCATAGGCCACACTTGACCTTGCATGTATAGACCCATGTTTAGAACCGTGGTGCTCATTATTTCTGGAGAACCCCAATATTTTCATTGTTTACAACTGTCGTGTTTTAGGATAAAGGTGTGTTGTTCTTCGACGGTATGGTAGTGTCAACAACAGTGCTTGTATGTTGTTGTTGATTCCAACTATGGTATTTCATCCCATGAACCAAACACGTTGTAGTTTAAGGTGAACCCGATTCATCGTGTTTAAGCATTGATCTTCCTCCAAAGTTGGAAATAGCTTAGGATTGTATGTTTCATTGATTCCAGCTACTAGATGAACAATTCCATTTCGAAAACCCTTTTCCTTGTAGTTCAATGTGAACCCGATTCATAACATTTAAGCATTGATCTTCCGGTACTATAGTTTGCATGGCTTCACATTGTATGTTTCATCGATGTGATCCACTAGATGAACCTTCCCATTTCTAAAACCACGTACCACGAGTTGTAGTTGAAGGTGAACCCGATTCATCGTGTTTAAGCATTGATCTTCCTCCAAAGTTGGAAATAGCTTAGGATTGTATGTTTCATCGATTCCAGCTACTAGATGAAAATCCCATTTCCACTGGATGAACCTTCCCATTTCCAAAACCCTATTAGTTGTAGTTCAATGTGAGCCCTATTCATAACATTTAAGCATTGATCTTCGTCCAAAGGAATAGCTTAAATGTGTTGGTTTCATCGATTTCATCCTATGGATGAACCTTCCCGTTTCCAAAACCCTATTAGTTGTAGTTCAAGATGAACCCGATTCTTTAGAAATAGATGTGTTATATCTGTTACATCCAAAAAGGTGCTAATCATACACGACTTCTGAAAACACACTAACAACACATTTCAATTATATTAACACTACATACTTGTAGCTTGAACACCACTGTTAAAACCACCAACATCACTGTGCCAACTGAGTATGTTTGCACACTAGTTTCACACACAATTGCTCAAAACCACATACCGTATAAATATCATCTTTGCATACAACAAAATAACCACATTCCATATAAAAAAACATTTCATAAAAAATATTACACCCACATACAGCTGTCCACTTAACAGTACATCATTCCACTGTTATATCAAATTGGTATCACATCTTGAAACAATCCAGACCACGAACCGTTTCAAACAATGAAACCAGCCAAAAATAATACCACTCCAGTCAGCGTAAAACACCACACTAGCTAAAAAAGGTGCAAAAATGCAGTGTGTGTGCAAAAACTGTGCTGTGCAACTGTCATTCAGGCAATGAACTTGTATGCCTCTTTGCACGTGGCGCGGTTATGCCCACGTCGTCGGCATAGGCCACATTGAACCTTGCTTTTCTGGACTTGGGATGGTATATGCTTTTTCTTCATACAGCCGGTTGCACCCTCACATCCCAGGGCATTACAAACTCACTGTCATTGCCATTATCCTCTTCGCAATTTCCACTGGACGTCATGAGAGAGTATCTCACACCGTCGTATGTTCTCTTATAATATTCCACGGAGTAATATGGGTCACAATAGTCATAAATATTACCTTGCATCCCCTCGATAGCATCACATCCATGTTTGCAAGGCAACTTCAGCATTTGCCAGTAACCACACGAACAAGTCCTCCTCTCAACATCCACAGCATGTATTTTGTTATTTTCACGTACTTCGAACAACGTTCCACCAGCCCGCTAAATCTCTAGCGCACCAGATCCCATGTAAAATTGGCTCAACAACTTTTAAAATTAGCGACAAAATTGGCTCATCACTTGCAATCACACAAAATGAAAGCCTTTAAACACGGCAATTAAGCATAAAAACACAATTCATAATAAGCGTGACACTTAATAGCAACACTCGTTCTCATACCGAACAACATACATACAACTCTATGAAACAACTATCACCTCCGTTTTGAAGTTGTCCTCAAGATGCCGTATGCATATAGAGTGGTGACACCCGTTAAACACGCTTGGAATCGCTTTCATCAGTCCGGAGTGACGATCACTAAAAAATGTGAACTCTCCCCATTGATCACATTCATTGCCGTCGTCAATTGCACTCCTTAGTTTTCGACAGAACTGGTCCCAATTTTCATCATTCCCCCCGCAATTATAAACCAACAAAATCAGCCAGAAAAAACAACACGGTTGGTCATTATAAAACAGCTAAATCAGGGTATAACAAATACAACACTGCATCTTTAAAACACCAAGGTATGCGTTTAAAACACAAAACCACGTTAGTAATACAATAAACTACAAACAGCATGTCAGTGGGCACCTGCATATGCAATTGTTATGAACCCACCATTTGCGTCTTTGCCCACAGCGCCCAATATTGAACCTTTCCACTCGGACTGAAGAACCTCTCCAGAATCTCCTCAAAAACCCTGCCCTTACCCTCGTCTCTTCCCTCTCAACCCAAAAAGAAACCCGCCCCCTATTCCCTTGATGATCGGTTGAAAATATGGTAAGAAACCCTAACCTTTTCCATCTCCAATACCACGATCGCAGCTCGCCTTCCCACACACGAATTTCGCGCGAACAGGAGCTTCCCAACGAATAATGGCGCGAACAGGAGCTTCCCATGTAGTGATTTGTGTTTATGGTGGGTTTCTTCCCCATTTTTGCATAAGAAGAGGAGAGAGAATGTAATGAGTACCTGTCACATCAGCCTTCTTTTGCAGCAAAAGGTAAGGTCACAAAGGTAATTTCATTACTCATTTTCTTATTCCTTTTCTTTATTGCAATGAGGATTAAAGTGGAATGTATTTTACTACTAGGTACTAATACATGAGAAGAAAAGTATGGGGATTTAACTAAAATAAATTAAATGGAGGGGGATTTAACTATAAAAACCCCTCAAATGAACTTGTATTAAATTCGACCCCAAAAAGCTTGACTGAGAAGGTTGCGTTTTAGGAATTACTACTAGTATTTACTCCCTCCTTACAAAATAGTAGTCTTTTTAGAGATGAAAAAATGTTCCACAATAGTTGTTATTTTTAGGTAGTTTTAGGTAGTTATGTTTTTACTATATTGCTCTTTAATTTACAAAAATGCTATATCTTGACATTTATTACAAAATAGTTTAGTTGAAGGGTAAAAATGGAAATTTGTGACTTAATTAATGCATATCTTGGTTATTGAAATTGAGCTGAAAGAGACAACTAAAATGGGAGTAACTTTTAGTTTTTGAAATACTAAAAATTCTTAGAAAATATAAACTCAAAACATTTGTTTACTTATACGGTCTAACTCCAACAACTAACTAGAAGCTATTTTTTTTTTTTACCTTTAATAATTAGAATATCTAAACTCTAATTATTTTTCAATCTAAGCCGAAGAAGGTTGTCGGTTAAGTCACATGTACAAAATTTCAGCATTCGAGAGGGCCAAAAGTAGCGTTCTTTACGATAAAGAGCTTGATTCGGATCCCAACATTCTATAAGTGTACAAACAAGCAACTTCGTTCCAACTACAAGCAAACAGTATTAACGCTAAATCATTTTTTAGTCATTGAACAAGACAACAGTATAATTAACTGACCGCATTAAACCTTTTACTCGAGGAGGATCAAGTGGAGCTAAGCTGAGCATGTGTACTAACGCTTGAGCTATAGGCTTAAAGAACATTTTCTGAACTTGAACGATAACAAATTAACACATACTAGCTCTACATAAACCAAATGCTATACTCGTAAGCTCATAGTTAGAATCCCTACATGCTAACCTCCTCTTCAAGATTCAAACAGACACTTTTCCATCAAACAAATCATCAATTCATTAATAATAATGAAATGTATGTCTGTGTGTGTGTGTGTGAGTGTTCGAGCGCGCTGCTCTCAGCATCTAGATACAAAACAGAAAAGTTTTGGCCCAAGCAAGTAAGAACTTGAAGTTGAGCTCAATCCTTATATATCTCGAGCTCGATCCTTTCAAGATGAGCATTAGTTCTTCATTATTCAGGAAGCCTATATTCTTGGAAGGTAAATCTATATCAATCTCTATAATCTTTAAGTACTACTATATAACCCATGCATTCTCATTTAGTATATGATTTTGTGGTGCATTCTTGAAAGGAATAAAGGATGGAGAGATATACAAACTGATCTAACAAAATCCATGACTTATCTGAAGGAGAAGACAGTCGCGCATCCACATGAAAATATTATCCATCCTATTGCCCATCATAGTTTTGGTGGCTTTAATGATCCAAGTACCAACCCTTAGAATTTTACGATTTGATCTCCTAATAAGATTACAAAACATCCTTCAAGTTGGATCAGCAAACATCCTTCAAGTTGGATCAGCTTGGCACAGTTTCAAGTATCATTTTTCACTTTTGAATGTCCTGAATAAGCCAATAAAGGGCATCTAACATCTCCAGTTTCCATAATTTTCCTGTCAACTTTTCTATTAGAGCATTTTCGGCAAACCTTACCATGAGTGTACAGAAGACAATTCAGGTCAAATTTTAGTTCGTCTGGAATCCGATGGTTGAGATGCAGATAAGTCTTTTTTATATCTGCAATGGCTGGCACCCAACCGATGGTCTTGGCAATTTGAAAAACCTGTATCAGTGATGACAACAATATATATTCAAATGCTAAGCACATACAATTGAAAAGCATTCAAGATGAACGGGCATGATTTCTATTAGAATGAAAAATGAAAGAGAGTACTTACATGAGTGTCCACAGGGAAATCATCAAGTTGCAACTGAAACATCAACACGCAGGATACCTGCAAATAACTTAAGATAATTGTTTGGCAAAGTAAATTTTTCAAATTTGTGTACACACCTCCATATAATATATTGTTGCATACATTAAGCTTGACGATGATGCATTGTCCAAAGTCAGCTATTCAGCTAATATGAGTAGATTAAACCTTTCACAGATTACAAGAACATGATCAGAGGTGTTCGATAAAACAGTTAACTCTAATAATATACTCCCTCTGTTTCCAAATATTTGTGCCGCTAGAAACATTCACACATGTGAAGATAAATAATAAACGAAGTAAAATATCCTTATTAGTAGTTAATGGAAAAATTTATAACGAGATTTGTAAAATGACATTTATTTATATATCTACTCTTCTGAATGGAGGGAGTGGTAACTTATTTGTTTTGTAAATTGGTGCCTATGCAGTCAACCTTGTAATTTCAGATAATTATTCCAGTGATTAATTGTTAAAGTTGAAACAAACATCCTAATATGATGGCTCATTGTCGGTCAATATGGCTATATGATCTACATCTTCTAAATGGAACATTATATAAAAGATTCAAAGACCAGGCAAGAGCCACTGATTGTTTGCAAGCATCTAGAGCCACTGATTATCTTTTGTATGCAAGCGGTCAATACAAAATAAGTTATTGTACAACATCTAGAGCCACTGATTATCTTTTGTATTCATTCACCCTTTCTTAATGCATTTAACTAATTGCTTATTCAAGTATGTTTCATCCTTTAATTTTGGAATTCTCAAACACAAACAAGTCAAATTAAATCAAACAAAATGTTCTAATTGTTCTATTCGTTTAACAACTCTAGCTGACTAGCTGTATCATCCATTTTTTGGGTCAAGAATCTTATTTGGTTTTTCACAATCCTATCTTTTAAGTTTCCTTTCTAATTTTCAATTAATTAAAACAAGGTCATTGATTGTGCGATCTATTTTTTAACGATTGAAATCGGTCCATCACTAAAATGCAGATTCCACAACCCAAGAAAATTAATTCCACCCTCCTCCCAGTGGCTCTTCTCTATAATGAAGATAATGATTCATATTACGAAAAATGTTTGGGTTTCCACTCTGACAGGCTAAAGAAAAATGTTCAGTGGTCCAACAAATAACCTAAACTGCTGGAGAAGGAACAATTAGTTATTCCATCTCCTAGTGTAAAAACCCATTACCACGCAGAGAAGTTCAGACAATGGAATAATCCAACTAATCGGACTAAATACCCTCTAAGGCTCTAAGCTAATGGAAAGAGTCAAAGAGAATGTACTTCTAACTTAGAGTAATGTAGAATTAAAAGCAGAGAAGTACCGTTTTGGGACCTATTCCTTTCAAAAGGGAGAACTCTTCCTTGACCTCCTTGATTGACATATCTCTTAAGTATTCCATACACAATTTCCCCTTTCTCTCAAGCAACCAACTCAACAAATTCTTTATACAAGAAGATTTGGTTGGTGCTAAGCCTCCGCACCTTATAGCATCCTCAATACACTTGGAATCAGCTGCAAGGGCCTTAAAGATACATATATCCATCAGAAAAAGATGACACTCAGTAGAATTACTTCGTGTAGTCATCTGGCTTCAACAATAGAGGCATTAGGCATGAACCCCGCATTGTAAACTTAAAACCACATTCAAATTATGCTTAGAATTTGCATCATAAGCAAATGATAGAATGCCATTACTAAGAAGTCTTTCCATGCTCAACAAACTTATAAGTTGTTTTGAATCTCTAGTACAAATAACTTAAATATGGTTTTCAGTTGATTCCAATGTAACATACAAATGGCCAATTTTTCAACTTACATCAAACTGCCTGTAATTTCCTAATATCTGCAGTTCAATTTTAGTTCATAAAATGACAATTTGGATGAAGTGAACCCCGAAAATGACCTAGAAGAACCAACCATCAATCAAACGTAAAATTAAGCTATGTAGTCTAAAAATCAACACTATGAATCTATGCCCACAGCTTCAAAGTGAAAACCAATCATCACTAAACTATAAATGTACTCAAATAACATAACTAAAGTTTCTTCTACCTTTTCATGTTTCACTAAACCACTGCAAAGCGTTGAACAATCAAAAGCAAAAGAATACAAAAGGATTAAAAGAAAAATGCACCATACATCTTGCCAAGTGGGGAAAGCCCTTTTAAGTGAAGCAAAAGCCCTATCAGAGTTATGCTCGGTAGTGTTCTGGGACAGTATGGTTCTCACTAAACCATCCAAGACACTCTCTTTGCCATCAATTTCACCGTCGTCCAATAATTTCTGAAACTCTCCACGATTTGCGGGTTGGGGTTCTATCTGCATTCTCTGATTGCGGTATTTGAGGAATTCCGGAGGAAATCCGTGGAGGGACAAGAGATCGTCCCGTACAGATACGCATTCTTGGGGCGTGGGACGGGGGTAATCGGAGAATGGGGTTTGACTGGGGTCGGAGCCGTTTTTTTTGGCGGCTTGGGGTGATTCGACGGAAGATGGGCGGTGGGATTGCTTTCGTTTGCGGGTTCCCTGCATTGTCCCGTGTCTACTGTGCCGTGTTACTTTACAGCGGCAATCTTATGGTGTGTAAAGTCGTTGTTAATCCTTTGACGTTTTCTGGTGTTCGCATTACTCCATATTTCAATTGCTTCAGCATTCAGCAAGGAATATAAAATAGATACAACTGCAGAGTAATTCAATATAAATTGAGGGGACGATTGTCTTCATGGCAATTTCAAGAGCAGTGCAAGAGATAGAAACATCACTTTTATCCAATTCTTGGAAGAGGAAGGATGTAAATGTAAGCACAAAATCAGTTACTCTATGAAGCAAGTGTGTAATGATCAAGGGCACTGGAGACTACGGAAGCCGCTTCATGACAAAACCCTCTTTTGTGATGTTATGAAGTTTTGTAATGGGTACAATCATTTTTGTGATGTTCAGAAAAAGATTTGTGATGTCTAAAAAGTTTGAGACGGATACAATCAATAGAGTCATAACATTAGCCAGCACCTGCAGTTAGGGATGAAAACGGTACGGATACGGTCGGATAGCGTCGGATACGGATATTATCCATATTTTTTCTCCGAATTCAGAATCGAATACGGATAGGCCGGATACGAATACGGTTTCAGATATTTCGGATTACGGATATGGTACCGATACATGGCGGATATATGATGGATACGGATTCAATCGGATATAGATTATCAGATAATTTGATATTTTTTATAATTAATGATATTTTTTAATTAATAAATAATAATATATTAATATATTCGGATATTCATATTTAAAATCTGGATAATATCCTATCAATTTTCGGATACGGTCGGATATTTTCGGATACTGTAAAATATTTTCAGATACGAATACGAATGCAGATATTAAAATACGGATTCGGATTTTAAGATTACGAATGCGGTATCCTGCCGGATAGTCGGATACGGATTCAAATTCGAATATAATCGAATACAGCATCGGATCAGTCGGATATTTACCGTACCGCTTTCACCCCTACCTGCAGTAATGTATGTTGTGTAAAATGATGTCAGTTGTCCACATTTCACCACACCCACAACTCCCTTAAAAAGGTAACATTACTTTTGCAAATGGTAACATCACTTTTGCAAGTAACAACACTTCATAAATATCTCAATAAAAAGCTTTAATACCATAACTATATGTGCAATTTCAATCTTAATCTGCACAACAACTCTATTGTTGGATTACACAACTTTATCCGAGATTACGACTCTATTGTTGGATTACACAACTTTATCCGAGATTACGGTGGTTCCTCTTCATAATACAAATACAAATACAAAGGCATGAATACGGCAATGGTACAACCCATTGAAAAGTCACATACATCATAAAAATTATATCTCGCATCATGCCAAACATCTCTACCATCACATATTTTTCAATCATACACCTCTCTCATCACATGCATTTTTAACATTTTTTCATCATACCAAACACTTCTATCATCACAAATATGTAACATGCATATGCATATAACTGCACATTATCCTATTCCCTTAGGCATAACGGGGAAGGGGGGATTGGTTCGGTTTCAAATATTCTTCAAAAGTCCATCTAATGTCCCTTGTCCTATTTAGTGGAAGGGGTTAGTGTGCAGGTGGCTGCACATGCAACCACCATATGTGTGATGTGAAAGTTGTGTTGTGTGATGTATGAAATGGTGTATTTTGTGAGTTGGGAGAAATGTGTTGTCAATTGTGTGATGCAAAAAATGTGATGCTCATAGATGTGTTTTCTGATGCGAGATGCATTTTTTTTAATGTTTGCACCTAAAGGCTCTTGAGGGGGTTATACCATAACCGAATTACTATTTAGTATATAATCAACAGTGTGTTACAAGGTAAACACCGGTAAAGATGAAGAAATTGTCCAAAATTTGCAGTGTAGGATATCGAGAATAGAAAGAGCCTTCACAATACTCTTTTTGCGTGTTCTTCTATAACAATCCCTTATCTCTTGCATACTAAAAAGAACGCTCATAATTATTCTCACAAAACACAATACATTGAATTGGTGTTGTGCTTTAATCAATGAACTAGTTCTAGAAAACAGAGTTGTCACAGAGAATAAATGGTGAAGCATATAGGTTATATTAATCACTATTCTTATTATGTACTTCCTCCGTATTCAATTGTTTATTACATATCCACTTTTCACGCAATCCAATACACATTTTAAATCATTAATAACTCAAGTTCGGTATAAGTAAAAATTTTATCAGTTCAATATTTAAAAACTACACGAACGAATCTAACAATATCCCACTTGGCTATATTTTAACTTGTATAACTATGATAAAACTTTAAATGAAAGTCTGTTCAATAAGAATTTCTTTTCTTTACTTTTTATGGTATATATGGTTCTTATTTTAATTAAATGGAAGAAAATGGGAGAAATGTGTAACTCTTTTTTCCACCGCCTATTCCTAACATGTACTTCCTCTTTCCTAATTAATTGACATGGATGATGTGTTGTCACTGTTCATTGAGTAACTTTGATTCAACTTTTTCATACAATTATATAAGATAAAATATAGTCAATTGAGATCTTGTTGGATACGTCTAATCGCATAGATTTAGAATATCGAATTTTTATAATTTTTACTCATATACAATTTAAGTTATTAGGAATTAAAAATTTATATTGGATTGCTTGAAATGTGGATTCGTGTCAGTTAAAAAGGAGCGGAAGAAATATAATCTGTAAATTAATGCTCAAAGATTTCTCATAAGATCCCAAAAAAATCATCTCACAAGATCAGGTTACCTGCCAAAATCTACAGCGTCCAAATGCGCGGGGAAACACCCAATCGACGGCCACCAGGCATATAATTTTACAGTGAAAAAAAACAAACAAACAAAACATAGCAGACGCAAAATATTGAACACCAGTTTGGCAAGGCCAAGCCAAGCAATATTGCAAATTGTTGGGAAAAATAGTGCGGAACCTGTGGGATCACCAGAAATAACAAAACAATACCAATATCCAAAACAGTATATCCCCTATGTGCCAAATGAGTTTCCAGCAGATGCAATCACGGGCCAGTCGCTAAACAAGGAAAGAGAAGGAAATAAAAGAAGAATTAGAGAAAAGAAAAGAAAAAGAGAGATAAATTTTACCCGGTCGCTAAACAAGACCCCAGTCACTAAACAAATCCGGGTCGAGATGCCATGAATAGCGACACGGAGCATAGGGACATGGAAATTGCTTAAGGACTGGGGATGTTTAGAGACACAAAATCCGTGTCGCTAAACAAACCCCGGGTCGAGATACCATGGACCGCGATCGGGTGTTCCGCGACACAGAAAATGGTTAGAGACTGGGAGTATCAAGACACAAAATCTGTGTCGCGGAACAATGTTCCGCGACACAACTTCCGCGACACGGACAGAAAGAGAGCAGCTCCCCAGTCACGTGACCATCCCGTGACATGTTATTCAAATTTCCCACATGCTCTATTACTTGCAAGCTCCATGGATTTGAGGTCCAGCTGGGTGGAGAATTGTTGTCTCATCTTGCTGGACTTGAGCTCCCGTCCCCTCCTGCGCAAGCCCCAGAATTAAAAAGGCAATTTTATGTGTTGTGTCCCTAGCCAAATTATTCCGCGACACAACATTTTGCTTAGTGACACGGGCCTAATGGGCCTAGGGCTTATTTTTTCCACTCTCTATAAATATAACCTCCCACCCCAGTGAACAGTAGCTACACACCCATTAGCTACACACCACTGTGCTCCTAAACAACTTTAGAATAAATGGTTTCTTGGCCATGTATTTTTCATTTCAGTTTTAGTTAGTTAGTTTTAAGCAATAAATGGGTTTCTAGTAGTGTAGCCACTTTTTTTTATTTTTTTATTTTTTTTTGTATTCTCAGTTTGTAGTTTTGGGTTTGAAACACTTAACTAATAGGTGTGATTAAACCATATTTTGGTTTTTGATGTTATAAAGAAAATGTTCCACCAAAAAGCTGTTATTGATCATTCCATAATATTACTTGCTTTATTTTTGCATTTTGGTCATTTGACCATTTTTATTATCTTTAGTTAGGTTTAATGCTTTATTAGGTTTAATAAATGCATAAATACTTCATATGTATCCCTTGATAGATCTAGTGTAGGTTTTAGTTTATTTTTAGTTTATTAGTGTAGTTGCTCTTTATTTATGCTACTGCACCAGTCTTTGTCATTTCTTTTTTTTTTTTTTATAAACCTTGTCCTTATGTCTTTCTGTAGTTGTTAGGTAGTATTTTATTTTTATTTTTATTTTTATTTTTAGTATATTAGATCTAGAAAGGGATGATATTTGAGTGTTTGTGCATATTTATTTAAAAATTTGCATTTCTCTTGTATTGTATTGTATCACGTTGTAACCCCACGGGTTGCAACGTAATTTTCTCGTTGTGATCCCACGGATCACAACGCACTTCCATGCAATGCAATTTAAGGCGTTATGCTGCCAAAATTTTTATAAAATTTTTAAAACCCCTCTGTTGCGGAACCCCTGTCGCGGACCCACGGTCCTCGACACACTTCTTGATTAGCGACAGAGGACCCAAATTCTTGCAATCTTATTCTGGAAGGGCTCTGTCGCGGATCCATGGTCCGCGACACACTTCTTATTCCGCGACAGGAATTATGCCCTTGTTGAATTTTCAAACCTTGTGTCGCTATCCCCCTGTCGCGGACCCACGGTCCGCGACACAAATTTTGTTTAGCTGTAATCCCCAAGAAATCGACATGGGAGTTGTAAAATCCGAAAGTTAAGAAATTTGGATTTATTTATCGAAATCGAATTAATTCCGAGAGAACGGAATTAAATATTTCGGATAATCGCGACTCGGGATAGATGTATCGAATTATCCCAAAAATCTCGGATAATTCATATTATGATTTTTTAAGAGATTAAAAATCATAATATTAAAAAAAAAAAAACGCTGCCTGGTGGCCGCGCGGTGCCCGCGCGGTGCGCGCCACCAGCGCGCCACCAGCAGCAGACCTGCTATGCAGGCGTTACACATGGATTTTGGCATTGATTTTCGACTTGGCACGTTTTCAATTGGTTTGAATTCAATCATCAGGCATTGTGGACGTTGTGGGGATGTTATGATTGGATTGGGATGCATTAACACCCCACAAACTCAGACTTTAAGCTCCCACAACCCATCTTGGAGGATCCTATGGAGCTATGAGAGGAGTGGGGGAAAAGGATGAGGTTTGAGGGTGTTAATTCGGGGGTTATGGGTTGGAAATTGTTCCCTCACCTCCCCACTATCCTATGGCAGCAATTGAAGCTATTAAACCTCTATAAATATCTCCTACTCAGCCTCCATTCCACTCATTTGCAATTCATTCGAAAATTAGAATCACAGTTGAGTGGTGAGAGTTTTGTGAGTTGTTCATCATCTTGGCAGAGAGTTGGACGTGTTCAAGTGATCCAATCCTTTCTTCTAAGGTTAGGTAAGAGTTCTACTTCATTCCATTGGTTTTAGATTCGAGTTTGTTGCCTAGAACTAAGAATTCTTTCGACAACTCCAAAATAGATTCAATCGGAGGGAGGTGTTGATTCGTGGGGCTGTTCCGGGCGATCTCGGGGATTCTACCAAGGGGAATTTCGATCCTAAACTCATCTCAAGTAAGTTAGTATTGTGCACGTCGATTTTTAGGAGTTTTGGTTGAGTATAACTCGAGATATAGGTTTATCTTTCCATTTGACAAAATCTGCCAAATAGGGTTTTCCTATGACCAATCTTGTTGTTCTGTGAATTCGACCATGATCCGTACATTTTTAGGAGAACCTTCCAAAATGAAACTTGTTCCTAATGTCCTAAAGATGCTCTCTGTAAATTTTTATAATTTTTGGACATGTTTTGGTCAACCAAATTCGATCTGGTATTTTCTGCACATGAAGTTGACAGATTTAATGTATGTATGTAGTCAGTTTTGTTGTTCGATTCACTCTTGCCTATGATCGTTTTTAGTGCTTGATGTCTTCATGAAACTTGTTCTAATATGTGTCTAGAACATCCCTGTAAAATTTCATGATTTTTGGAGCACATATGAAATTGTTATGAATTTTTGAACTCACTGTGGTCGGATTTACTGAAGCATGAGGAATTGTAATTCAATAGCTTTCTGAAATGGGATAAAATGACCTACTTAGAGTCCTAATTTTGAGATGGCTATTTCTATGAAAAATGCTTATTTTGATGTTTTCTAGCTACTGTAATTTTTCCAGAATTGTTAAAAATAATTTGTTGCATTTTTAAATGCGATTTCGAAAACTGCCACAGTGTTACCTTTAATCGGTAAATGCTATTTTGATTATTCTATGAACTATGAGTCGAGTGTTACTCATTTTTGAAGAATATGGATTCTGGAAATGTGGAGATGTTATGAAATGATAAAATGTGGTTTTAAAACTTTGTAAGTTTTGATCGAGTGGGATGCCCAATGTGGTGAAAATTATGTCGCCCCCTCTTTTGTAGCCAAAACGGCATTGATTATTGTGATGTATGAGTCTATACTCCTAGATGTATCCGTATGGGTTATCTAGGGCTCCGGAGTGTGTCTGTATAGGGTCCGCTGCATGCACTTACCTCGTGGGTACGAGTCCCAGAGGTTGATCCCAAGGGTTCGTCCCTAGGATATGTTTGAGTCCTTGTGGATATAAAGTCCCAAAGGTTGGTCCTGTGGGTTCGTCCCTAGGATATGCTAATGGGGTGTCCTCGATCATAACTAACATTGGTAAAACGTTCGTGGAATATGTGTAAGAGATTTTTAAATTAATTTTATTTACTCGTCTTTTAAATAAATATATTATTTTGTATATTCTCCTAAAAACTTTTAAAATTCGTTGTGCTATATATTAACTTACGCAGTACCTTTGTACTGATAAATTGTTGTTTTATTTTTCCTTTCAGATTTCGCAGAGTAAGCATCGCATGGAGGGATGGGATTTCCATTCTTTAAAAGAAGACTTGTCGCATTTTATTTATTTTAGTTTATGCATTGGACTTAGACTTTGGTTTTGGCCGTATGTTTTGGCCCTGTTTATTTTTGCTTCCGCACTGCTTATTATTATTATGTGTGTTATACTCTGATTAAACTTCGGGCTTATTTGAATGGTTTTTAAATATTTTTAAGTCAATGATGCAACTTAAGCCTTAGCATCCTTTTTAAATAAGCTCGATTTGATCGGGTCTTGTTTGGAAGGGTGTGGCGGTAGCGTCCCGGCCTGGGTGACCAAATCCGGGGTGTTACAAAGTGGTATCAGAGCCCGAAATATTTATTTTTAAAAGCTATTATTTTTCGGCCCAATATAGAGGCCCAAAATATTAAATATTATTTTCAAAGCTTTTTAAATATTATTTCCATGGAAAGGAAATTTATTTTAAAACCCATGGAAAAATATATCTCAAAAATTCGACAAGTCTCAAAATATTATTTTTGGGGGTTGCATATGCATTAACATATGTGCTTGAAATGTGCAAGATATTGATTTGTTAAAAATTTATTTTTAGATGGCCGACCCAAAGCTTTTTAACATGATGACCGATATGCTATGTTCGATGACTAGCATCATGCATGAGTTAAGACATAGCCGTGATGAGGTTAGTGCATATAAGGACCATGTAAAAGGTATCGAGAAAGAGTTGGAGAAATTGAGGAATGCTCGACAGGAGGATTTGGGCCGCATCGCTGCTCTTGAAACTCTGTTTCATGAGGAGCAACACAACAACCACATGCTTAGGGGACGTGTGTTTACTTTGGAGCATGAGATTGTTGACCTTCAAAACCGACTCAATGCACCGGAACCTGAGGAGGAAGAGGAAGAGGAGGAGGACCCAGACATGTATATTGATATTGACGGCGTGGATGAGGAGGAACCAGAGGCAGAGATAGTGGACCCACCGATACCTCTTGACTCCGATGGGGAGTATGAGCATGACAGGGCACTCCTCGGCTATTCTCCCGATTATCTACTAGATTGATCGCATCATATCGTGGATTATCTATTGCTTTCCGTATTTTATATTACCTTTGATTTGCCTTCCATTGTAGCTGCTTTATAATTTTTCCTAAATGATCTAGTGAAGCATTTTCCTTTTTCCTTTGTTGCGTCGTCTCTTTTAGAATTCTGCGTAGAGATGTTAGAACTTACTAACTTGACTACTAACCTACCGTAGAATTTGATTCTTACCCTTGCGTGCTTATCTAACAGAATGCCGCCAAGGGGAAGACCGCGAAGGGAAAACCCCGCTGCTAACAACGCCAATCCTAATGTACCAGCCGAAGGTGGCGCACCACTGAACCCGGACGGGGCAAATGGGCCAGTGGGTGCAAACCCACCTAACGTTGGAGGTCAGGCGGGCGCTGTACCCAATGTTGTAGACGCACGGTTGAGGACTGTAGAGCAAGTCCTCATAGCACTGGGCAACGCCGAAGTTAATAGGGCCCAAGCGGCGGTACCTCCGCCGGCAGCCCGTATTAACTATCTGGCAATGGTAAACCCATACCAGCCGCCCCATTACGAGGGACAAGAGGATCCCGCAAAGCTAGAAGACTGGATGAGGACATTTGATAAGCTTTTGAACGCCGTCAGATGTCCCGAGAATGAGAAGGTGAGAGTAGCTACGTACTATTTAAGTGGGGAGGCGGATGAATGGTGGCAGAACCACCAAGGGGGACTAGCGGATGGCGAGCAAGTTTATTTTTGGGAAGAATTCAAGGAGATGATGAGAGAGAGATTTTACCCTCTTAGCACGAAAACGGCTAAGTACGAAGAGTTTATCAACCTTCGTCAGGGTACTCAGACAGTACAGGAGTACTACGCGAGATTCAAGGAACTCGTCCGTTTCGCTCCAAGATTGGTACCGACTGATGCCGACAAAGCCCAGAAATTTGAGATGGGGCTGAACCTCAGCGTCAGAGAGATTCTAGTTGGCGGACAGCACACAACTCTGCAGGCTGTTTACGATCGTGCAGTGGCAATCGCACGGGTACAACAGCTAAAGTGCAAGGACCATGGGGAGTCGAGCAAGGGCTCGAATCAATTTGATAAGAGGAATCGGAGCAACAACAATGGTAACAACTTTAGGAAAGGAAACGATCTGGCAAAGAATGAAGGACAGAGAAGAATTGAGAACAAAGGGTTCAACCAAGGAGGGAATGGAAATCGGAGGCCTGGAAATCAGGGTGCTTTCATATCCCGATGCCCGCAATGCAACATTCCGCATCTGGTGCGCGAATGCCCGAAACCTGGGTCTTGTTATAGGTGTGGCAGAGATGGCCACCTGAGAAGGGATTGTAGAATTCGAGAGGAGACAATTGAGAAGAGGCTGGACTTAGTGATTCGACCAACTGGGAATCGCCCAACTGGGCCGAATCAGCATAACAATCAAGGACAAAGGTTCCAACAAGCTCAAGGGCCACCCCAGAATCACAACCAGCAGAGAAATCAAGGCGGAGCCGTGGGACGCTTGAACGTGATCAACCAAGCGGATTTGGCCGCTCAAGGAGAAGTGATCACTGGTATGTTTACTGCTTTAAGCGTGCCCGTTAAAGTTTTGTTCGATTCAGGCGCGAGCTGTTCTTTAATATCTACAAGGATTATACCTGCCTTAGATCTACCAGCGCCTACGAACATTAACTTAGAATTCAATTACCATCGGGCAAGGTGATATCGTGTTTGAAACGATACGATGGAACCCCGATAGTAATCAAGAATCTAGAATTCTTCGCGAATCTAATTGAGTTTGATCTTGGGGATTTCGACGTCATCTTAGGCATGGATTTTCTGACTCAATACAAAGCTGTTATTGAGTGCCAGAAGCAGAAGATTTCCTTAGCCAAGAGTCGAGGGAGGAAGGTTGTGTATTACATGCAGCCTCGAAAGAAAAACGCTAAGATAGTGAATGCCTTGAGGTTCTACAACCTCATACGGAAAGGCTATCACTTATATGCATGCTATGTGCATAACCTCAACGATGAGGGAAACAAGATAGACGAGATCCCAGTCATAAATGAATATCCTGACGTTTTCCCAGAAGATATTCCAGGGATGCCACCTGAGCGAGAGATTGAGTTCACGATTGATCTGATACCTGGAACCGAACCGGTATCCAAGGCACCATATCGCATGGCACCAGCAGAAATGAAAGAGCTGAAGGAACAACTAGAAGAGTTGTTATCAAAAGGTTATATTCGACCGAGTACGTCACCTTGGGGAGCGCCAGTCCTATTCGTTAAGAAGAAGGATGGTGGACTTCGGTTATGCATAGACTACAGAGGTCTTAATCAAGTCACGATTAAGAATAAATACCCGCTACCTAGGATCGAAGACCTTTTCGATCAACTGAGAGGAGCTTCGGTATTTTCCAAGATCGACCTGAGATCGGGATACCACCAATTGCGTATAGCCGAGAAGGATATACCGAAGACAGCGTTTCGTACGAGATATGGGCACTACGAATTCACCGTAATGTCCTTTGGTCTCACAAACGCTCCCGCAGTATTCATGAACCTCATGAATAGTGTTTTCCGAGAGTTGCTGGATTCTTGTGTCGTCGTATTCATCGATGACATTCTAGTTTACTCAAGGGACGATGAGGAGCATACGAAACACTTGCATCAAGTGCTCAGAACTCTGAGGAGAAATCAGCTGTACGCAAAACTGTCGAAATGCGAGTTTTGGATGAAGGAAGTCGCATTCTTGGGGCACATAGTATCGGCTAAGGGAGTGTCGGTTGACCCGGCAAAGATATCGGCAGTGATTGATTGGCCGGCACCGACGAGTCAGACAGAAGTAAGAAGCTTTCTTGGACTAGCCGGATACTACAGAAGGTTCGTGAAAGATTTTTCCAAGATTGCAAGGCCAATGACCCAACTGCTGAAGAAGGGGTTAAAGTTCGAATGGACTACAGAGTGCGAAAAGTCTTTCCAAGAACTCAAGAAAAGACTTACAACAGCGCCAGTCCTGATACTTCCATCAGAAACGGAAGATTTTGAAGTGTACAGTGACGCTTCAAAAGAAGGACTCGGGTGTGTACTTATGCAAAACCAGAGGGTTATTTCCTACGCATCGCGACAGCTCAAGCCGCATGAGGAGAATTATCCGACGCACGATCTAGAATTAGCCGCGGTGGTGTTCGCTCTCAAGATTTGGCGACACTACTTATACGGACGAACATGTCGGATGTTCACGGACCACAAGAGCCTCAAGTACATATTTACTCAAAAGGAGTTAAATATGAGGCAGCGGAGATGGCTTGAGTTAATCAAGGACTACGACCTGGAGATAGCCTATCATGAAGGAAAAGCAAACGTCGTGGCAGACGCATTAAGTCGAAAGGCGAAGCACACGACAAACACTCTTATTTTACCGTCAGGACTATATATGGACTTAGCAAGGTTGGAAACTGAACTAGTCCATTATGGGACTGTGGTAGAAAGGGTGAATGCCGTGACGATTGAATCTACCGTATTTGACGAGATTATGGCAGCTCAGCCGGACGATGAGAATCTCAAGAGGATCAAGGAGAAGATGGACGAGGGAAAAGCGGTAGGATTCGCAATCCACGATGACGGGAGTATCCGTTTTAAAGGGAGGTGGTGTGTTCCTCACAAGTGTGAGGAATTGAAGCAAAAATTGATGGAAGAAGGCCACAGGACGCCATATTCGGTACACCCTGGCGGTGATAAGTTGTACAAAGATTTGAAGAAAATCTATTGGTGGCCGAGGATGAAGAAAGATGTTGCGGATTTTGTGGCTAAATGCATAACTTGCCAAAAAGTAAAGGCAGTACGGCAAAAGCCATTGGGATTGGTGAAACCGTTGGAGATCCCAAGTTGGAAATGGGATAGTATTTCCATGGACTTTGTCTCGGGCTTACCAAGATCTCCTCGAGGGATGAACAAAATTTGGGTAATAGTTGATCGGTTAACAAAGACTGCCATCTTTATACCAATGAAAGACAATTGGTCGATGGATCAACTAGCCAAGGCATATATCGATAATGTGGTTCGAAGGCACGGAGTGCCACATGATATTATTTCGGACCGAGACAGTAGATTTGTCTCAAATTTTTGGACAAAATTACAAGAAGCCTTGGGAACCCAAATCAAGATGAGCACAGCCTTTCATCCGATGACCGACGGTCAAACTGAGCGGACGATACAAACACTTGAAGATATGCTTAGAGCGTGTGTACTTGAATTCAAGGGGAGTTGGGAGAACCACTTACCGCTAATAGAATTCTCGTATAACAACAGTTACCATGCTAGTATTGGCATGGCACCGTTCGAAGCTCTCTATGGACGCAAGTGTCGCAGTCCGCTATGCTGGACAAAGGATGAAAATTCTGTAGTTGTTGGACCTCAGCTCATTGAAGATATGAGTAAACAGATCCAGATTGTCCAACAAAAGATGAAGGCCGCACAAGATCGTCAAAAGAGCTATGCCGATACGAGGCGACAAGAGTTGGAATTCCAAGTGGGAGACAAGGTTATGCTAAAGGTGTCACCCATGAAGGGAGTGATGCGATTTGGCAAACGAGGGAAGCTGAGTCCTCGTTACATTGGACCATACGAGATTTTAGACCGTGTAGGTACCTTGGCCTACCGATTGGCTCTTCCACCGGAATTATCACGGGTGCACAACGTGTTTCATGTTTCTCAGCTGAAGAAATATGTGCACGATCCAACTCACGTCTTGCAAACTGATGTGATTGAGCTGGATGATGACCTGACGTATGAGGAGTATCCGATCGAGATACTGGACGTCAAAGAAAGAGTCACAAGAAACAAGACCGTGAGGATGGTAAAAGTACTATGGTCTAATCATGGTACCGAAGAAGCGACGTGGGAGTTGGAAGCGGATATGAAGCAGAAATATCCCAACCTTTTTCAACCCGAATCGTGAGCAGTTATGGGGACATAACTGTAGTTCTAAGGGGAGGAGGATGTGATACCCCGCAGAGAGTCGTCACGCGCCGAGGTAAGAATTTAATTTCAAACCTCAAATATTTTACGTGTGCGAATTATTGCATGCATTACTATTAGTCCGAGTGCGACCCAACTTCGAGGGCGAAGTTGATTTCTAAGGAGGGTAGACTGTAATACCCAAGAAATCGACATGGGAGTTGTAAAATCCGAAAGTTAAGAAATTTGGATTTATTTATCGAAATCGAATTAATTCCGAGAGAACGGAATTAAATATTTCGGATAATCGCGACTCGGGATAGATGTATCGAATTATCCCAAAAATCTCGGATAATTCATATTATGATTTTTTAAGAGATTAAAAATCATAATATTAAAAAAAAAAAAAAAAAAACGCTGCTTGGTGGCCGCGCGGTGCACGCCACCAGCAGCAGACCTGCTATGCAGGCGTTACACATGGATTTTGGCATTGATTTTCGACTTGGCACGTTTTCAATTGGTTTGAATTCAATCATCAGGCATTGTGGACGTTGTGGGGATGTTATGATTGGATTGGGATACATTAACACCCCACAAACTCAGACTTTAAGCTCCCACAACCCACCTTGGAGGATCCTATGGAGCTATGAGAGGAGTGGGGGAAATGGATGAGGTTTGAGGGTGTTAATTCGGGGGTTATGGGTTGGAAATTGTTCCCTCACCTCCCCACTATCCCATGGCAGCAATTGAAGCTATTAAACCTCTATAAATATCTCCTACTCAGCCTCCATTCCACTCATTTGCAATTCATTCGAAAATTAGAATCACAGTTGAGTGGTGAGAGTTTTGTGAGTTGTTCATCATCTTGGCAGAGAGTTGGACGTGTTCAAGTGATCCAATCCTTTCTTCTAAGGTTAGGTAAGAGTTCTACTTCATTCCATTGGTTTTAGATTCGAGTTTGTTGCCTAGAACTAAGAATTCTTTCGACAACTCCAAAATAGATTCAATCGGAGGGAGGTGTTGATTCGTGGGGCTGTTCCGGGCGATCTCGGGGATTCTACCGAGGGGAATTTCGATCCTAAACTCATCTCAAGTAAGTTAGTATTGTGCACGTCGATTTTTAGGAGTTTTGGTTGAGTATAACTCGAGATATAGGTTTATCTTTCCATTTGACAAAATCTGCCAAATAGGGTTTTCCTATGACCAATCTTGTTGTTCTGTGAATTCGACCATGATCCGTACATTTTTAGGAGACCCTTCCAAAATGAAACTTGTTCCTAATGTCCTAAAGATTCTCTCTGTAAATTGTTATAATTTTTGGACATGTTTTGGTCAACCAAATTCGATCTGGTATTTTCTGCACATGAAGTTGACAGATTTAATGTATGTATGTAGTCAGTTTTGTTGTTCGATTCACTCTTGCCTATGATCGTTTTTAGTGCTTGATGTCTTCATGAAACTTGTTCTAATATGTGTCTAGAACATCCCTGTAAAATTTCATGATTTTTGGAGCATATATGAAATTGTTATGAATTTTTGAACTCACTGTTGTCGGATTTACTGAAGCATGAGGAATTGTAATTCAATAGCTTTCTGAAATGGGATAAAATGACCTACTTAGAGTCCGAATTTTGAGATGGCTATTTCTATGAAAAATGCTTATTTTGATGTTTTCTAGCTACTGTAATTTTTCCAGAATTTTTAAAAATAATTTGTTGCATTTTTAAATGCGATTTCGAAAACTGCCACATTGTTACCTTTAATCGGTAAATGCTATTTTGATTATTCGATGAACTATGAGTCGAGTGTTACTCATTTTTGAAGAATATGGATTCTGGAAATGTGGAGATGTTATGAAATGATAAAATGTGGTTTTAAAACTTTGTAAGTTTTGATCGAGTGGGATGCCCAATGTGGTGAAAATTATGTCGCCCCCTCTTTTGTAGCCAAAACGGCATTGATTATTGTGATGTATGAGTCTATACTCCTAGATGTATCCGTATGGGTTATCTAGGGCTCCGGAGTGTGTCTGTATAGGGTCCGCTGCATGCACTTACCTCGTGGGTACGAGTCCCAGAGGTTGATCCCAAGGGTTCGTCCCTAGGATATGTTTGAGTCCTTGTGGGTATAAAGTCCCAAAGGTTGGTCCTGTGGGTTCGTCCCTAGGATATGCTAATGGGGTGTCCTCGATCATAACTAACATTGGTAAAACGTTCGGGGAATATGTGTAAGAGATTTTTAAATTAATTTTATTTACTCGTCTTTTAAATAAATATATTATTTTGTATATTCTCCTAAAAACTTTTAAAATTCGTTGTGCTATATATTAACTTACGCAGTACCTTTGTACTGATAAATTGTTGTTTTATTTTTCCTTTCAGATTTCGCAGAGTAAGCATCGCATGGAGGGATGGGATTTCCATTCTTTAAAAGAAGACTTGTCGCATTTTATTTATTTTAGTTTATGCATTGGACTTAGACTCTGGTTTTGGCCGTATGTTTTGGCCCTGTTTATTTTTGCTTCCGCACTGCTTATTATTATTATGTGTGTTATACTCTGATTAAACTTCGGGCTTATTTGAATGGTTTTTAAATATTTTTAAGTCAATGATGCAACTTAAGCCTTAGCATCCTTTTTAAATAAGCTCGATTTGATCGGGTCTTGTTTGGAAGGGTGTGGCGGTAGCGTCCCGGCCTGGGTGACCAAATCCGGGGTGTTACATTAGCGACACAACAATCCTAATTTCCAAAATTTCAATTTCTCTTATTTCCCACCTCTCTGTCGAGATCCTCCTGTCGCGGACCCACGGTCCGCGACACAATTTCTATTTCTCGACAGGCTTGGCACCTTTTTGCCAAATTTTTATTCTCCATCTCACCCTATTAATTAATTGAACCTTTATATTAATATTTTGAGGTTGAAATCCAATGATCTCAACCCATGATTATTTTGATATAAAGAACTTTGTTCAATTGTCCATTAAAAGATTCTTCTACAAAAATTAAACTCTAATGATCTAAGTATATAATCCGGACTGTAATTAATTAATTAATTATGGAATGAGAGATTATTTAGACATAAAGAGTAATTATGGATTTAATTCCATACCCTTGCATGAGAAACCAATGTCTCTCATACAAGATGACCCAAAAATATTTTCTTTTATTTATTTTGTCTTTTCCATGTTGTGTAAAACAGCTAGTAAGAGATATAACAGACTAATGTTGGCGGGTATTCCCATACGGATAAACTAGCTCGTGGTCTGTATATTAATTACTAGATGTTATTTTGCATGGTCCGGATAGTGGTCGGTGGAAGCCTTGGCGGTTCGTCCATCCGGGATTATAATAGCTGCTCAGCTGACTCCTATCCGGATACAGTTTTCTTTTCTTTATTTTAATTTCAAACCCGAATCTGGAGCTGTAGTAATGTTAGATGATATATGCCAATGTCATCTAATAATTACTGCAGTAATAGAACATGTAGGTTTTCATCCAAATTCACAGATAATGGAATCTAAGATGACGGCAGCAACTGTCATTTGGGGCATTCCACTGTCTAAAAATCATCTCACCTTAATAATTAGGGAACTGGACCACAGATAACTGCAATCCAATTAACCCTAATTATTTTGTCATCTCTTTAGCCAAAATTCTTCTCATCTCCGGCTATTTCATATCTGTGTATCAACTTCTGTCTAAACCCGCCTTATATTTTGGGTTATTTAATTTTACACTTCTTTATAAATTTATGCATGATATTATTATGTAGATATTGTGGTCATAATTATTTTGGGATCCTTCCTTTGGACATAGAAGTCCTGATTTAAATCAGATGTCTCATAATAAATTTCCAACAAAAATTCATTTATAAAATCCGGATCAAAGTAAGGGATAAATTCCTCAGTTATGTTTAATTCATATTCTACCGGGGGTTGGTTTTGGGAAATTAGAAGCAGAGTCAGCGATTAGGTCTCACCTAGACTGAAAGGGTCTGTGTTCTTATTGAGAGTCTAGTACCTGTTTAGGGAATGATTTTCAAATCTATTATTTTCCAAAATTGCTTTGTGTTGGAAATCTGGTATTAAATATCACACTGAGATGGGATCCACTTGGATTCAAATACGGTGTGATAGATAATTCTAGAGGAACAATACATAGGCCTTGGTTATTTTCTAAGATAGGGTTGAGTTCCTTTCAACTGCTATCCTCTTTTGCCAACGCCTATTTTTGAGTCCTGAGTGAGTGCATCCGGAATAAACTAATCTATTAGTTCGTTTCATTAGTTTGTATCTCATAACCACCCGACGGGAAGTGAACACTGCGAGCGGTTCACCGAGAATAGGGAATTCTTGATCCACACCCAGTCATTTTGACTGGGGGCTTTCTTTTACTATCAGGGTCAGACTTTCAAAAACCTCATAGTGATAGGATTTTAAATGCTTTCTTTATCGCTTTCTTTTAAATGCTTTCGTTAGAGGTCACTCGGTTATATTGAGAGTTGTGTAACTGCTACTAGGACTGATAGTTAAGGGATAGTTCAGGGCTTGATTAGAATCTTTGGGCGTGACATGGGGGAATGATAGCAGTACTTGACACTTCAATAAATGATTTGTCAGGTGTTGCTTATCCACCACAGATAAATAACATACCTCGGCAGGGGCAGTTATTAATTTGTGGTATCTTAGATTTTGAGGTCTTAAGAGCATGTAAATTCTCGCTGTAAGTACCTGTCTGTTAAAGGGAATATAGTGGAGAAAGCATGAGAGCTAGCTAACTGACGAATTATCCCAAGCAAAGATCTGTGTATTAAAATGGAAGTTTAATTATGTTTCATCTGAATCTTGTCCAATTTTTCTTATTTTCTTCCTGTCCCTTCTGTCTCATTTTAAATATGCTTTCTTAGAATAGTTTTATCGCTTTCTTAGAATAATTTTAATTGCTTTCTTAGATTAAATTTAATTCGCTTTCTAGAATAATTTTATCTGCTTTATTTTAATTGCTTTCATAGCTTAGTTTAAATTCTGTCAAGTAGTTGGTAGATCAAACACAAACTTGAATCGAGTAACCGAGTGGAAAATCTTAGTAAACGACGTGGGCCCTGCTTCCATCGCACATCCTCCAGTGAACGATCCGGTACTTACTATAAATACTGTAATTTTTGACTCCGTGCGCTTTCGGGGGCACAGTTTCTTAACACGAGTAAATAAAAACGTGACAACCTATAAATATATCCCTAATCCCAACTCTGCCTTCGTAATTTGGTTTCATTAAATAAAATTGAAAACCGGGACTATTATGTTTCAGAAAATACTCATGTAGTGAGAACTTGTCAAAAGTTTCATGGCAAGGATCTTCAAGGCAGGAAATTGTCAAAAGTTTCATGCCGGGGAGGTCCACAGTGCCATTTGAAATCAAAGTTTCCCACATGAGTAATAAAAAGTGAAGTATATCCTTAAACCCCTTTCCCACGATTCATAACTCTTTTCATTTAATAAATTTAACCTGGGATATTTTAAAAATACTCGTGTGACGAAATTGTCAAAAGTTTCATGGCGCCGTTGCCGGGGAGGATGCAGCGTCGTTTATTAAGGGAATTACACTCCTGATTACTCATAGTTAGTTTAGTGTTAGTTTAGTGTATTTATTTCAGAACAGAGAAGTACCCTCAAAATCAATTAAACATTTAGAGTACTAAGACTCTAAATGTGAGGATGTTGATTTGAGGAGAAAATCTAACCATTTGGGTATTTTGTCTTGCAGGAATCATGGAGCCGCCAAAACTGGTATAAGGAGTTAAATGGAGAAGTGTAGCATTGGGGCTACACTAATTGGCAATTGTAAATTGCCAAACACGTGAAATTCACGTGTTTGTCATCTCTACCACCTCCGCACCACGAAGCTCCACCACTGCCCCATCGCCCATCCACCTCATTACCACCACTGCGCTGAGGAAACCCTCATCACTGGTGAAACGACAAATGGAGCAGCAGACCTTCGGACTACAGGTTCCCGGTTGGATTAGTTCTGTAATTGACCGAAGATTATATCCGGAATTCAAAGAAATTTAAAACCCGGAATAATTTTCACAAGCACAGAATTAACCCAACCTAAATTTCTGCAAGTCAAAATCATATATACATATATATATATACATCTTGTGCATATTAAATTAAATAATTTGGGTATTAATCAATCAACTCACATTTAGAGTACTAAGATTCTAAATGTGATGATGTTGATATTTTTGAGAAAACCCGATAACTTTCTTCTGTGTTTGCTTTGCAGGAATTTCTGGAACTACCAAAAAGAAAATTAAAGCTTCAAAAAGGTTCTCGGTTGGATTGATTCTGTGATTAAATGAAAGCATTCTTGGAATTTAAAGCAATTTAAAATCCGGAATAACTTTTATAAGAACAGAATTAATCCAACCTAATTTTTGCAAGTAGATTAACTTTTATATGTTTAGAAAATCCAAAATGTGATTGAACAATTTTGATGAAAATCAGAATTTTTCTAAGTATTGGGCATCGAACAATCGCCTTGTTTGATGAACCAAACGATCACACATAGCCAAAATCGTCGAACATTTAATTGGTTTGACGAAAAAGGCTATCGGGATTATTTTTTTCTATCTTTTATGTTAATATTTTCTCCCTCCCTCCCTCCTCTTTTATTTTATTTTGATTTTGATAATTTGTTTAAGTAGGAATTGATTTACTCACATTTCGAGCAAGGCTCAAAATGTGAGGATGTTGATTCTTCACTTAAATATATATATTTAAAAAAAAGTGTGTTATTTTTATTTTTATTTTTGTTTAGTTTTATTATTTTATATTTAAACCCAGTGCAAAGCATGCATAACTCTGTTTAAGTTCGCATATGAGACTTTGGTTTATGATTAAATTCTCAAACTTTTAAATTGGGATAATATAATTGAAGACATGCATGATATGAATTTTTGAGGTTTTGAGTTATAAAAATTTAATGATATCATCATCTTGTTGGGTAATGAGTCCTCACGTTGAGAATTTAATTGAATTTATTGTATGAATTTTTCAAAGATTAAATTTAAGAATATTGTATGACATGAATGAACCATTCCATGTGAGATTTGAGCCATGAGTCATTTTTACTCATTCTTTGCTTTGAAGTGTGAAAATCATTTTAATTAAAGGAAACTAGAACTTGCGATTGGGATCGATTCAAGACCATGCCATATTCCTAAAATCAAGAATATGATCGAGGCACCTAGTAAACCCAAAATTTTTGGCCTTCGTTTGAAATCCAAACCCAAAAATATTTTCCCTTTAGGATTAACCAATTTGAGCCTTAAGCCTAATTTTTCTTTGAAGCCCTCTATATTATTCCTAGCTTTCTAAAAAGACCAAAAATATCAAACCGAAGTGTGCAAGAATAAATTTTATCAAGGCATTACAATTTTTTATCATCAACAAAAATTTCAAATCGGTATTCAATAAACCGATTTTAAAAAAAAAGGAAAAAAAAGAAAAAAAAAGAGAGAAATGTTGGAAAATGTTGAGTTTCATCCAACAACAATAAATTGCGAATGACAAAGCAAATTAGACATAGTCTAATGCCATGCAATATGAAAAGAAAAACAAAAGAAAAAATATATATATATATATTGATGATCATAAATTTTTAAATAAATATGCCATGTTATGATAATATTAATTCTTGCCACTTCTTAGCCCAATAAATTCCCTTTCCTACCAAATGTTACAACCGTATGCCCCGTTATAACCCTTAAATAAGACCTCGGGATCTCGATTTGAAGAAATGAGCCGGTGGCGAGTTGGTCCAATTGCAAGCATATGGGATAATTTAATTAAACTTGATTACGAGCGTTCGTGATTAAAACCCAAATTTGAGAGTGAGTGAAATTTCCGCTTATACTATATGTGAGGCCTCATTTCTAATTTATACTCATGTCATGCTTTAATTCTAGAATCAAATCAATGAATTTTTCTAAACATGATGTTCATGAAAAATTATCAATAATGACTGATTTGTATGCCTGATTTAGTGAGAAGTATCATTTCATTAAACACTGCAATCAAGAGAATTCAATACTTGTAGTTTTCGATTGTCTTACCCCAATCTAAAAAGAATGAAATTTTTGAAGCCACGAAAATAGATTGAATATGCAGCGTCTAGGCTCTTAGGAGCACTGACTCTGACTGCTCGGGGACGATCAGTATTAAATGTGAGGATGTTGATAATGGCCAAAATTGACCATTATTTTCAATCTATTTCCGTGTCTAATACGGACATTTGATCGCATTCCGGTCTTATTTAAATAAGAAAGCAGTTGAATTTAACAGATTTATGCAAGTTTGTATAAATAATAAGCTGGTATTGAAAAATACAAAAATATTGTTATTTTCATTAAAGTCATATTAAAAAAATCCAAAAACATGATAAAAATATTAAAAATCCCACGTTTGATAATTATGGTTTGGTAGTATCTGTTCGGTGGAACACGAGTCCATTAAACGGAACACAAACAAAATATCAAGTGGAGCAAATATCCTTATTTATTATATTTTATATTTTGATGTATATATTTTTAATTTTTATGTTTACCTCTATTTTTATTTTATCTTCATTTTCTGCTTTAGTTAAGCAAATAATTGGTCCACTAATCCATTTTAATTAAATGCAGGTGGGCCAAGAAATTAATTGATCCAGTCCAACATCTCCAATTCTATTCAGGCCCAATCTCCATTAGCCCAATACCGCTCACCCTAGCCCAATCCAAAACTTCAGGCCCAACACTCCATCAACCCTACCCTAACCCTAACCCTAAGCCTCCTACCGCCGCCACCCTAGCCGCCGCCGCCGCCGCCAGCCACCGCCTCCTTCACTCTCTCCAGTTCCGACCATCCCAAACCCGAGCCACCATTTTCTCACACCATCCACCACTGCCACCATCCTCTCCGCCGCCTCCGGCGACCGCCACCGCTTCCTCCGCCCATCACCACCATCCTCAACCTCCGCAACCCATCTCCCTCATCCCAATCCAGTCACCACCTCCGTCCATTTCAAGTAAACCAGCGCCGCCCACCACCACCATCTCCCTCCACCTCAAAACAGTCGTTCCAGCCCTCATCCTCCGTCGTCATCAACCCCCCCCATTTCCGAACATCCGGCATTCCTCTCTCCGGCGAGCTTGCTCCATCTCCTGCTCCAATAACAATCGCCCCTCTCTACTTCCCCAATTTCAGAAAACAAGCAAGAAGAAAGTGAAAATGGAAGAAGAAATGGACGAGAAGAAAAAGTGAAAATAGAAAACTGGAAAGAAGAAACAGAGAAGAAGGACGAACACATGAAAATGGAGCATGAAGAAAAACTGGAAATGGAGGAAACTGGAAACGAGAACTGGACAGAATAGAAGAAAAGAAGACCCAAAAGAAGAAGAGGAAAGAAAGGAGCTGTCGAGATTGGAAAACTGGAACAAGAAAATGGAGGAAGAAGGAAAGAAGAAAATAAGGAAAGAGAAGGAAATAAAGAAGAATTAGAGAAAAGAAAAGAAAAAGTGAGATAAATTTTACCCGGTCGCTAAACAAGACCCCGGTCACTAAACAAATCCGGGTCGAGATGCCATGAATAGCGACACGGAGCATAGGGACATGGAAATTGCTTAAGGACTGGGGATGTTTAGAGACACAAAATCCGTGTCGCTAAACAAACCCCGGGTCGAGATACCATGGACCGCGATCGGGTGTTCCGCGACACAGAAAATGGTTAGAGACTGGGAGTATCAAGACACAAAATCTGTGTCGCGGAACAATGTTCCGCGACACATGGATCGCGACCGCGACACAACTTCCGCGACACGGACAGAAAGAGAGCAGCTCCCCAGTCACGTGACCATCCCGTGACATGTTATTCAAATTTCCCACATGCTCTATTACTTGCAAGCTCCTGATGCACCCTGTGAAACCACAGTTATACAAGCTTGAATTGTATCAAAATATGTCCAAAATGAGTGCATTTTACCTTAATTCATTGCACTTTTAGGTGTAGTTCATGTGTTTTTATTTTTCAAGTGATCATGGTTAGATTTGGCTTATTTAGGTTAAATTTACCATGTTTTTTATGTGTTTTTAATAAGACTTTGGCAAACCTAATGCATTGCAATGTTGTTTCAGGCATTTAAATGATGAAGAGCGATGTTCGGAAGCTTTATTTTGAAAATAAGGAATATCTAATGTGATATGTGCCAAGATTCAGACTTAAGAAAAGAAAAAAAAAAGAAAAAAAAAGTTGAAATCTTCCCAGAATGCACCGCACAGGCATGGCGGAGCCTAAACTGCCTTCTGAGCACCGCATCAGGCACCGCTTCAACACTTAGAAAAATTTCAGAGGTGAAAAAGCTTCAGAATGCACCACACCTTCTTGGCGGTGCATAAAAACACCTTTCAGCGCCACTTTTTGCACCGCAGGGTAAATTTTAGGAAATTGTCAGAATGCACCGTTTCTTCTTGGCGGCGCCTAAAACCACCTTGGAGCGCCGTTTTATGCGCCATTTGCTGAAAATTATGGAAAATCGTCAGGATGCGCCGACTCTTCTTGGTGGCGCCTAAAACCCCTTCCGAGCGCCGTTTTGGGCGCCACAGTCGCGGTTTGGAGGTTTTCTAACCTCCCGAACACGGTTTTAAAGCCCGTTTCTTCCTCATTTTCGGAGGGCAGACTCATAATTCGACCAAAAACTCTCAGGAGGACTCTGCAACTTTGGAGAAGAAGATCGAAAACACCAAACCATGCCGGAGGAAGTGATCAGAGCGTCTTCTCTGACTGTGTTCCCGCTTTGTAATGTTTAGGATTTGCTTTTAAACATAATTTTCTACTGTTTTCATGTTTGTAAATGGATTTCTGTATTGTTCGTGTTAGAAGTGTTCTAGAACGGGAGTTCAGAATCACTTTGAAGTACGAATTCATCTTTTATGGAAGTATAATAAATGTCGATGTTTTAATTATGTAATCTGGGTTTATCTGCAAGAATTATTAGAATCTGAATTAGGATTATGTATTAGATGCCTGGGAATGATCGATAATTATGTTTTAGCAAAAAATTCTGAAATCTGCATTTTTAATCTGCTAATTTGATATGAGCGATCAATATGTATTAATCTGTTTAAGTTTAATCTGGCATAATATTAATCTGTTCACATTTTAAATTTAGTATTAAAATCCATATTACCATGTTTTATCAATATTTTACCATGTTTATTAGATTATTTACACTATTCTGCATAATTAAATGTTAGAATCTAATCTGTATGATTTCTGCTTTGCTAAATCGGGAGATAAAAAGTGGAAATTAGATTTTAGTATCGGTCTTGGGAATAAATCACATTAAAATAGATTCTGGCATGTACACGCTGATTTGGGAAATAAAATGTGTCGTTTAATCACAATAGGAAAATTTGTATGCTTGGGAAAGACTCAAATTTATGCCTAGACTGATGATTGCAGAATGTTAGATAATTTAATTTGCTTCCATGAAGTCTGTTTTTACAAATTATGAAAATTAGGAAATTGTTATATTTTTAATCTTTATAAAATCATTAATTATGCTGAAATTGATCTTTTTAGACATTGGGAAATGCTAAATCATTATGCAATTTCGCTTTTATATAAAGATGGCAAGTTCTAAATCATTACAAGCATATATCTTATCTTTATTTTTATTATTTTAAATTTTTAACTTGCTTTATTTTAAATTTAATGTCACTATTTTTAATTTAATCACCATTAGAATTAAACAAACTCTTTTCAAAATATAATATATATTATTAATGAACTTAAAATGACTAAGTTTTCTCCAGAATGAAATAATATTCTGAATTCCCTTGGGTTCGACCGGTATTCACCGGTTTTTATTACTTGATGACAACCATCCGCTTGTGGTAAAATATGAGTGGTGAAAATCACCTCATCAAGTTTTTGGCGCCGTTGCCGGGGAATAGTTGTGAAAATTATGTTGTTTTTAGTTCATTTAAATATATTTATATTATTTCTACTTTTTAAATATTGTTATAACTTTTTGCTATTCTATGTCGTGCAAGGACATCGAGCTAAATCAGTGTGTGATCCTGAAATTTGAAAGAATATTGGGTTTCTCATCTAAAAAAGAGGAAGATTTGCAAGAGAACAAGTGTGGGGATGGCGGCGAGTTGTATGCAGCATATATAATTGAGGATTTCAAGTGGATAGCCTCGATTGAAAAGCCACCTACACTTCATTTAAAGGTATTAGCACCACACTTGAGGTACGTATTTCTCAGTAAATTAGATTACTTTTAATTAAATGCATTACATCAAGTGTTGATATTGGATGCTAGAAAATTTGAGATTAAATTCCACATCTTGACAACATTACAACTTTACTGAGTTTTTTTTAAAGGAAATGCTGGATATTTTAGAATGTTTATCAATAATTTTCCTATGATTGCATTGCCTTTATTTAAACTGTTGTATAAAGATGTGGAATTTGACCTTATAACTCATGAATGACATGATCATGGAAGTGCACCCACCATTTTGAGTTTTAATTTAGAAAATGGTGCATTTATCGTTGAAAGCTAATTAGGAAATGGAATTCATATACTGCCGTCCGTTGCATGCTTAGTAATAGTTTTTTTAAACTGTTGCTTAATATGTTTGATTTTCTTTTATTTTAGTTTATATGTTTTACTTACAATAAAAAAATGGTTCTTGTTAAAAAAAATGGTTCTTGCATGATTTTCATTATATGTAATTTGAAATGATTCTTATACAATTGAACTGAGACGAAATAAGAATTGGAGTGATCAATAACTGAAAGACTTTTGTGGTGATTTAAGTAGAATAGGAGAAAGACTGAAATAAATTGATAGAGGGGTTGACGAAAACGAACAGAATTTCATAGATATTTATAGGGGATGATTAGAACTAATTAGGGTAGTTTTACTAAACGGATGAATAGGAATATGGATGCAATATTAGGTTTCATTTAAACAAATCACACAATGTATTTTTGCTACAAAATTTGCACAAAACTGAATTTAGATGCCAGTCTTCGTAAATGGTTTTCAAAAACTCAGTTAAGCACCGAAAGTAGCACAAACAAGGCATTTTGGGTTTCATTCATACTAATAATGCGTAAAAACTTGTTTGAGCACCATATGTAGTATTAAATGGAATCGTTGGGTTTGTGCCAAACTTGAATTTTTACAAAAGTCCATTCTAATATATCTCCAATTAGCTCAAATTTAATCATAGATCTTCTAATTGGGCTTAAAAACCTACCCATTTAATGTAAAACTTAAAAATAAATAATAATAATAATAATAATAATAATAAAATAATAATAAAATAAAATAGTCATCTCCCTCATGTTCTCTCTTTCACAGTCCTCTCTCTATTGAATCTCACAACCGCAGTCATCATCCTCAATTTCCTGTCCACCACAGTTCAAAAAATAATAATAATAATAATAATAATAATAATAATAATAATAATAAAATAAAAATAAAAATAAAAATAATAAATATAATAATAATAATAATCATCTATTTTTGTTTGTCTTTATGATCATATTTATGGTTTATGTTTGTTTTTATTTTCATTTTATGTCACGTTATGCTTATTTGTTTAGGTTTTTAATGTTGATAATAAAATATGCAACCATATCCTAATTTAATAATTAAGTACTGCATGTTATGTGGTGAAAGTAGAAGCTGAAATGTACTCGATAATTGAAGTTGAAATTGAGGCTCAAGAACCCTAGCTTCTCAAATTTGGGGATTTCTTGTTAAAGTGCTTCAAAGCTTCAATTTGGGCTAAGTATAGCTATCCTAGTTCAATAATCTGTCCAATTTTGTGATTGAGAATGCATTATTGTTGGTATTTGTGTTGTTGCTTTGATTTTGGGTTTATTAGAATGTGGGATTAAAACTTGGTTTAAGTGCATGAATGTTAGGTTGAAGTAAACAATATGGTATTAGAACATGTTTTCAAGCTCAACTTCAAAAGTTTCAAATTATTTATCAAAATTTTAGGATTGCAGTATTCTAAAAACTGAAATTACAGCTTGGGAATTCTGAAAATTTGTTTAAAATGAGTTAAAATAACATGTTTAATCTTTTAAGTTGATCTATAAATATTGTTAACCATGTTGTTTTAATCTAAATTAATAAATTTTGGTAACATTAAAGCTTGAAACCTCATGTTTTTCTAATTTATGAAAAAGAAATATTTTTATTATAAAAACGCATCCAATGAATTTTTAACTAAAAAGGCAAACTTATGTTATTTTTTAAAAAAAAATAATAAACTAAAAGTTCTTGATCATTATTTCGAATCATTAATAAGAACTAGTTTGCTAATTTGGTTAGTTTTAAGCATTAAATTGAAATTTTTAACAAAAATGGAGTTTTTATAACTTAAAAATGTGTTCTTTTTAATAATAATAAGTTTTAAGTTCTAAAAAGTGATTTTCTTAAATTTGTAAGAGACTTAGAACTTACAGCTTTTAAAATAAAATATATTGGTCATTTAGTTGTTTAGATCCCACATTCTAGGTTGATATATGTTTGCTTTATATATTGCACTTAGGTTAAACTTTTGGTTTAAACTTAAGTGTGAGGATGGAGAGCAATGCATATATTTAACACTAACCCGAAGTTTTTGTGTAACCGGGTTCCACAAATAATGTATAAGAAATACCTTGCTACTTGGTTGGATGTTTTTGCTATGAATATTGCTTTACTCTGCTATGCACTACTTAGGTGTTTTATTTATAGTGAATATGGTAAGCATGTGGTTAAGTTTATATTTATGTTTAAGTTATGTTTATGCATGTTTTTAATTCTAATAAAATAGCTCTTACTTGAATCATGTTAAACTGGAATGCTGTGAGCTATTGATTTGTAAAAGGAAAGTAAATAACCATGATAATTGATGAAGAAGCGGGATTAATGTTGTTGAAGTGTCGAATCTTTATGATTTTACACAATGCATGCATTAAAATCAATAAATTATGATGTATCAATCATATTAAAAAAAGCTGAAAATTTTTATCTATTTAAAAAAGTATGATCTAATTCAGTCTAACTTTTTAAATGCATGCTATATTCTTATTTTTGAAATTAAAAAATTTTAATCCCATATTTTAAATCTTCCATTATGCACTTAAACTAAACTGGTAGTTCAGTTTAAGTGTGAGGATGGAGGAGTTTCTATTATGATCACATTCCCGAAATTCTTCATCAACAGGTCCATTTAGTTTATTCAATGTATAAATCATTTATTTAACACACCATACTCAGGGTTGAATTATCATGAAGAATGAGGGTATATTTTGCTATAGCTGCTGGCATTTTGCTGTAAATTCTGCTCTAGAGCTTATGATGTTTTGCTTTGGTGAATTCTGAAATTTATTATCTATCAAATCTGTCCATACTTATTAAAGTTGCTGAAAATTGCTGTTAAATGTTATAATTTGAATTATGGATGGTGTTTTATGATTCTGATTACTTTGGAATTCCCATATGCACTAACAATCATATTTTCTTGAGTAATTGTTATATATACATATTAGAAGCAGGATATGCCAACAAAGGAGCAAGATGACAGCCGTGATGATGAAGTGAAATTCAGAGTCCTAAACATTCCAGGTGTGATCTTTTCATGTTTTATGTTTACTGATTTGAATGGAATAAATTTGTAAGAGCTTAGTTATGTTTTTAATATTTCCCTATGCTTTAGAATAAATATGGTAAATGCTTTAGGTTGGATATATTGAATATGTTATATTAAATTGTGTTTTCACAGTGTGCTATTATTTGAATTACCACATCACAGCCAATCTTAAGAGAAATCTGAATAAGTCTAATTGTTCTGCTTAGATCCGATTTTACAACTTAATGAGCATTATGATTCTCAGTTTAAAGTCCTAGACTTTGTTAAATTGTCATGCTAGTTGTTCGAACTTTGGTGACAATTCTATTTACTTTGCCGAAAGCTTTTGATTAATTAGACTGGTTTACTAGTTATGTGGAGAGTTATCATTATTTATATATGAATATGCTCGTTCCATGTCTCCTTAAATGCTTAATTACAATAAAGTCAGAGTAAAACCCCTATTTAAAAAAAAAACAAACAAAATGAAATGAAGAAAAACAGTAATTATATCTTGCAAAAAGAAAAGAAAAGGAAAAATTAGAAAATGCAAGAGTAAAAAAAAAAAAAAATCCGAATAAAGGGGTATTAAACAGAATATTTATAAACTCTTGGCTATATGACTGGCACGTATTCTTAGACATGAGTAGTTTTTGGAATTCAACCGTCTACAACTCAGCCAAAGTGTCTAGAATAATTGTGAAACCGAGTCATTAATTGAGCAAATTTGAAGACAGGAATAGAAAAGCATATTTACATTATTCACTCTCCCATTTCGAGTTGCTATGTGTAATTAATCTACTTTTTGTACTGTAAGTGTTTTGGATATCTGGTTTTGACAACTGATGCATGACAATTTACCTTGTTCTAGCACATTAAACCTTTGAACCCTTTTAGCTCATTGCGTTGTTGAAATCTATGATTTGGCAGAACTGTAGAGACTTCATCTTTATTATCTTGATTGGCATGTTGATGTGTTAATTGACTTCATTGCTCAAGGGACGAGCAATATTTAAGTGTGAGGATGTTGATGCACCCTGTGAAACCACACTTATACAAGCTTGAATTGTATCAAAATATGTCCAAAATGAGTGCATTTTACCTTAATTCATTGCACTTTTAGGTGTAGTTCATGTGTTTTTATTTTTCAAGTGATCATGGTTAGATTTGGCTTATTTAGGTTAAATTTACCATGTTTTTTATGTGTTTTTAATAAGACTTTGGCAAACCTAATGCATTGCAATGTTGTTTCAGGCATTTAAATGATGAAGAGCGATGTTCGGAAGCTTTATTTTGAAAATAAGGAATATCTAATGTGATATGTGCCAAGATTCAGACTTAAGAAAAGAAAAAAAAAAAGAAAAAAAAAGTTGAAATCTTCCCAGAATGCACCGCACAGGCATGGCGGAGCCTAAACTGCCTTCTGAGCACCGCATCAGGCACCGCTTCAACACTTAGAAAAATTTCAGAGGTGAAAAAGCTTCAGAATGCACCGCACCTTCTTGGCGGTGCATAAAAACACCTTTCAGCGCCACTTTTTGCACCGCAGGGTAAATTTTAGGAAATTGTCAGAATGCACCGTTTCTTCTTGGCGGCGCCTAAAACCACCTTGGAGCGCCGTTTTATGCGCCATTTGCTGAAAATTATGGAAAATCGTCAGGATGCGCCGACTCTTCTTGGTGGCGCCTAAAACCCCTTCCGAGCGCCGTTTTGGGCGCCACAGTCGCGGTTTGGAGGTTTTCTAACCTCCCGAACACGGTTTTAAAGCCCGTTTCTTCCTCATTTTCGGAGGGCAGACTCATAATTCGACCAAAAACTCTCAGGAGGACTCTGCAACTTTGGAGAAGAAGATCGAAAACACCAAACCATGCCGGAGGAAGTGATCAGAGCGTCTTCTCTGACTGTGTTCTTCGCATTCTAGGTGGTGCCTTTCTTTTTCTCGCTTTGTAATGTTTATGATTTGCTTTTAAACATAATTTCCTACTGTTTTCATGTTTGTAAATGGATTTCTGTATTGTTCGTGTTAGAAGTGTTCTAGAACGGGAGTTCAAAATCACTTTGAAGTACGAATTCATCTTTTATGGAAGTATAATAAATGTCGATGTTTTAATTATGTAATCTGGGTTTATCTGCAAGAATTGTTAGAATCTGAATTAGGATTACGTATTAGATGCCTGGGAATGATCGATAATTATGTTTTAGCAAAAAATTCTGAAATCTGCATTTTTAATCTGCTAATTTGATATGAGCGATCAATATGTATTAATTTGTTTAAGTTTAATCTGGCATAATATTAATCTGTTCACATTTTAAATTTAGTATTAAAATCCATATTACCATGTTTTATCAATATTTTACCATGTTTATTAGATTATTTACACTATTCTGCATAATTAAATGTTAGAATCTAATCTGTATGATTTCTGCTTTGCTAAATCGGGAGATAAAAAGTGGAAATTAGATTTTAGTATCGGTCTTGGGAATAAATCACATTAAAATAGATTCTGGCATGTACACGCTGATTTGGGAAATGAAATGTGTCGTTTAATCACAATAGGAAAATTTGTATGCTTGGGAAAGACTCAAATTTATGCCTAGACTGATGATTGCAGAATGTTAGATAATTTAATTTGCTTCCATGAAGTCTGTTTTTACAAATTATGAAAATTAGGAAATTGTTATATTTTTAATCTTTATAAAATCATTAATTATGCTGAAATTGATCTTTTTAGACATTGGGAAATGCTAAATCATTATGCAATTTCGCTTTTATATAAAGATGGCAAGTTCTAAAATATTACAAGCATATATCTTATTTTTATTTTTGTTATTTTAAATTTTTAACTTGCTTTATTTTTAAATTTAATGCTATTATTTTAATATAATCACCATTAGAATTAAACAAATCTTTTCAAAATATAATATATATTATTAATGAACTTAAAATGACTAAGTTTTCTCCAGAATGAAATAATATTCTGAATTCCCTTGGGTTCGACCCGGTATTCACCGGTTTTTATTACTTGATGACAACCATCCGCTTGTGGTAAAATATGAGTGGTGAAAATCACCTCATCACTCCATGGACTTGAGGTCCAGCTGGGTGGAGAATTGTTGTCTCATCTTGCTGGACTTGAGCTCCCGTCCCCTCCTGCGCAAGCCCCAGAATTAAAAAGGCAATTTTATGTGTTGTGTCCCTAGCCAAATTGTTCCGCGACACAACATTTTGCTTAGTGACACGGGCCTAATGGGCCTAGGGTTTATTTTTTCCACTCTCTATAAATATAACCTCCCACCCCAGTGAACAGTAGCTACACACCCATTAGTTTTAGATTAGTTTTGTTCTTCTCCTTGGGGGCACCACTGTGCTCCCAAGCAACTTTAGAATAAATGGTTTCTTGGCCATGTATTTTTCATTTCATTTTTAGTTAGTTAGTTTTAAGCAATAAATGGGTTTCTAGTAGTGTAGCCACTTTTTATTTTTATTTTTTTAATTTTTTTTTTGTATTCTCAGTTTGTAGTTTTGGGTTTGAAACACTTAACTAATAGGTGTGATTAAACCATATTTTGGTTTTTGATGTTATAAAGAAAATGTTCCACCAAAAAGCTGTTATGGATCATTCCATAATATTACTTGCTTTATTTTTGCATTTTGGTCATTTGACCATTTTTATTATCTTTAGTTGGGTTTAATGCTTTATTAGGTTTAATAAATGCATAAATACTTCATATGTATCCCTTGATAGATCTAGTGTAGGTTTTAGTTTATTTTTAGTTTATTAGTGTAGTTGCTCTTTATTTATGCTACTACACCAGTCTTTGTCTTTTCTTTTTTTTTTTTTTTTTTTATAAAACCTGTCCTTATGTCTTTCTGTAGTTGTTAGGTAGTATTTTATTTTTATTTTTATTTTTATTTTTAGTATATTAGATCTAGATAGGGATGATATTTGTGTGTATGTGCATATTTATTTAAAAATTTGCATTTCTCTTGTATTGTATTGCATCACGTTGTAACCCCACGGGTTGCAACGTAATTTTCTCGTTGTGATCCCACGGATCACAACGCACTTCCATGCAATGCAATTTAAGGCGTTATGCTGCCAAAATTTTTATAAAATTTTTAAAACCCCTCTGTCGCGGAACCCCTGTCGCGGACCCACGGTCCGCGACACACTCCTTGATTAGCGACAATTGACCCAAATTCTTGCAATCTTATTCTGGAAGGGCTCTGTCGCGGATCCATGGTCCGCGACACACTTCTTATTCCGCGACAGGAATTATGCCCTTGTTGAATTTTCAAACCTTGTGTCGCTATCCCTCTGTCGCGGACCCACGGTCCGCGACACAAATTTTGTTTAGCGACACAACAACCCTAATTTCCAAAATTTCAATTTCTCTTATTTCCCACCTCTCTGTCGAGATCCTCCTGTCGCGGACCCACGGTCCGCGACACAATTTCTGTTTCTCGACAGGCTTGGCACCTTTTTGCCAAATTTTTATTCTCCATCTCACCCTATTAATTAATTGAACCTTTATATTAATATTTTGAGGTTGAAATCCAATGATCTCAACCCATGATTAGTTTGATATAAAGAACTTTGTTCAATTGTCCATTAAAAGATTCTTCTACAAAAATTAAACTCTAATGATCTAAGTATATAATCCGGACTGTAATTAATTAATTAATTATGGAATGAGAGATTATTTAGACATAAAGAGTAATTATGGATTTAGTTCCATACCCTTGCATGAGAAACCAATGTCTCTCATACAAGATGACCCAAAAATATTTTCTTTTATTTATTTTGTCTTTTCCGTGTTGTGTGAAACAGCTAGTAAGAGATATAACAGACTAATGTTGGCGGGTATTCCCACACGGATAAACTAGCTCGTGGTCTGTATATTAATTACTAGATGTTATTTTGCATGGTCCGGATAGTGGTCGGTGGAAGCCTTGGCGGTTCGTCCATCCGGGATTATAATAGCTGCTCAGCTGACTCCTATCCGGATACAGTTTTCTTTTCTTTATTTTAATTTCAAACCCGAATCTGGAGCTGTAGTAATGTTAGATGATATATGCCAATGTCATCTAATAATTACTGCAGTAATAGAACATGTAGGTTTTCATCCAAATTCACAGATAGTGGAGTCTAAGATGACGGCGGCAACTGTCATTTGGGGCATTCCACTGTCTAAAAATCATCTCACCTTAATAATTAGGGAACTGGACCACAGATAACTGCAATCCAATTAACCCTAATTATTTTGTCATCTCTTTAGCCAAAATTCTTCTCATCTCCGGCTATTTCATATCTGTGTATCAACTTCTGTCTAAACCCGCCTTATATTTTGGGTTATTTAATTCTACACTTCTTTATAAATTTATGCATGATATTATTATGTAGATATTGTGGTCATAATTATTTTGGGATCCTTCCCTTGGACATAGAAGTCGTGATTTAAATCAGATGTCTCATAATAAATTTCCAACAAAAATTCATTTATAAAATCCGGATCTAAGTAAGAGATAAATTCCTCAGTTATGCTTAATTCATATTCTACCGGGGGTTGATTTTGGGAAATTAGAAGCAGAGTCAGCGATTAGGTCTCACCTAGACTGAAAGGGTTTGTGTTCTTATTGAGAGTCTAGTACCTGTTTAGGGAATGATTTTCAAATCTATTATTTTCCAAAATTGCTTTGTGTTGGAAATCTGGTATTAAATATCACACTGAGATGGGATCCACTTGGATTCAAATACGGTGTGATAGATAATTCTAGAGGAACAATACATAGGCCTTGGTTATTTTCTAAGATAGGGTTGAGTTCCTTTCAACTGCTATCCTCTTCTGCCAATGCCTATTTTTGAGTCCTGAGTGAGTGCATCCGGAATGAACTAATCTATTAGTTCGTTTCATTAGTTTGTATCTCATAACCACCCGACGGGAAGTGAACACTGCGAGCGGTTCACCGAGAACAGGGAATTCTTGATCCACACCCAGTCATTTTGACTGGGGGCTTTCTTTTACTACCAGGGTCAGACTTTCAAAAACCTCCGAGTGATAGGATTTTAAATGCTTTCTTTATCGCTTTCTTTTAAATGCTTTCGTTAGAGGTCACTCGGTTGTATTGAGAGTTGTGTAACTGCTACTAGGACTGATAGTTAAGGGATAGTTCAGGGCTTGATTAGAATCTTTGGGCATGACATGGGGGAATGATAGCGGTACTTGACACTTCAATAAATGATTTGTCAGGTGTTGCTTATCCACCACAGATAAATAACATACCTCGGCAGGGGCAGTTATTAATTTGTGGTATCCTAGATTTTGAGGTCTTAAGAGCATGTAAATTCTCGCTGTAAGTACCTGTCTGTTAAAGGGAACATAGTGGAGAAAGCATGAGAGCTAGCTAACTGATGAATTATCCCAAGCAAAGATCTGTGTATTAAAATGGAAGTTTAATTATGTTTCATCTGAATCTTGTCCAATTTTTCTTATTTTCTTCCTGTCCCTTCTGTCTCATTTTAAATATGCTTTCTTAGAATAATTTTATCGCTTTCTTAGAATAATTTTAATTGCTTTCTTAGATTAAATTTAATTCGCTTTCTAGAATAATTTTATCTGCTTTATTTTAATTGCTTTCATAGCTTAGTTTAAATTCTGTCAAGTAGTTGGTAGATCAAACACAAACTTGAATCGAGTAACCGAGTGGAAAATCTTAGTAAACGACGTGGGCCCTGCTTCCATCGCACATCCTCCAGTGAACGATCCGGTACTTACTATAAATACTGCAATTTTTGACTCCGTGCGCTTTCGGGGGCACAGTTTCTTAACACGAGTAAATAAAAACGTGACAACCTATAAATATATCCCTAATCCCAACTCTGCCTTCGTAATTTGGTTTCATTAAATAAAATTGAAAACCGGGACTATTATGTTTCAGAAAATACTCATGTAGTGAGAACTTGTCAAAAGTTTCATGGCAAGGATCTTCAAGGCAGGAAATTGTCAAAAGTTTCATGCCGGGGAGGTCCACAGTGCCATTTGAAATCAAAGTTTCCCACATGAGTAATAAAAAGTGAAGTATATCCTTAAACCCTTTCCCACGATTCATAACTCTTTTCATTTAATAAATTTAACCTGGGATATTTTAAAAATACTCGTGTGATGAAATTGTCAAAAGTTTCAGCCACCCGCAGCGCCACCGCTCGTGGCAACGCCTCCCTTCTCCAGACCTTTGACAATCCTGAGCGCAAGTGTATCATCAAAACCGCCACCGCCGCACCTACCCCGACCCCGGCGACGCCCCCAACTCCGACCCCGACCGCGACGGCGCCCCCAACTCCGACCCTAACCCCGACGGCGCCCCCAACCCAGACCCCCACCCCTGCACCTACCGCCACTGCCGCACCTGCCCCCAACTCCGACCCCCACCCCCCCGCGACGATTCCCCGACCCCCACCCCCCGGCGACGATTCCCCGACCCCCGAGGATTCCACTTCCCAGACCCTGGTTACATCGACCTCCTCGACTTCGAAGACTACCTCAACTACGACCCTGCCTCGACCCTTACTGTGCCCCCGACCCCGACCCCGACCCCGAACCCAGCATCTTCCTCAACTCCGACGCCAACGTTCCCCCCGGCTTCGACCCCAACCTCTTCCTCAACTCCGACCGCGAACCCGACCCTGATGGTGCCCACGAACCCAGCCACAACCCCAACGGGGATACAGTTGTGAAGATTATAATCGAAAACGGAACGGAGATCGGGGAATTTGGGAAGAAGGCTAAGGAAATCAAAAGGTTGTTCAAGAGACAGGTAAACGGAATCAAGGTTGCGGTGAACCCCGAAGGTCCCAAGGAGAACAGCTTCTTGATTCGCCAGGAAGGTGGAGAGGAATTCCTTAATTTGTCGAATTTGAAGAAGCCTTTCCGAGTATTGAAGAAGCTGGATATCAACACATCGTTTCTTATATTCTTGAAATTTTAAATGGGCAGTAATATCTAATTTCATTTCTTGATTAGGGCTGTAATTCTTGCACTTAGTTTAGCTGAATTGATCCCTAGCGAATTCTAGGGTTTCTAATCTTGCTTCTGGTCCTATTTTTCTTGTAAATTGCATTTCAGCATTGTGTGTTCCGCCGCTTGAGGAAGTGTGTGAGAGGAGTGCGAAAAAGGGAAACCTCCCTTGCTGCTGCCAAGTTGATTGATGATTCGTGATTCTTTATAGGGAAGTGGTTTTGGAGTTCTGAAAAATCTTCTTGATCCTCATTGGAGCTGTTCATAAACTGATCAAGTTTAGCTAAGAAATGCTATATAACCCGCAACTTTCCGCAGCTTTCTTGTACTGATTTTTAACAGTGTAAGTAGGTCGTTTGAGCTGGTGAACATTGAGATTGATTAGTACTGTAGTACTATATGTTTTTGTATGTTTTTTTTGTGCTTTGTTTGGTGAAAAATTGGAAATCATATAAAGGTAATGTATGCATTGATCTCTCATTGTTGTGTAATCCCTTTTGAGGGAACCCACAAAATTAGGGTACATACCCATTTTTAAACTGCATGTGCAGTGATGATGAACTATATATAAGTCTTCTAATTGATTTTAATTCATATATTTTTGTGATGTCTGAGTATATTTTAGTGATGCATTTAATGCGTTTGGTGATGTATGTGACTATAATTGTGATACATGAATAACATAATATTTACTCTCCAACTACCAATCATTATAAAATTGAACACTGACATCCCACATCCGGTGGACATCATAAAAATGCTATCTCCTCTACGACTGCATTGTGCAGTCACTGCACCCAAGCCTTACCCTGAGGGAACTAGCTTCCTCGTAAGGAAATGTTACATTCAAAGATTGCTTTTGTTATGATAAAGTGAGTTCGAGTTGGGGATTGATATGTGCTCTATATAATTCGAGTTCAATTAAGATCTGCGATATGGTATGTGTAGTTGATCTAGTTCTAAAAAATGGTACTTGATCTTGCTCAACTTATCCCAAGAGCTCAAGTCTTGAGCCTGAGATAAATTTTTAACATTGTAATTACATTATAATATTTAATAATTTTAACTTAATCAAATGAATTTAATCAAGTAACTCAAACTCGAAAACCAATGAGTTCAACTCGAACTTTTTACCATCTCACTTGTCGAGTACAAGTTCAGTAACTTATACTGTAAAGTTGAAGCACAATATATATAGTTATACTATTTGATTTACCTTGTTGAAGGACAAGGTAAAGGGACTCCCATCCTTGCATTTCATGTCTAGCTTATGATTTATGTCTTTTTGATATTAAGATAGGGTACAACCCATCCGTTTTGTGATGTTGAGAGTAATGTGTTTTATGATGGATAATATTGGATATTTATAGCATTTACAAATGCTGCATATCTGTATCATACATGCATCACATAACATCATGCATGCATTACATGAATGTGTAAGTTATTAAATGAACCAACATTTTGAATCCATCACAATATTGATCATAGCCATCACACAAATCTTACTTGCAAGTCAAAATGTATGCATGCTAGTTGTACCCTACGATGTAATCGCGTAGTTGATTTCTTTTGACTAAAACTAAGCGGTAATGGATTATGAAGTCAAACACCCTAATTTGAGTTTACCCACAACAATGAGAAACTCTTTGCCTCAATCATGAATTTCAGCAAATATAATTTACTATAAAAATTTTCTATTTTAGTGACTGAAAAAATTGGTAAAATTTGGACGTTAAAGAGGTTAGTGACCGAATTTGTGATTGAAATTGACCACCATTTTAGCGAACGAATTTGTTAACTGCAATAATTTTAGCTACTGAATCTAGATTTTTTCTTGTAGTGATGTCACAAGTTCTCTATTGAAAGATAGAATTGTTGCAAGTTGCAACCCTTACGAAGTGATAGAACTTGGCTTCCTGTGGGAACTTGCCGATGATCATGCTTTCATGGAATTCAAATTTTAAACAAGTATTGTATAATATAGATAAATAGATAGTACAAAATTAGAAATTTTAAAATATATTAATCAATATTATACACTCTCTCCGTTCTTTTTTATGTGCTTCATTTGCATAGTTGATACTATATATTTATATTAAATAACTTTGATTCAAAATTTCCATGCATTTATGTAAAATAAAACATAATCAATTGAGATGTTAATGAATTCATATAATCATGTAATTTTATATTATTAATTTTTAATAATTTACTTGTATATAATAGTTTTAATTATTAATAATTTAAAATATGTTTTGGATTGTAAAAATGCTGAAGTGTAACACATAAAAAAAAAAAGAAAAGAAAAAAAAGATAGGAAGGGAGTACTTTACAAAATATGTAAGATTATATGTTGAATTTAAGATATTAATTTTATCGAAATGCATCAAAAAGGTTAAACAAACTCTGGTAATCCCATTAGGGCCTATATAAATTTATTTACGGACTGATAATTTTGCTAACAGAAGATCCCACCAAGCCACATTCTTGCCAAGAACACAATAAAAAAATAAAAAAATAAAAACAAAAAAATGCCATTAGCGACGATATCTGTAACTGTAAGGCATCGTTGCTAATAGCAAAATTTTGGATTTTGCCGAATTGTATTTTTACTGATGTTTCACTAACGATGTTGGATAACAGCTGTTTCTCTGTTGTGGGAGGAGCAAACTGAATTTTAGACGATACCATACTCGTGGCGACAATCAGGACAACGTGAGTCACGACAGCCCATCCACAGGACAATGCAGTCCTTATGATAAGCATGGCTGCACACCGGCAGCCTCACTATTGTCTCCCCTTGTTTAAAATCCTCTAAGCATATGTGACAATCGGTGAACCGAATTGATCTGTCAGGAGAAGTTGGAAAAATGATTAGAGGAAACATATCTATTAACCTAACCTCAAGTTTCCTCGTGGTTTTCATGTCGGATTCAATCCGCCTGGGAGCGCGATCCGCCATCTGCCTCCCGATTTTTATCTTCAGATAGCTAAGAAAGACGATAATTACCAGGGCTATTACCAAGTGACATAGGATTGCAAGAACTAACTTCTGTCGGTATCTTAATGCCTCTGCTTCTGATTTGTAGTCTTCGTTAGTGAATGTTTCTAACATTCGGTTGTTGCGATCCATTGTCTGAAATGTTGAAATGGATAGATTGTGACGAAACATGTGATGTAAGAATGTGTGAAATTTATGACAAGAAGCTAAGGCATTCTCTGGGTAATGTCGAATATGTATGGGTAGATAGCATGGTTCGCCGTCTCGGCCGAGATCTCGCTGAGTCGTAACTGGAACGGCAGGTGCCGTTCCAAGAACGATACCTGGTTCAATTTTTCACTCATTTTCGCGATATCGCCGAGATATCGCCGAGAAATCGCCCGGTAAGCCGAGATATTCGAGATATCGCCGAGATATCGCCGAGATTTCACCGATATCACTGAGATTTCGCCGATATTTCATTTAAATATTTTTTGCTATAAAAATGCAATGACCCGATATTTGTCCGATACGCCGTGACGATACAACGCGATCGATGTGGAACTACGGCGACCGCGACGCGACCGGTTCCCGCGATGGCGAACCATGGTAGATAGCATAGAAACAGAACATTGTGTATGTGCGTTTTGGCCTTTTGGGTTGAAACCATCGACACTTTTAATTTAGTGGAGTGGTGGCAATTTGATTACAGTTTTTATGGTGGGCGATTTGTACAAGAGTACTCATTTTAAGACAAAAGTTTTTCAGTATTATGACAAGAGTATACATCTGGAACATGTCTTGTTAGTGTTGTTTTCAAGTTGGCTTGAAGCTGTTGCCGGATCAGGAAATTTCTACTCATTAGTTCATTGCGCATTGGAAATTACATTTTTTTTTTACATTGAGAATGTGTGTCGGCAAAGGTGTGTGGTAGCTCAAACCACACAAATTATAAAGAAATAAAATGGAGCTTAGGGATAAGGGGCTAGATGAAAAATCAAACATCAACCATAATGGGTGAATTCAGTGGACTTGACCAGTAGACCAAATCCTCATTCCTAAACCCGAAAATATGTGAAGACAAAGGGTTTAATTGTTTTTTGTTTTTTTTGTACAACGAGGCAAAGAAGGTTTTTGCTTAAAGGGTTTATTACAATTGAAGTTGACTCGTAAATCCAAGTTTATTCTAGAAACCCTCAAGAACAGGGTCGGTCTAGAGGGGCGGCCAGAAATGCAATCGTCTAGGGCCCATAGTTAAAAGGGGAGCAAAAATTATTTTAAAGTGTTAATAACTTTTTATTATTTCTATTGTACTTCTTCTTTTTTTATTTTTTTGCTACGGACTCATCCAGCACGCAGTCCAATGCACATTTTAAGCTATTAATAATTCAAGTTTGATACATGAAAAAATTCTAAAAATTCGATATTTAAAAACTACAAGATGAGACGAATCTAACAAGATCTCACTTGACTATATTTTAACTTGTATAATTATGATAAAACTTTAAACCAAATTTATTGTGTGAATAGTAATCAAATTAGGAATGGGGCAACTATTAGAAAATAGAGGAAGTATATATTAATGTTTCATTCAACTTTTTATGTTTCTCTTTAAATATGATAAAACTAATAATTAATTTTTCATTATATTTTTTCTTCTCTAAAATTGTACTAATAAGTTTGATTTTTTTATAATTTCAAATTAGCGAAAAGGAAAAAAGTTTAGTATGGACATACTTTCTTTTAATAATTTTTTAAATTATACTTATTTAAATTAAATGGGGATGGAGACTTCGCCTAGCGTCAAACCCCCAACTCCCAATCTATAGGTTGGGAGTTCGATTCCCCACACAGCCCCCTATTCCTCCCCTTGATCATAATTTGTGTGAATGGATTTCCACTACCCTTTCATTGCATAAATTGTTCAGGAAAAAATTAATTAATTAGGGCCTATTATTATTTTATTTTTTCAAGAGCCCCTATAATCTCATGAATGAGCTGCTCAAGAAGGGAGCAGATCTTTCCCGGTTGCCCTGTGTATGGCTCATTGGCGGTCGATTAGTTTAGTACGATGTGGGTTCTAACATAAAAATGATTTTATTCCCTCCCCAATCACCTATGCAGAAGATCAAACCTCAGTCCTTTGTACTAAATTAGGTATCAATACCAATCAAATTTTAACTATGATATAATTTTATTTAAGTTTAAACATAAAAGAATAATAAATACAAATTATAATAAATACACCAAGTGTTGGTTGTTTATTTTACATAAGATTGAAGAAAATAGATGATGCATGTTTGATAACTCTTGTTAGACCTCACAACCGCGGATCGAATTTTTTTTTTAGTGGTATTACAAAAGTAATGAAAATTATGTTGAAATTAATGAGGATAGTCAAAATACGAAAACTATTGAAAAAGACTAAATTATAATTGATTATATGGCATCACCACAAAAATTCAATTGTTGCTCAATTTTATCAATTTGAGTGGTATCACATGCCATTGTCTTCTCCGTGCATCCGCCCCTGAGACCTCATATTAGATGAAAATTCTCTAATGGAGTTATCAAACACTATGAGGATTTTTAGTCTAATAAAACGTCTAATAAGAGTTATCAAATATCACTATATTTGGTTGATGTATGATAATTATGATTGTCCTCATCCTCAAATAAATTGCAGTGATCACCAATTTATGCTAGTTAAAAATGAAATAATAGATCCATTGTAAGATGGCATCATTACAGTTAACTCAAAAAAGCAAACTATATGTAAGGAATGAACTATTATGCTCTTAGTTATCAGCTACCAAACAAATCATTGCATATGTGACATGATTGAGTTGATGATAACAATATGACACAAGTGACAGTGATGCCCACATTGTTGTCGATCATTTTGAAGGTAACGAATTTCAGACAAGTCCATATTCATGGCGACAATCAGGACAGCGCGAATCTCTGAAACCAATCCACTGGACAATGCATTCCTTGTGATAGGCATGACTGCATCTTGGAAGGCTGAGTATAGTCTCCCCTTGTTTGAAATCCTCCAAGCATATGTGACAATCCGTGGAGCGAAACGAGCGGTCACCTGAAGTAGGAAAAAGATGACAGGAAACGATTCTATTAACCTCATCTCAAGTTTCCTTACGGTCACAATGGTGGATTCACCGTGTCCTGAACTGTCCTCCTCGACCTGGCTATCGTGTTTTATCCTTATGCAGATACAGGCCATGAATCCCATAATTATTACAACGTAACCTAGGAGCGCAATCAGTGTCCTCCGTCGATACATCTTTTCCAAATCATCGTACTTGTCATCGCGGGTTGCTTCAGCAGGAATTGTAAGGACACATAGAAGCATCTGAATTGAAGAATATTAGTATATTGGTGGTGAATTATATATGTGTATCATCAGTTTTTTTTTTTTTTTTTTGCTGAACAACCTATACAAACTAGGAAAAAATATGTATCGTCAGTTTTAAGTGAAGTTTAAAAAAAAAGTGTAAGAATGTGAAATAAAATTAACCTGGAAAATCTTAACGAAAGTTGCTAGCAAGTGGTGGTTGGAATCCATGTGTGTTTCTTCTCCACAGTGATGAATATACATCCACTTAGCTTGTTTTTTTGGTATGAATTCTGAAATGGCAAAATTCTGATGAAACAAGAAGTGATATAAAAATGTCTTCAGTTTACAAGGAAAAGCTAATAGTACATTTTGTGTAATAGAATGTTGTATGCGTATAGGGAGCACATTTTTAAGAACATTGGTTACAATTGGATTACGTACACATTTTTTTATGATGGGCGATTCATACAAGACTGCAAATTGAATTTTAAAATTTATATTTTATAATTTTATTAATATGTTTTTATAATAAATGTTGGTATTATTTACAAAATAGAATATATATATATATATATATATATATACAAATTGGTATTATTTCTTAATCTTGTAAAAAGAATCGGTGGTGTTGGACGTAATGTTGTTAAAATTAGTAAGATCTGGATAAGATCCCGATCCTGATCGTAGAAAGTTACGATCTTATGGTCATACTCCCTTAAGCAATTCTACGATCTTACGTACCCTCTTAAACGCATAAAATTTGTAGAATATTATGACTTGGGATCAAAAGTAACTTCCTTTCTTTAATTTTAAATTTAAGAATATGTACTCCTTATGTATAATTGTGTAAAAAAAACATAATATGCATGTATGTGGAAATATTTTATGTTTAATTGTGACGTTTTTGTATTGTATTGTATTAATTAACTTGCAAGATTCATAAACACACTGAATAATGCTTTTACTTATTAGTATGCATGATTGAGCTAATCCATTATTGCAAATTTCATAAGATCTTAAGATCCCAATTTGATCCTGATCTTGCAAAGAGAAAAATGATCTCATATAGGATCCCGATTTTAACAAAAATAACCAAAACCTGGTGTTAGAGAAAACGTTACTACGATCCTACAGAAATAGAGATCTTTACTATCTAAAACCCAAATTAAAGTCCAATGTATGTGCTATTTAAAAAGTTTTATTTTTCGAATATAATATTTAAAATTTAATTTTAAATTTTAGTATCAAATATCATTAGTCAATTTTACCCAAAAAAAATAAAATAAAATATCATTAGTCTAAACTATATCAATTTCAGGGATGGGGATTTCCCTTGACTTTTCAATCTTTAGGTTGGAGATTCGATTCTCCACCCAATCCTCTATCCATCTCCCCCTTCTTCCTTTATAACTTAGATGATATGAACTCCTACTAGTCATCTCTAATGATAAAAAGCTGTAAGATGATTGTTATAAAAATGATGATTTCATCCGTCAAACAACAATTTAGATCATGTTTATCTTTTTATTGCCTTTATCAACTAACGAATAAGAAGTTATAAAAATATTTATCATTGCCTATTTTATTGTGGTTGGAACTTGGACGGCTCTTCTCTGGTTGAATTGGGTATGTTCCTTCAGTATGATGTGAGCTTCATGGCTGAGCTTTGGTCGATTTGGCTTGATAAACCATCTCATGTTTGGTTGAATTAGAGTCGTTTTCCAAGCTAGGGAAAGGCCTCCCACATCCACTCTCATGTTCGGCGGATAAACCATCTCCTTACCAAATCAACATCCAAATTCCAACCCCCGTTGGTGAGTTGGAATATGGGTTCGTGGACCGATTGGTTGCTTCACTGTAATACCCCGAATTTTTATCAACGCCCAAAGGAATAAAATTTATTTCGATCAATGTTGAAATATTTCCGAGAAGAAGAAAATAATTTATCACAATAAATTATTGCTCGGATATGAAACGCCGATAGATTTAAATTCAAAATGGAATAAAAGAGGGAAAGGAAGCCCGAAGACATTCCATGAATTGAGTAAAAATAATTGGAGTTAAGTTCATGAAGGAAAAGAATTTTAATTCCAAGAACCCGTGAAGTCGGAAGAAATTTAATGACACAATCGCAATCAATCAATCGATCAATAAGTCGCGCAACTTCGGGGACGAAGTTGTTTCTTAGGAGGGTAGATTGTAATACCATAGAAATTGCCCGAAATATATGTATATGAATATATATTTTTGATTAATTCACTAAGTAGATTTTTAATCAAATCTATATATATTTATATGTTCAAATATTTGCTTAAAGATTAGTATATTATTTTCTACAAAACATACTTTGAAAAATTATATATATATTTGTCTTTTCAAATAAATATATGGATTTCAATATCAAGTGTAATATGTATATGGTTCATAGAATATTTTAAATCCATATACAAGTTTATATACACATATATATACCTTGGTCTTGAAATAATCTTTCCAAACATGTACACATGTATATACATGAATATATTTACATGTTTAAATTATAATGAGAATTATCTATTTTCTATATATCCTTGATTAATCATTCTACCCATATTTTTTATTATGGAATTATTCTAGAATGCCATAATATAATTGGGAATAATTTGACTATTGTTTGAAATTGTAGGGTGGAATATTAATCATATCTTGTCATTTTCAAATAAGGAATATATTCCTTTTTGGAGCTATGTATAACTTACAAGATCACTTAATTTTTATTTTAGTATATATATAAATATATATACATATTATTCTTATTATTATTATAAGGTATTGGGGCCACAATTAGAGTAATAAGGATTGAATTATGAAGTGATAAAGTCATTCACACCATTACCATTAGGATACAAGCTGACAGAAATTTTTAGCTATAAGAATCGAATTATTTGACCTACCTACAGTGGGAATCACTTAAAGTGTTCAACACAAAAGTTGTTCCAAATTGTGTCTAGATTATGCACGTCAAATTTTAGAATTTTTGGCCAAGCCATTTAGTCCCAGCATCTCTGTCTTTGGACATATACCATAGTGAGTGCCAACTTTGTTAGGTTGTGCATGTGACTCCTATGTGACTTGTGACTTGTGACTTGTGTCTCCATGTGACTTGTGACTCCTATAACACTCTAGGGTGGATAGAAGTCTTGTGAGAATTTATTTAATACCCTCATTTAGCTACCAAAGGCAGCCATTTGGATTCCACTCCCATCATTGCAAATTTTAGAAAAAACTTGAGAAAGTGTTGGTGGGATTTATGAGTATTCTTCTAGTTGGTCAAGCAAGGAAGGCTTTCTTCAACATCCAATCTCTTCATCCAGTAGGTAAGGATGTTTTTAAGTTCACATATCTTGTTTAGATTGAGATCTTTGGGTAGATAACTAAGAATCTCTCTCCATGTGTCCAAAACCTAGCTTTGTGGAGGAATAGCAATGGAGTTGTGGACTTTGGACATCCTAAAGGCTTGGATTTGAGAATTTCTTGATACCACTTCATAGATGGTAAGTTAGTGTTGTGCCTTTCAAATTTTAGAGCTTTTGGTTGAGTATTCATGGAGATTCAACTCGAAATCCATTCCTTGTCAAATCTGTCAATTAGGGTTTCTTCCGAGTATGTTTTATTGTTGTGCTTTTCTCGCCTAGATCCGTTCATTTTTGGAAGAACTTGTCTAAATGAAAAATGTTCCTAATACTTTAAAGATGATGTCTGTAAATTTTCATAATTTTTGGAATTGATTTGGTCGACGAAAACGGATCTGGTATTTTCTGCTATGTGTGGTGACAGATTCAAATTCCTAGCATGTTCAGTTTTGTAGTTCATATTTCTCCTAGCTATGGTCGTTTTTGATGGTCGACTTCTTCATGAAAATTGTTCATCTATGTGTCTAGTTTACTCCTGTTAAATTTCAGAATTTTTGGAACAACCTTCGAATGGTTATGGATTTTTAAGTAAGCTGTGGTCGGATGAACAGTGGTCTTTGCACCCTTTTGAAAACAAGTTTCTGAAATGATTTTTTTTGAGTGACTTAGAGTCCGATTTTGAAGAAGCCTATTTCTATGAAAAATGTTCATTTGGGTGTGTTCTAGCTCCTGTAAAAATTTCGGAATTTTTGAAAATGATTTGCTAAGTTTCCATATGCGATTTCTGAAACTGCCCAAAGGACTATTTTTGTCGGTAAATCGTACTTGTGTATTTCGATGATCTATGAGTCGAATGGCTCTCATTTTTGGAAATATGTGAAATCTGGACATGTGTGATTTTGTAAAGTGTAAAAGTATGGTTTTGAAACTTTGTAAGTTTTGATCGAGTGGGATGCCCAATGTTTTAGAGGGTAAGTGCACTTGGTGGAGCTCGTTGGGCCGCCCCCTCTTGTAGCCAAAACGGCAAATATGGTTATTATGGTTTAGTGATTGTAAGAGTCTATACTCTTAGATGTAAATCAGGTTTCCTTATGGTTTTAAGATCATAACCATCATCCTAACTTACGAATCTTCATATTCGAACACAAATCAGAGCCAAATGAAGAATAAATCGGGTGGAAGAGATTCGTTCGTGACATCCCGTGGATTCCGGACGACCCCGTGACCTCCTAGACATTATCCCCACTGTAAGTTAACCTTACTATGGTTTTGGGTGACTTAAAATGCAACCAAACATAGAGATTCAACTCAAGAAAATTAATAAAAATCTGTCAACAATAGAAACCCTCAACGCAGCGTTTTCGTATGAATTTTTCAAACCTCTAAAGCTGCTCAAACAAGAAAACTCAAAACATGAAAAGTGTTGCTAAGACTTTGGTCTAGCTTCTGTAAAAATTTCAGAATTTTTCATGATGTTTTGAAACCTGAAACCAACCCAAAACCGAAGAGCACTAAACCTGGATCTTAGAACTTTGGACAGATTTCACTCTCAATCTTGTTGGCCATTTTGACCTTGGATCTAAGCCGATCTAGGATTGGTGTTGAACATGAAAGTTGTAGATCTATGAGTCTTGAATACCTCTGTAAAATTTCATGCATTTTCATCAAGTTTTGATGCCCCAAATCACATCGGACATATTCTGCGTTTTAAAGAATTTTCAAAGGTTGACAGTTTTCTTAACCGAACTTGATGAGCATATTTCTATCATTTCTAGTCCGATCCAATCTTTGAGCTCTAAACAAAAGTTGCATATAATCATGTCTAGTATATGCATATGAAATTTCAGAATTTTTGGAGATCATTTGATATGATAAAAAGTCAAATCTTTGAAAGTTGTCAAACCTGAATCCTAACAGCATACTATTTGAGTAGAAAACTTGATTTTTGACATGCTTCCTATCATTTTTCCGGAAAACTCAAAACATGAAAGTTGTTCATTGGAATGTTTTTGAGCTACTGTGAAAATTTCAGATCAATCGCCTAAGAAATGGATTTTTAAACTGAAAAGGCGTAAACTGTGACATCGATCGGTTTTAACTTGTGAAATTTTGAAACTTTTAAACAACGATCGAAATCTTGTGATACGATAAAGCTATATTTTTGAAAATCCTGTTACACTAAAGTTGAAACAATATCGGTTACATAAAATCAGGGGGTGAGTGCTCTGCAGGGTGCCCTCCTAATTGTTCATTTTGTGCCAAAACGGCAATGATTATCACGCGCGAAAGATCGCCAAAACGGCATCTTATTATTTTGGGCCTATCCTCTCCGGTGTATCCGTATGGGTTACTCGAGGCTCGACGGAGCGGTACTGGATATGGCGTATTTGGTCACAAGAGACCAACTGCCTACCCTCTCGAGTGTATCCGTATGGGTTACTCGAGGCTCGACGGAGTGGTACTGGGTATGGCGTATCGGCTGCGGCCGCCGGATTACCGGCTAAAATGACATGTTACTTATGAAATTGGCTGAGGCCGCCGGATCACCGGCTATCTGTTACTATTGGCTGCGGCCGCCGGATCACCGGCTATCTGTTACTATTGGCTGCGGCCGCCGGATCACCGGCTAACTGTTACTATCGATATTGGCTGCGGCCGCCGGATCACCGGCTATCTATTGTTGAGATGATGGCGTAACGGGAAATATATTAAAAAGCTCAGATTTTATGAAATTGGCTGCGGCCGCCGGATTGCCGGCTAAATCAAATATTGTTGAGATGGTGACGTATCAGGAGAATTTTTAAAAGCTCAAATTTTTATTTACTTACTTACGGTATTATTCATGTCTTAAATCATGCCATTTATTTATAGTGGATGATTAACTCAAATTTGTGAATTACCTACAAGAAATCTTTTTATTAAATTTTAACTAAAGGCTTTGAAACCCCTAACCCATGCTATGTGTTAACTTACTCAGCGCGTTTTGCTGACCCAAACCATTTATCCTCTTTTTCCTACAGAGTACGAAGAATATGCATCGTCATATGCATACATGGGAATATTGGGGAAAATCTCTATTTTAAATTCCGGCATTTAATTACGACTTGCATGAACGGGACTGTTTAACCCGTGTTTTGGCCATGTTGGCCCTTATACATTATTTCCGCTGCACAACTTATAAATTCCGCTGCAACTTTGATGTATTATCTTTAAATTATATATGAATGGGCTGTTTGAATATTTTAAATACTGAAAACCATAGCCTTGCATCTCTTTAGTGAGCTCGGAGAAACCGTGTCTTGCTAGGGAGGTGTGGCGGTGGCATCCCGGCCTGGGTTACCAAATCCGGGGTGTTACAGAGTGGTATCAGAGCCCAGAATATTTTAAAACTACTATTTTAAAGAGCCCAATTATTATTTTGAAATTAAAGCCCAAATTTTTAGCCCAAATTTTTTTTAGAAGCCCAAGAAATTATTTTGGCCCAATAGCCTTGCTTTTATTTAAAGCCCAAATAATTTATTTCTTTCGGCCCAATATAGTGGCCCAAACCTTTTATCCTTATTTTAATCTATCCATGGAATAAATTTATTTTAAAACCCATGGATAAATAAATGCGTGCATAAAATTTTTTTTGGGGGGGATCACATATCCATATGCATACATAAATATTTACACTAACCCTTTTTATGTAAATTATCGGTAATAAGAAACACTCCTACCTTAGAACTCGACTTGAGTCTTGACTTAGAAGCGCCAACTTCAGACTAACTTTGCCTTAGTCCTAGATCTTGATCACTTAGAAACTCATCTTCGCGTGCTTCTAGAATGACACCTAGAAGAATACTGAGGAAGGATCATATGCAATGATACCCAAACATGGTTGTGAAAAATACATAGGCAGTTATGGGGACATAACTGTAATCTTAAGGAGGGAAAGGAAGCCCGAAGACATTCCATGAATGATGTAATACCCCGTAAGGATGCATAAGCATTTATTTTTGAAACCCGAATAGTTTGTATCCCAAGTAAACAAAAGAACCCTGACTCTTCGCGCGAGAAAAGCCGAAGCACAACTTCGAGGACGAAGTTGATTCTTAAGGGGGGGAGGATGTAATACCCCGAATTTTTATCAACGCCCAAAGGAATAAAATTTATTTCGATCAATGTTGAAATATTTCCGAGAAGAAGAAAATAATTTATCACAATAAATTATTGCTCGGATATGAAACGCCGATAGATTTAAATTCAAAATGGAATAAAAGAGGGAAAGGAAGCCCGAAGACATTCCATGAATTGAGTAAAAATAATTGGAGTTAAGTTCATGAAGGAAAAGAATTTTAATTCCAAGAACCCGTGAAGTCGGAAGAAATTTAATGACACAATCGCAATCAATCAATCGATCAATAAGTCGCGCAACTTCGGGGACGAAGTTGTTTCTTAGGAGGGTAGATTGTAATACCATAGAAATTGCCCGAAATATATGTATATGAATATATATTTTTGATTAATTCACTAAGTAGATTTTTAATCAAATCTATATATATTTATATGTTCAAATATTTGCTTAAAGATTAGTATATTATTTTCTACAAAACATACTTTGAAAAATTATATATATATTTGTCTTTTCAAATAAATATATGGATTTCAATATCAAGTGTAATATGTATATGGTTCATAGAATATTTTAAATCCATATACAAGTTTATATACACATATATATACCTTGGTCTTGAAATAATCTTTCCAAACATGTACACATGTATATACATGAATATATTTACATGTTTAAATTATAATGAGAATTATCTATTTTCTATATATCCTTGATTAATCATTCTACCCATATTTTTTATTATGGAATTATTCTAGAATGCCATAATATAATTGGGAATAATTTGACTATTGTTTGAAATTGTAGGGTGGAATATTAATCATATCTTGTCATTTTCAAATAAGGAATATATTCCTTTTTGGAGCTATGTATAACTTACAAGATCACTTAATTTTTATTTTAGTATATATATAAATATATATACATATTATTCTTATTATTATTATAAGGTATTGGGGCCACAATTAGAGTAATAAGGATTGAATTATGAAGTGATAAAGTCATTCACACCATTACCATTAGGATACAAGCTGACAGAAATTTTTAGCTATAAGAATCGAATTATTTGACCTACCTACAGTGGGAATCACTTAAAGTGTTCAACACAAAAGTTGTTCCAAATTGTGTCTAGATTATGCACGTCAAATTTTAGAATTTTTGGCCAAGCCATTTAGTCCCAGCATCTCTGTCTTTGGACATATACCATAGTGAGTGCCAACTTTGTTAGGTTGTGCATGTGACTCCTATGTGACTTGTGACTTGTGACTTGTGTCTCCATGTGACTTGTGACTCCTATAACACTCTAGGGTGGATAGAAGTCTTGTGAGAATTTATTTAATACCCTCATTTAGCTACCAAAGGCAGCCATTTGGATTCCACTCCCATCATTGCAAATTTTAGAAAAAACTTGAGAAAGTGTTGGTGGGATTTATGAGTATTCTTCTAGTTGGTCAAGCAAGGAAGGCTTTCTTCAACATCCAATCTCTTCATCCAGTAGGTAAGGATGTTTTTAAGTTCACATATCTTGTTTAGATTGAGATCTTTGGGTAGATAACTAAGAATCTCTCTCCATGTGTCCAAAACCTAGCTTTGTGGAGGAATAGCAATGGAGTTGTGGACTTTGGACATCCTAAAGGCTTGGATTTGAGAATTTCTTGATACCACTTCATAGATGGTAAGTTAGTGTTGTGCCTTTCAAATTTTAGAGCTTTTGGTTGAGTATTCATGGAGATTCAACTCGAAATCCATTCCTTGTCAAATCTGTCAATTAGGGTTTCTTCCGAGTATGTTTTATTGTTGTGCTTTTCTCGCCTAGATCCGTTCATTTTTGGAAGAACTTGTCTAAATGAAAAATGTTCCTAATACTTTAAAGATGATGTCTGTAAATTTTCATAATTTTTGGAATTGATTTGGTCGACGAAAACGGATCTGGTATTTTCTGCTATGTGTGGTGACAGATTCAAATTCCTAGCATGTTCAGTTTTGTAGTTCATATTTCTCCTAGCTATGGTCGTTTTTGATGGTCGACTTCTTCATGAAAATTGTTCATCTATGTGTCTAGTTTACTCCTGTTAAATTTCAGAATTTTTGGAACAACCTTCGAATGGTTATGGATTTTTAAGTAAGCTGTGGTCGGATGAACAGTGGTCTTTGCACCCTTTTGAAAACAAGTTTCTGAAATGATTTTTTTTGAGTGACTTAGAGTCCGATTTTGAAGAAGCCTATTTCTATGAAAAATGTTCATTTGGGTGTGTTCTAGCTCCTGTAAAAATTTCGGAATTTTTGAAAATGATTTGCTAAGTTTCCATATGCGATTTCTGAAACTGCCCAAAGGACTATTTTTGTCGGTAAATCGTACTTGTGTATTTCGATGATCTATGAGTCGAATGGCTCTCATTTTTGGAAATATGTGAAATCTGGACATGTGTGATTTTGTAAAGTGTAAAAGTATGGTTTTGAAACTTTGTAAGTTTTGATCGAGTGGGATGCCCAATGTTTTAGAGGGTAAGTGCACTTGGTGGAGCTCGTTGGGCCGCCCCCTCTTGTAGCCAAAACGGCAAATATGGTTATTATGGTTTAGTGATTGTAAGAGTCTATACTCTTAGATGTAAATCAGGTTTCCTTATGGTTTTAAGATCATAACCATCATCCTAACTTACGAATCTTCATATTCGAACACAAATCAGAGCCAAATGAAGAATAAATCGGGTGGAAGAGATTCGTTCGTGACATCCCGTGGATTCCGGACGACCCCGTGACCTCCTAGACATTATCCCCACTGTAAGTTAACCTTACTATGGTTTTGGGTGACTTAAAATGCAACCAAACATAGAGATTCAACTCAAGAAAATTAATAAAAATCTGTCAACAATAGAAACCCTCAACGCAGCGTTTTCGTATGAATTTTTCAAACCTCTAAAGCTGCTCAAACAAGAAAACTCAAAACATGAAAAGTGTTGCTAAGACTTTGGTCTAGCTTCTGTAAAAATTTCAGAATTTTTCATGATGTTTTGAAACCTGAAACCAACCCAAAACCGAAGAGCACTAAACCTGGATCTTAGAACTTTGGACAGATTTCACTCTCAATCTTGTTGGCCATTTTGACCTTGGATCTAAGCCGATCTAGGATTGGTGTTGAACATGAAAGTTGTAGATCTATGAGTCTTGAATACCTCTGTAAAATTTCATGCATTTTCATCAAGTTTTGATGCCCCAAATCACATCGGACATATTCTGCGTTTTAAAGAATTTTCAAAGGTTGACAGTTTTCTTAACCGAACTTGATGAGCATATTTCTATCATTTCTAGTCCGATCCAATCTTTGAGCTCTAAACAAAAGTTGCATATAATCATGTCTAGTATATGCATATGAAATTTCAGAATTTTTGGAGATCATTTGATATGATAAAAAGTCAAATCTTTGAAAGTTGTCAAACCTGAATCCTAACAGCATACTATTTGAGTAGAAAACTTGATTTTTGACATGCTTCCTATCATTTTTCCGGAAAACTCAAAACATGAAAGTTGTTCATTGGAATGTTTTTGAGCTACTGTGAAAATTTCAGATCAATCGCCTAAGAAATGGATTTTTAAACTGAAAAGGCGTAAACTGTGACATCGATCGGTTTTAACTTGTGAAATTTTGAAACTTTTAAACAACGATCGAAATCTTGTGATACGATAAAGCTATATTTTTGAAAATCCTGTTACACTAAAGTTGAAACAATATCGGTTACATAAAATCAGGGGGTGAGTGCTCTGCAGGGTGCCCTCCTAATTGTTCATTTTGTGCCAAAACGGCAATGATTATCACGCGCGAAAGATCGCCAAAACGGCATCTTATTATTTTGGGCCTATCCTCTCCGGTGTATCCGTATGGGTTACTCGAGGCTCGACGGAGCGGTACTGGATATGGCGTATTTGGTCACAAGAGACCAACTGCCTACCCTCTCGAGTGTATCCGTATGGGTTACTCGAGGCTCGACGGAGTGGTACTGGGTATGGCGTATCGGCTGCGGCCGCCGGATTACCGGCTAAAATGACATGTTACTTATGAAATTGGCTGAGGCCGCCGGATCACCGGCTATCTGTTACTATTGGCTGCGGCCGCCGGATCACCGGCTATCTGTTACTATTGGCTGCGGCCGCCGGATCACCGGCTAACTGTTACTATCGATATTGGCTGCGGCCGCCGGATCACCGGCTATCTATTGTTGAGATGATGGCGTAACGGGAAATATATTAAAAAGCTCAGATTTTATGAAATTGGCTGCGGCCGCCGGATTGCCGGCTAAATCAAATATTGTTGAGATGGTGACGTATCAGGAGAATTTTTAAAAGCTCAAATTTTTATTTACTTACTTACGGTATTATTCATGTCTTAAATCATGCCATTTATTTATAGTGGATGATTAACTCAAATTTGTGAATTACCTACAAGAAATCTTTTTATTAAATTTTAACTAAAGGCTTTGAAACCCCTAACCCATGCTATGTGTTAACTTACTCAGCGCGTTTTGCTGACCCAAACCATTTATCCTCTTTTTCCTACAGAGTACGAAGAATATGCATCGTCATATGCATACATGGGAATATTGGGGAAAATCTCTATTTTAAATTCCGGCATTTAATTACGACTTGCATGAACGGGACTGTTTAACCCGTGTTTTGGCCATGTTGGCCCTTATACATTATTTCCGCTGCACAACTTATAAATTCCGCTGCAACTTTGATGTATTATCTTTAAATTATATATGAATGGGCTGTTTGAATATTTTAAATACTGAAAACCATAGCCTTGCATCTCTTTAGTGAGCTCGGAGAAACCGTGTCTTGCTAGGGAGGTGTGGCGGTGGCATCCCGGCCTGGGTTACCAAATCCGGGGTGTTACAGTCACAGTCACACGGATGAATCTCTTCTCTTCTTGCATCCACCCAGAGAGTCGGGTTTGCTGCGGGATTGAGATATTATGATGGTGTGTGGCGTTTTGGTGTTTCGGAATACTTGGGCAACGTTTATGCTCTTCATGCGGAACTTACTGGCATCATGCATGGCCTCCGTATGGCGCAGGATATGGGTGTCCGGTCTCTATGTTGCAGGCATTTTTTTAAATTTTCAAAATTTCGGTCGAAATTTCGGGTTTCGGGACACCCGAAGGGAAATTTCACCTACAATATCTTTTTGCAAAATATCCATCGAAATTTCGTCCGAAACTCGATATTTCCCGAAATTTGACCGAAATTTCCCAAAATTTTTTATTTTTTATTTTTAGAAAATAGTTTTTCTAAATTCTAAAATTATGTTTTTTAAAAAAATTAAAAATTAAAATTTATGTTTCGACACATATTGATTATGTCATTCAATTAACTTGTTTTCATTGATTTTAAATCTCTTATCAATCAACATGGTGCACGATATCAACAATATTATTAGCATAGTATATCATTGAATGAGTATTGTTAGTGTATATTACTAAATTATGTAGTAACATAGAGGAGGAAATTTGAAATATCTTCATTTTCATCATCTCAGAAATTCGATGTGGTTTTCTCAAAAAATTACAAATATCTCCGAAATTTCCCTCGAAATTTCAAATATCTTCAAAATTTTCCTAAATTTATATGTCCGATATAGACATCGAAACCGATATTTAAAACTTTGGTTGCAGGAATGATTCTCAAGAAGCCTTGAGATTGATAACCTACCGTGGTCGCACTAGGCGTACTCTATCTCCTCTGCTTGATACTATTAATGACCTGCGATTGGATTTTCACTATGCTTCTTTGTTCATGTTCTTTCTGAAGGAAACATGGTGGCGGATGTGCTAGATAAGCTGGGTGCACATAGTGAATTGTTCTTCAGGACTTGGGATTTTTTCTCCGAATTCTTTGATACCCCTCTCAACAGTAGACGCGGCTGGCACTTTTGATTGGGTCTAATTTGTTGCTCTTTTTTATTTTTTCTTTCTTTTCCTAGCATTTTCACTTTGTCTAACTTTAAAATATATATATACAAACAAATAAAACAATTTAAGTCATGTTTATCTTTTTTTTTTTGTTTATCAATTAATGAATATGAAGTTTTAACAATATTTACTAGGAAAAAATACTAATATTTTAGTTCCTTAAATATAAATCAGTTCTCTTTTAATTAAAAAAAAAGAAAAATTAGTCTGATTTTATAATATGGATGATAATCAGAATTGAAAATTGATTTTGATCCGAACTTGAGTCAGGTCATGATTTTTATAAAAATTAGATTGAGTAGACCTATAGTTTGTGTGTGGGCATCGGGTTCAGATTAGTTTTTTTTTTTTTTTGATTAGCCGAAGCCAGATAAGAAGCAGAAAAAGAAAGAAAAAAATACAATGAAACGTAAACTAAAGCAGTAATCTGGACACAAGGGGGATCAAGCACTGGTAGAGTCCCTTGCTAGTTCCCCAATCACCATGTCCGGAGGGAACGCCCACGTGGTGTAGAAATCCTCGGAAGAAGCTCCAAATTTGGCTAGTTTATCCGCCACGATATTTCCTTCTCACCTAATATGATGAATCTGACATTCCTCAAAGGCTGCCTTCTTGTCCTTAATGCGTTGGATAAGCGCTGCCAGACCAAATCGATGGACATCATCTTCCACTGCAGCAATGGCATCTAATGAATCAGTGTAGCAGCAGACTTTCTTCTTAACCCCAAGCCCAGAGATGAATTCGAGTCCTGTGTCCAAGGCCGCCAGTTCTGCATAGAGGATTGAATGGATGCCCAGGAAACCACACCCTTCTCCACGCCACTGCCCCTCTTCCCCCCGTGCCACAAACCCAAACCCCGCTCGCCCCGGGTCGCCAAAGGCACTCCCATCTACATGGAGAATGGTATCACTTCCCCCCACTGGATTCCAATGTGTCAAAGGCGGGTGCTGCCTCTGTCGAGGCCTCCTCTGGTCTGCTTTCACCAGATCTAAAGTGAGGTGGGTAATGTCCCTCTGAATGAGCCATCCTGACTTAGATTCACCACGGAAAACTCTGGCATTCCGTTCAAGCCAGATTATCCACAAGGCTGCCACTAGAACATGGCCAAATTTATGGATCATCCCTTTATGACACTCCCTGATATCTTCTTTTAGCATCCTGTTGCAGTCTTGAGGGACCAAAATGTTTAATCTCCTCCAAACCGGTTGAGTCCATGGGCAAGAGAATAGGCAATGGCTCCAGTCCTCTTCCCTGATACCACATAGACTGCACAGTGGTGAAGTACAAAGGTTCCGTCTGAACCTTGTAGAGTTGACCGGGAGAGAATTGTAACATATCAACCATAGGAAAAAAACCAATCTTCTCTGGGATAGTGGTTTTCCATATCCAGCGCCAACCTTCCTTCTTAGTCTCAATCTGGGCCATGAATTTGTAAGCTGAACATACTGAGTATCGGCCGGTTTTGGTCTCTGTCCATACCCACATGTCTGGTACCTCTTCATGAATTATAGGGGGTGGCTGCTCACAAATTTCCTTAAACACAGTGGCAGGAAGTTGAGTAGCAGCGATCTCCCACCTCCACTTCCCATTAACTATGATATTCTTCACTTTGAGCTCCAAATCTTGAGTTTCAACAAATGGAATAGCGGCTCCAATTTGGACACCCTTCCACCATTCCGAAAACCACAAGGAAGCCTCCCCATTACCTAGTTGAAACCTGTAGCAGCCATTGATGTAAGGCACCACCTTTTGTATCAATCTTAAGAGTTTCGATGTATAATTCTTTCCCATGAACATAAATCCTGGTGTGTCCGGTGTCATGGCTTTCAACAGCTTGACCCACAGCTTCTCAGGAGAGTGCAGGAAGTTCCACACCATCTTTTCCAATAGAGCGATATTCATAAGGCGTGCCTTCCGAATGCCCAGCCCCCCTTCCTTCTTGGGGGCGGTGATGGTTTCCCATTTCACCAAGTGAAGACCTTTACCTTCCTTATCCTTCCAAACGAACCGATTGATTTTTCTATCAATAGCAATGCATATAGATTCGGGCAACCAATGCAATTGCATGAAATATGTTGGAATCGCTGCCAACACCGCCCTACACAGTGTGAGACGTCCGGCTTTGTTGAGAAGTTTGCACGCCCATCCCTCCATTTTGGCTCTAATTTTGTCAAGTATAAATGCAAAATCACTTCCCTTTTTCCTTCCTATAAGCATAGAGAACCCCAAATATGAGCCGAGTGATTCTACTACCGCAATCTGAAGTCTCTCAGTGATCCAAATTTTCTCCTGTTGGCTGACAGCTTTGGATATGAACATGGAGGATTCGAGTGATTAAGTTTCAATCCAGAAACTCTTAAAAACACCTCCAATGATTGTGATATTGCTTCAACGCTCTTTCTATCCGCCATAGAACATAGAATTAGATCGTCAGCAAAGATTAAGTGTGACACTCCAATTCCTTTCTTAGTCAGTCTGATGGGCTTCCAAACCCCTCTTTTCACCCACTGTTGAACTTGGATGGATAATTTTTCCATGATTATTAAGAAGAGGTAGGGGGAGATAGGATCCCCTTGGCGAAGCCCTTTCCCCGGGCAAAATTCCTCAAGTGCTTCCCCATTCCAAAGGATAGAGAATGAGGGAGAACGGACACAAACCATTATGAGTTTCCTTATAGAATCAGGTATCCCCAAATCCCCCAAGCATTGATCAAGAAAATCCCAATGGACATTATCATAAGCTTTCGCCACATCAATTTTCAAAATTATGGCTTTCAACCGACCATGTGATCCAGACAGGGAGGACATAATCTCTTGTAATGTGATTGCATTATCAACCGTTCCCCTTCCCGGTAGGAACGCCGCTTGATGGTATGAAATACATTCTTGCAGGATTGGCCTTAATCGATTCACAAGTACCTTGGTGAGGACCTTGTACAGAACGTTACACAACGTTATAGGCCTGAATTCTTTTAGAGAGGTAGGAATGTCCGTTTTTTGTATGAGGCGTATAAAGGCCTTAGCCATTTCAGGCGGGATCCTACATTCTTTAAAGGCATTGAAGACAAAGTTGTAGACTGAATTTCCAACTGTGTCCCAGTGCCGTTTAAAGAAGTATCCCGGGAATCCATCCGGCCCAGGGGCCGATAGTCCGTTAATGCTTTTAATCACCACTTCAACTTCCTCCCTCGCCACATCTCTTTGCAGGTAGTCGGCTACCTCTCCAGTTATTGCAGGAAGTGGCGGCTGGTCATCCCCACCCTCAAAATCATCCATTCTTTCTTGTATGTTTAGTGAAGGCTTTTCATAGAGCAGTTTGAAGAATTCATTAGCATGGGTTTTCAGCTCATTCTCCTCCTCACACCAGTCTCCATTAGGGAAGTAAAGACCATGTATGTGTTTCATGTGCCCCTTGTTTTTAGCCCGGGCATGGAAGTAAGCCGTGTTCGTGTCTCCCAATCTCACCCACTTATCCTTGGCTCTTTGATACCAGTGGAGTTCCTCTTGTGCTAGAATGGTGTCCAGTTCTTGCCTGAGTTCATTTTCCAGAATCATTAATTGAATTGAATCCACCCTTTCTAGTGCCCGGGCAATACCCTCAAGCCTCTTGCGAATTTTTAATTTTCTCCACTTGAAGTTTCCCATCCGCGATCGACTAAAAGCCACTGATGCAAGTTCAACCTCCTTCAGTTTCTGTCCCATCGATAGTAGATTGTTATTCCAAGTCTTGTTAACCACTTCCTCATAATCTGGATGTTCCGACTAGGCAGCTTCCCACCTAAAAGGAGTTCTTTTACCTCTAGTGTTATTGGAACTGCAAGAGAGCATAAGGGGGGAATGGTCAGAGCCAACACAGGGGATGACTTTAACAAATCCATCCGGAAAGGCGGATTCCCAGCCACTATTAATGATACATCGGTCCAGCCGTTTATATATGCGCCCATTGATCCCCATAGGCCGTGACCAAGTGTAGCATCCACCTTGGGTATTAATTGTCGATAGCCCACAGTCTTGGAGAAGGTCTCCAAATTCCTCTGCTCTTCCCAAACTGTACAACCCTCCTTTAACTTCAGCTGATGATAATATTTGGTTGAAGTCACCTATAACTGCCCATGGTTCGCCAATCCTCCCAGCTAGTGTTCTCAAGGCTTCCCAGTACTCTCCACGTTCACTATACTTTGGGGGGCATAGATGCCAGTAACCATCCATGAACTAGACCCATCAGAAAGATTCAGTGTGATCATCCTCCTATTCGTATCAAAGACTGTTATAGAAAACTTGTGGCCATGCCTTGCCATAGCCCAAATTGCCCCAGCCTTCCCAACTGCCTCTTGAATGTTCACCTCGATATACCCCAATTGTAAAAATAGATTACGCGACCGGTGGTAAGTGGATTGAGGCTCCATTAAGAAAGCCAAATCCGGACCATGTTCCCGCAGTATATCCCTCATCATTCTCCTAGTGGGGTCTCCCAAAACTCCCACCACATTCCACGCCATTATTTTACAATTTTTGAATTTTGTAAACATCATAAATATATACAAGAATGTAAACGCCCGATTCCATCCCTTAATATGGATTCGGTGTTTGTGACTTACTTCCATCGGTAACCTCCGCCATAGCATGGTCATTCTCCTCACTTGAACTTCCCTCCACTTTGTTATTCCCACTTGCCTCTGCCATCGCGGAGTCTTTCTCCTCATGCGCAGGTGTTTCCACTTTGTTGGGAGTATTTGACCCTTCCTCAGCCTGATCTGTCGGTCAGGGTTGGGTCCTGCGGATCTCAGCCTCTTTGTAGATGTTTTCTCCCTATCAACGTAGGTATCTGCTTCTTTTTTCAATTGCGGCCCACGGTCTACTAGGCCTTTATTCCCTACCTTTGGCCCATCTCGCTTGCCAAGAGTATTGGTTATGACTTGTAAAGGCCTCATCTCACCATTGGGCTTTTTATTTTTGTTACCCGCCCCAATTTTCTTTGGTAAGTCGGGTTGTGTCATTGATCCAGCCTTTTTGAGCTCTCCACCACTTTTCTTTTTCACCCCCTTGTTCCTCTTCTTAACCACCTTGATCCATTCCCCTACTATTGGTTGTGGGGGTTCCTCATTTGACTTGTAGGTTCCTTCAGTCGAGGCTGACAAGCCCCACTTGGTCTCGTGACTTACCTCTTGTGTGTTTGGCACTGCTTCTTTTGTTTGACTTTCGGATGGTCTGTCCTCAATTTCCAAATTCGTGTGTTTCTCACTGTGCACTTCAGACATGGTAGAGTCCAATTTGTCTGCATTCCCCGAATTGGTATCTGCCAACTTTTCCTTAGTACCTAGCAAATTGTCTTTTCCTGTATCCTGAAAATATGACCTATTAGGGTTCACGGTCGCCGGAGTCAGCTCTTCCTCCCTCGCCGGCAAGTAGGCGCAAATGTTGCTTGCATGCCCGTATCTATGGCATTTTGTGCAAAGAAGGTAAAGCCCCTCATAGGCTACCTTTTGCCACCTATCCCCTATCAAGATGCTAGACACCAAAGGGAGACTCAAATCAATCTCAAAACAAACTCTAGCAAACCTTCCTCGATTGACCCCTTTAGTCATCTCATCCGTTCTCACTCTCCTTCCTAACGCATCTGCCAGTTTGTCCAGAGGCAATGCATCAAAGAACTCCAAACATAGCCCAGGAAACCGAGCCCACACCACCGTTTTTTTAGGGGTTTCCTCATCCGCAATGAAGTTAGGTCTCCATGGACACACCGTCAAGTAGCTATCAAAAACTACCCATGGCCCGTCATGCAGCACCTTTGTTCGATTAGCTATTCGATCAAACTTCACAAGGAAGTATCCAGCTCCCATGTCAATCATTTCAAATCGATTGTGCATCTTCCACTGATTTGAGATGCGTTCCAGCAATGCCATATAGCCAACCTTCTTTCCCAAAACTGATATGATGAGGCCATCATCGAAGGGTTCGCACAGGCGCTTGTGAAGCCGCGGGTCAACAGTAAGCAGGGGCTTGAGGTGATCTCCACCCAGAAAATTGAGTCTAACTAGGTTCTCCGCCGAGGGATCTCCAGCAAGTGACTTGGGAAATGCATTCTTTCCTTCCAGCACCTTATCACGAAACGAGACAGTGCCACCACTAGCGACCGTAAACGGTGACAGGCCTGCAGATGAAGTGGAAGAGTTAGGGTCGGGAGGGGTGGATGGAACAGAGCTTGGAGGAATCCCCATTCTAGAGAGAGAAAGAAGTTCTAATTTACTTGATATTAGTTGGTTCAGATTAGTTGAGTACTCATCCCCAACTTTTTTTAAAAAAAGAAAAAAGAAAAAAAATAGGTGTTTTGGAAATGTGATTTTCGCTTATTATTTCTATTTCTGTTTAAAGTACTTTTGATATAAAACTAGCATACCCGCCCGCGCAATGCGCGGTAAGTAAAATTTATATATATAATTTTAAAATAAGATAAGATTTCAAAAATTCAAATATTGTACTTATTACATAAAATTTGGTTCATGCGGGGTTGGAGACTTAATAATGTGGTAACTCCCCCAACTCCCAACCTTTAGGTTGAGGGGTTCGAATCCCCATCCGGTCTCCTATCCATTCCCTTTGTTCCCTTTGTAATTGTGTAGCATGAGCTCCCACCATCCTTTCCAGACCTTCAATGGCTTCTTCAAAAAAATTTGGTTCATGCTAATTTCTGACCACATTATTGAGAAAAAATTTGACAAAGTGGTTTAGCAACTTTGTCAATTAAGTTATTTTCCTAATATTGTTATTTTATTGATTTAGCGGGCGTTTGTTTGTGCATTTTGGGCGGAATTATCTGATTATTGCGTTTGCAAAACGCAAATAATCAGTTAATTCTGTTTTGTACTAACTTCCAATAATCTATTATTTGCCTTTTGAGGGAATGAAAACGCTATTTTCTTGCAGCCCCACTTTGGTGCTGCAAGAAAATTGCGTGTAGCCAAAAATATATTTTACCATATTGTTGCCTTTTGAGGTAATGAAAAATACAAATCCAAACATTTTTTCATGATTATCTGATTATTGCGATTTGAAACAACATAAGCTTATCCAAACACTTAATTTTCTACAACATGTTTTGTTACAACAATTATCTGATTATCCTTTTCTAAATGCTGCAGCATTTTTTAAAACGCGCATCCAAACACCCTCTTAGCCCATAATCAATTTGATTTTACATTATTTAATTTATATTAATACATTTTTGCCTAATATGAATTGTGTAATATATTTGATTTTACATTTTTAAATTTATAATTTCTGAGATATAATTTTAACTCCATTTTATATTTTATATGTTAATTTATTATTATATATTACACTAATAATGCTACTGGACTACTCGACCAATGGCATGCCTCCCGCACTGGCGAGACGTTTTTGACCGATGTTCAGTTCATCATGTACTTTGCAAGTGTAAAATGGTCGCGGATTGTCTAGCAAAATGTGGTGCATCTTTAGAAGAATTCTACACTACTTGGACATTCCCCCAGACTTCACGCACAGGGTGTTAGCGGCGGATTCTTCCGGCGTATGGTTCCCAAGAGCCAAAGTGTTAGCTCTTTGTTTCCTTTCTGCTTTTGGACACCTCTTTTTGTTGCTCTTTTTTCCCTTTATTTTCTTTTCAATTTGTTATTTGGCGTCAGCTTCCCACAAAATAATGTTAATAATTTTAGAACATTGTTCACATACATATGGAGTGACTAATGCAAATCTAATCATGAATATATAATTATCATATTATACTATATTATACCTCCATTTTTTTTTAAGTGTTACACTTTCTTTTTTTGGGTGTTTTATAATAAATGTTACATTACCATATATAAATGCTTTTAAGGGTATAAAACTTCCACTAAAGCACTTTTATTCCTTGCATTGAATCTCGGGTCATTTCCTTATGTTACACTTATTTTGAAATGAAGGGAGTATTATATTATATGTAGGGATGAAAACGGTATGGATATGATCAGATAGTATTGGATACGAATATATATTATCCCACATTTTTTTTCTCGGATTCGGATCGAATATAGATATGCCGGATACAAATACATGTCGGATATAGATTTAATTGGGTACAGATTATCGGATAATTTTTAATCTTTTTTGAAAATTTGATAATTATATAGGAGTAATAATTTTATATTTTGTTATAATTATTGATAATTTCTTAATAAATAATAATATATTAATATATTCGGATATCCATATTTAAAATCAGGATAATATCCTATCAGTTTTTAGATAATGTCAAATATTTTTGGATACAAATACGAATGCATATATTAAATTACAGATTCAAAATTGGATGCGACTATTGAAATATTTGGCTGGATAGTTGGATACAGATTCGGATTCGAATATAATCGGATACAGTATCGGATCGGTCTGATATTGACCGTACCCCTTTCACCCCTAATTATAAGTATATATATTATACAAATATATATTATTATATTTATTCAATTAGACGAAGTTAAAATATGTATATCATAGTAAATCTTTTTAATTTATGTAGTGTTATTATACCGTTTATATTAATTAATAATTTCTTAAAAATATAGGATTGGTATCCACCTTATATATATATCAACCATTCAAAATTAAATTGAGATTTCTAAAATAATAACAAATCACTATGCTAAATAAAAAGTTGGGAAAAAAATAAACAACTAATTTAAATCATTCCTTATCCAATTTATTAGATTATTCCCAATTTTTCCGAATTTAATTAAATAATGATTGTTTTCTACTTTATAGTGAACTTAAATAAATTAAAAAATATGTAAAAAAAATGTATCCAAAAGGAAAGATGTCAAAAAGGGAATAATCTATTAACAAAATGGAAAAAATACATCAATAAAAAATAAAGTGGAAATATCTCCAAATTTATTCTCTTCAGTTTTTTTTCAAATTTTGAATAAAGACAAAAAAACAATAAAAAAATCAACATAAAATAGATTCATGATTACAAAGATTTTGAGTAGTATACAAAGGAGAATCATAAAAATAATTTGTAGAGTATGACTTAATTGCAATCGTGAATTACAACATGTAATCCTGTAAAAAGTCATTGGAAAACCATTAGTAATATATATTTAATAGTACATAAGAAAAAATAAAAAAACCCACTAATATTCACGTTTGAGTAAAAAAAATCTTACATGAATAGCAAGACGAAGAATATATTGTAATCAGAGAAAAATTAACCTGCAACAAAAGAAATATAGGAAAATATTGGGGTGTGAAACATTGTATATTAATTAATATTGGATATTAATATATATTTATGGATATTTCAATATATAATATTAAAATTTTAGGATTAAACACATGATATTAGATAAATGAATGGAATATTTATAGAGAAATAGGAGGAGGTTTGATGAAGATATATATGCAAATATTGGATGAATAGAATCAAATTTGACGTGATCTTCTAAAAATATATAATAGTTTAAATTAGTTAAAGATATTATAATATTTTATTAAGAATTTGTTAGGATATTGATGAATATTGATAAAAGAATTATATTAAACGTATATTAATTAATATTGGATATTAATATATATTTATGGATATTTCAATATATAATATTAAAATTTTAGGATTAAACATTGTTGGATGAATTAAATGTGATTGTTGAAAAAAGGGGTGGGGAAGTGGGGGGAAACTTGACTATATTACTTTTATATATATACTAGCAAATAACCCGTCGAGACTCGACGGGCATAATTATATATCTATATATAATATATATCCTTATATAATAATAATAATAATAATAATAATAATAATAATAATAATAATAATAATAATAATAATAATAATAACAAATATATTTTAAGTAGTAGAAAAATATGTAATAATTTTATATATATTCGAAAGTGAGTGTAAATGATAATACGTATAATTTAATTATTTTTAAAACTAACAGAAAAATCGTATTATATTGCATTCTTTAGCTTCTGTGGCTTGTCCAGTACAAACATAATAGATCAATAAAAATAAATATTAAGATTTTTATTTAGTTTGAAATTTAATTTAAAATAAATAAAATTTAAATATAAGTATTAAGTATAGTATGAAACCCTTTACAATTTACTGAAAATTTCATTGTAAACAACAATTCTTTAGTATTAAGTATAAATCATATTTTGAGTAATGAAAAATGTATAATGATTTTATATCTATTTGAAAGAAGATATATATAATAATATAATTTAATTATTTTTAAAACTAACTAAGAAATCATATTATACCGTCCTCTTTAGCTTATGTGGCTTAACAGATCTACAAAAATAATTATTAATATAATATTGTTATTTATTTTGAAATTTAAATTAAAATAAAATAAAATTTCAATATAAATATTAAGCATAATATGAAGAACTTTCTCACAATTTGCTGAAAATGTCATTCCTGAAAATATCATTGATAGGGGCTAGTATACCACCATCTTTTAAAATATCTGAATTTGAAGTGGTGCAGTTTATATTTGCATATGTACTCTTAAAAGTTGTCGCTATAGGATCACCCGTAGAGTTTATAAGAATATTATCCGGAAATATCACATCTAATTGTAGATTTTCAAAATCAATACCGGCCTGACCATCACCTACATTAAGTATCCATTTTGTAAAAGTTCTGTTATATATAAAATTTATAGTAAACAACATTTCTTGTGGTATCTTGAATTAATCATTCTTAATTGCATATTAATATTTTGAGCCACATCTTGCAAGTGACGCGAAATATTGCAACATAACTGTTCATGGAAAAAACTTATTTTGGAAGATAAAATCCAATATTTTTTGAAGATTAACATTGACTTTTGTTTATAATCATAGCAAAACAAACTACAAGTTGAAATTTTCTCATCTTAAATCGAATCATGAATTTGGTTAAATCAGATAGGCTCAGCTCATAATCATTCTACCAATCAAGAATTTTTTACGTTCATAGTTTCTAGAAAATTAGTTTAACCTCAATAATATGATTCCGCATCTTGGTGACTATCAACCTACTTACATAGTTACATTGCATACTTTATTTGATCGATCTATATTCCTAATATGCATGACTATGCAACCCTAAATCAACTATATTACATGATTCGATAATCCAGAACAATTTGATTGTGTTTCGATATTATAGTGAAAATAATTTATTGGCATTATTTATGCTTCATCCTCTTGATAAATATTATTAGAACTGATATATATATATATACATTTTCATTTGCAACACATGCGTTCCATGATTTAATAATTGATCGTATCAACAATCTCATTGGTAGAAATTAGTATAACAATATCTTTAGTAATATTTGGATTTGAAGTGCTGCATTTCATATGTGTATAAATACTCTCAACAATTGCTGCTATAGAATCTCCCGTAGGATTCATAAAATTATAACCAGGAAATATCATCTAATTGTACATCTTCAATATCAATATCAGATTTACAAATTACCATCACCTACATGAAGAATTCATTGTGCAAATTTAAGTCATATATAATTTTCATTGTAAATAACATTTCTTGTAGTATTTTGGGTTAATTCATCTTAATTACATATTAATACTTCGAGTCCCCTCTTTCCAGTACACGAGATATTGCAGCATATCACTAACATAGGTAAAAATAATTTTTGAAGATAGAGTCCAACATTCTTTAAAAAATGACATTAACTTTTTTTTTTAATAGTCATATTAAAACAAAATGCGAGTGTGACTTTTTCCTTCTGAAATCGAATAAGGAATTTGGTTAATTCAGACGGGCTCATAATCATTCTACCAATTAAGAATCTTCATTCCAAATAATGGGCTTTCCTTTAATGAGATCAGAGGTTAAATAATTTTCTGGGATAAGTTTTTTTTACAGGTAGAACCAAATTGAAAATGTGCAATCCTACCTCTTGGAAGGAGTAGGATGTTATTCCACGGGATACTACATGCAACACAATATCATTTCTCCCACGAATGGCTAAACATATTATTTTCTAGATAAATTATCGATAAATGTCTTGTCAGCTCCACCACGTAAAGAAAAAAAATCAACCCTCATCACTATCAACTACATACATTATTTTATTATAAACATTCATCTCCTCATTAATCAACAAAGGTAATAGCTTAGCATGATCCACCTTCATTTTTTCCTTATTATAATATGTCTCTTCTAGTATCAATAGACTATCTGTTTCAGACGTTAAAACTTCATTCAGTACGGTATTCTAGAGAAAATTTTCAAATTTATAGATTTGCATCAATTACCCTTTCAATTTCTAATAAAGGTATATTTATATTTGTTCTTCCGTCAATTGCAAATTTGATAAAATAATAGATTAATGAAGTATTTCTTAAAAAATAGATTAAAAAATAAAATTTTCTTCTTTATTTACTGATGGACTATTCGCACCACAATAACTCTTTATACACCTGATTCTTTTATTTCTAATATGCTTTACGAAAATAACTAATTTACTCTAAATCAATTATCCATAGAATATGAATTTTCACAATTCTCTTAATAATTATATTTTTTGTATTATTTTAAATATAATAAAATAATAAGATTTATACTATTTAGTATATATTTATATACAATTAGAATGATATAATTATAAAATATATTTTTAACTATTAGCAACTATATAATTGTATATTACTTTTAGTAAATATATAATTGTATACTTTCTCTGTCTTAGTTTAATTGTTACGTTTGACTTTTTGGCACTATTCACTGTTTAAATTTGATTCGAATTTTTATCGTAGTTATGTAAGAAAAAATATAGTCAAGTGAGATCTTGTTAGATTCGTTTAATCATGTAGTTTTAGAATATCAAATTTTATAATTTTTTTATCGAACACAATTTAAGTTATTAACCGTTAAAAATGTGTACGATATACGTGTCAGGTGGGTCCGTAACAATTATAATAAGACGGATGTAGTATTACTTTTAAGAGAAGTGACATAATTTTATAAAAATATGGCATATATATACATTAATTAATATATACAAACCTTTTTCATACATTCATTAATGTATCTTTTAATTATATAAATTCTATTTATACACTGCAAATTCCATATAAATTTGAAATTTCAAATCTTTAAAAACTAAAAATTATGGGAACTTCATATAAATTAGAAATTAAATATCTTTTAAAAACTAAAAATTAATTTCATATACACATTAATATATCTTTAATATAAATAAATATGTGCAATGTATATTTTGATTACATCATTTACCACACCAAAAAAATATATCAAAAAACTAAATGTACACAAAATTACCGACATTACAATATGATCACCATTTTGAAATATAAACACAACATAATTCTTAGTTGCCAGTGCAGAACCCCATCCTAATAGTACTATGGTGTAAATTAAAAACTGGAAATGCCTATTCATGTCATAATAATCCGATGGTGTAAAAACTCAAAATCTATAAATAAATAATAAAGGCAGCAATAAAATCTAAAATAAATAAAATAAAAAATATAAAATAATAAAATCTAAAATATATAAAATAAAAAATGCAAAATAATAAAATCCAAAATAAATAAAATAAAAATACAAAATTTCAAATTTTATCTTTCAAATTTTTTTAAAGGTGAATAAATCTCTAATGAATAAATAAATAAACTTGAAAATCTAAAATTAGTAAATTTAAAAATGCAAAATAATATAGATAAAATAATAAATGCAAAATTTTAAATTTCAAATCTTTCAAATATATTTTTGGTGAATTTCAAATCTTTCAAATATATCTTTCAAATCTTTCTAATATATTTAAAAGTGAAGATTGTGGGAATTCCATATAAATTGAAAATACCATATATTTCAAAAATTGAAAATTTATAATGAATAAATAAATAAATGCAAAAATCTAAAAATAATTAAGTACAATGCAAAAATCTATAAAAATTAGAAATTTGAAATGGAGACACCACATTAAATTTAGGATGGGTTGTTTACTAATGCTTTAATATATATATATAGATTAGATAGGTCTTTGAATGGATGTTTAAAAATAAATTAAATGGTACTCCCTCCGTCCCATTAATAATGTCTCACTTTCCTTTTTGGTCCGTCCCAATACATTTGTCACATTCTATTTTAGGAAATAATTAAACTAATAATACTCCAACCTACTCCATCACATCACATTAATAAATAAATAATTTCAAATTTCAAATTTACTACTATCAATAAATTCAACTCACAACTATCACATCACATCAATAAACTAATCAATTAAAATTTCAAACTTACTACTATCATATCACATAAATTTCTAATTTACCCTACTATAAATACTAATCTATCCCTACTTTAAAACTAAACAAACACCACATAAAATACCGTGCCCAAAAGTTTTGGGACACAAATAAGGGACGGAGGGAGTACTATGCTTCTAGCTTCTGAATTTTTTAAAAGTATCTTAACGGCCTTATAATTTTTTCCATTTCATCATCATAATAGGCATAATTAAGATAATTAATAGCTAAATTTACTCGTTGCCCGCTTTCCGCTCTATCACAGTCCAGTCAATCCTCCCTCGTTTCCCCTCTGTCCATCGATCCTCCGCGCAGTTGCTTGCCAACGACCCCGGCTTTCCGCTGCCACCATCTCCCTCCACCTTAATGTTACGAAAGGGTAAACGGTTTCAACGGTGAGTCGCCTAAATTGTATGCTTTCCGTTTGAATTCTCTGCTTCTACTTTCATTGTTTTGTCAATATCGCAATTTTTTCAGATAGCATTTTTGGATAAATCGGTTAAAATGAATGATATTGCATTTAACGATATAGAAGCAGATTGCAGCAAGTATTTTTCTAATTAATTGAATTCATCAAAGAAGAATTTGGCCTTCATCATTTTAGGAGTAACGAGTTATAATGGCAAGCTACTGTGTTTTACCTGAAACCTGATCTGAGATAGACTCCTAAAAGGTAGTCTATTCTGCAAACTAATTAATTTTCACTTGTGAATTGAACAATTAATACTTTTTGTTGTTTTCTACTTTTCTTGACGGGGGATTGGGGCATTTGGTTGCTAGATACAAACACGGTAGGAGGATTGATTATTTATTTGGTTGGCTGGTGGGTGTACATTATAAGCATTCCAAGACCTTTTAACTTGTTTGATAATAACTTTTTGTGATTTATGTATGCATCGGTCCATCTCTTCTGGGTTTTGGTTTTGGCTCTCTCTCTGTGGTGTTGTGTGTGTATATGGTGTGTGGTGTCATCCAATAGTTTCGTAAAGGATAATCTTACACATATATTTTCTTGTAATGATGAACTGCCACCATCTTTTTGGTGCTAGCAAATCTCTATTTTCTGCATTGTTTTGAATCTTTGATACTGTTACTGTAAGAAATTTCAACCCCCTCGGCCCTCGCCCTGGCCTTTTTCCTTCCGGATACCTGAAAAGAGTGTTTCTTATCGTAAGGAGGATGTAGTGCAACTGATAATTTCATTTTTTTAGCTCCTTAACCTCGTTCCAGCATTGTTTACAATTCAATAAAGGAGTTAATATAAAAGGCAGTCCCGAGTCACTTCTGATTCAAATTTGTTGTGTTACTTGCATCCCCATGTGTTCTTGTCATGGAAGAGATAGAAAAATGGAATCTTGTGGAATAATGAAGTCTTTTTGGAACGATGTGTTTTTCATCCTTTTGAACTCTATCACACCCTATATTGCATTTGCATACATGAGTACATGACACATGTCAGTTGTCAATGGCTGTATCATATTTGAATTATGTTCTTAGCAATTTCTTAAGTCTAGATTGCACGAGACTTTTATAGTATTATATTAACACCCTTATAATGTGAGCCTTTGTTTTAAATTTGCTGAAGAGAGTATCCCACATCTGTTTTTCCTTTTTTTTTTTCCTTTTTCTAATCGAAATTTGAAATGGGGAGCCAGATGGCTCATTCAGCAGTGATGGTAGCAGTACTGTTGGTTATAATAGGAAGTTTTGAAGGGGTTGTTGGCATTAGATTTGTGATTGATAGAGAAGAGTGCATAGCTCATAAAGTGGAGTATGGCCAAACTGTACATTTTACTTTTGTGGTGATCAAATCCGAGAACTCTTGGCATTACAGTGCAGATGGCGTTGACCTTGTGGTAAGAAACATCTGTTCATTCCTTGATTCCATTACGGTTTTGTTAAAAACCAGAAGCTTATCATTTTTTCCATCATGCCAATGAAATTCTTTGAGTGGGATGTTTGGATAATTGCAATCAGTTGCTCCAGTAAATGCTTTTCGTTTTATTGTCACTCCCCCCGGTTGCATGTTTTTGTGGTGCCTGACTGGTGGATGGAGAAAAATTGACAATCATGTACTGTTCGAACAGAAATTTGTCCCTGAATCATTGAGTGCAAATCAGATTTGTGTCTCATGGGCTCATTACTTTTAAGGTCTTAAACATAATTTGTCGAAGATTAGATATTTTCCACATTTTAAATTGCATGGCCTGATAATTACTATAATCAGTCAATAATGTTGCACGTTACAGTTTAAATATATTTTTCGAGGATGAGAAAAAAGGATAAAGATTATACATGCATGGGAACAGTTGGCAAAGGGACAAATGCCTCAAGACTACTACAGCATTCTCAATTGAAGTAGCATCTGAACTTATCCCGAGTACCATATTGCGATTGAATGCACAGTTGTAGGATGAAATTTGTTGCATGTTTTGATTTCTACATGAAAATAGAATATTTTGAAAATTCTATATCGTGTATCCATATTTGAGTGTGTTCTCCAAGTAAGAAATAAATATGATCTGTTTAATGCAAAAATCAGGTGAAGGGACCAAATGGCGAACAAGTTCATGATGTCCGTCGCAAGACAAGTGATAAGCATGAATTTGTAGCTTATCATGAAGGCGTTTATCGATTTTGTTTCACAAATAAGTCCCCTTACCATGAAACTATAGACTTTGATGTGCATGCTGGCCATTTCTACTACCATGACGAGCATGCTAAAGATGGTAATTGTGTCTCTCATTATCCTTTGATTTTCCTTAAAAGAATGATGTATTGCATGCCATGTCTTATTCGACATTTTGGATGGAATTTGCAGAGCATTTCAAACCTCTATTTGAGCATATCGGGAAGCTGGAGGAAGCTTTATACAATATTCAATATGACCAGCATTGGCTCGAGGCTCAAACCCATCGCCAGGAAATAGGTACTTGGGACTTTCACTATCCGGACAGCTCTATTATTTGTTACCATTCTACAGTCATTTCAGCATTCTCTGATCTATATTCAAAGCTATAAACAGATAAAATTAGTAGCATTTGATGCAATACATTCTGTGCACAACAAATGCCCAATCCATTTTTGTTGTCTACGAAGCCCAGTTTCTTCAGTTGTAATCATTATCCAATTTGGTTTCAGTGAACGAGAAAATGAGCCGGGGGACCATTCACAAAGCGATATGTGAATCAGTAGCTCTCGTGTTATCCAGCTTTTTGCAAGTCTATATATTGCGCCGTCTGTTTGAGAGGAAGCTCGGAGTGACCAGAGTTTAATGTTATGGAATTGCACAAGGACTTGTTGCAGAACTCTGTTCCTTTTTCTTGTTTTATAGTATATCTATAATAATATACTCCCTCCGTTTTTTTTAAAGGTTACGATTTTGACTTTTTTTACTGTTCATTGTAGCACTTTGACTTCTATTTTTGTTATAGTTATAGAAGACAAAATATAGCCAAGTGAGATCTTGTTGGATTCGTCTCATCTTGTAGTTTTTATCAAATTTTTATAATTTTTACTTGTACCGAATTTGAATTATTAATCGTTGAAAATTTGCATTATCATACGTGCAAATGAGAAGTGTAACCTTTTAAAAAAAAGGAGCAAGTATAAAACTTGTTGATCTTATAAATAGTAATGGGTCATTAATGAATTTTAATAATTAAGTTGAATTATTGGGTTTGAAACATAATCTATTATAATAAAGAATTCATTGCGCACATGAACAGTGCTCTGAGTGATAAAAATGCAACCCTTATGAACAGTAAAATTGTTTATGAACAATAATATGTGAGAGAATTCTCCTTATGAACAGTGAACGCCTTAAATACAGTGTATGTAAAGGCCCAACAATAGAAAGCCCATAAAAAGTTCTGAAATAAAATGTAAAGCGGCAAATTCAAATTTTGAAATTCTGAAAGTATACACAAATATCAATGAAACCATCTATAAATAGTACAATGAAGCATCCTCCAAAAAATAAAAGTTGTGGCCACCTAGCTCCATCTTCCTCGACACCTCAAGAAGTCATCTCTGCTATGTCATCAAGTAAGAAAGCAGCTCATTTTTTTTTATCTGTATATGAAATAGTATTTTCACAATATTATTAGAAATATGATAACCAATTTATATACACAAAATATGCAGATTGCTCAAATAAAATGGTCCCATGGAAGAATTTCAAGGATCTTTTAGCCTCAGATTCGATGGTGGTTGGTATTAAAGGCAGTAGCATTCGAAAATTCAACACAGCATACGCATCCAACAAAAACGATCCAGCAAGCCTTGAGATAATTCTTTAAGATGAAGAGGTATGTATTTTTTAAGAAAAAAATGTGTCCAACAATTTTAATTTTTTGTACAAAAGCATAATACTAAAATGATTTTAAATGCAGGGTACGCAACTTCTATTCACAATTCACAAAACCCTTAACTACTTTCAGCAGAAATTTCAAGACGGTAACATATATGGTGTTATGGGGTTTGTATTGACCAACAACAGAGGTATATACAAGGTAACCGGTGGGGATTACAAAGGAAAATTTACTAACAAAACATTAGTAAGATCTGAAAAGATTCAAGACTTCCCAAGCCAATCCTTCTACTTGAAAACATTTGCTCAAGTAAAGGAAATGAAGGATCCAACAACACAAACATCATTTGGTTAGTTAATTTTTTTTTCCCACATGGATTATGCAATCATTATACAATATTGATTTAACTTTTCTTTTTCTTTCACATATGCAGATGTAATGGGGAAGGTAATACATGTACCAGATGTGGCTACCTGAAGCATAATGGACAGAATGCAAAAAAAAAAAAAAAAAAAAAAAGTGGAATTATTAGTAGAAGATGCATTGTAAGTTTAAAATCATGATATTTAAAATGACTTTAAATTCATTTCATTTTAAATATCATTATCATAAGTAAATTAAAGATATGTTTTTTAACATCTGCAGGGGGAAAAACATAACATGCACACTATGGGAAACTTTTGCTGACAAAGCTCTTGAGTTGTTTTCTGAGAAAAAAGACACAAAAAATGATATTCTGATACTTCAATATGTGAGAGCCACAATGTTTCAAGGTAAATAATTTTAAAAAATAAATAAAATACCAAAATAATAAATATACACTAATTTAATTTCAATTTTTGTTTCAATTGCAGGAAATGTGAACTTAGCAAACGCATTTCATGCTACCAACTTATTATTGAACATTGACCATGAGGTAGTTATTGAGTTTCAAAACAGTTTCTCAAAACCTAATTGGAATTTAGTATATCAATATTTTTGAAACAAAATATTAACTTTATTTTTCCTATTTTGACTTCCGATCGAAAATCACAACAGTGAATACACAAATGACTTGATTGTTGATTATTCAACTCCAGTTCAAAAGAAAGAAAGAACATGCTCCATAAGAGAACTCTGTGAAGATACAATGGTTCAACAAACTTTTTCATCATACTTCTAATTTAATCAGTTTTTGATAAATAAATTATTAATTTTTTTAATTCACATGCAACAGGGCGGGATATTCTGGATAATAGGGGTAGTGGTCAACATTGATTCCAGCACTTAGTTCTATGAAGCATGCACAATATGCAGAAAAGGAATGCTCAAAACAGATTGTGGTTTCCACTGTACAAATTGTGGAAAGGATTATACAACAGCTACAAAACTATACAAAGTCATTGTGGATGTCGTTGATGATACATGGAGCTCATCATTTATTGTTTGGGATAAAGAATGCACTATGATAATTGGGAAGCAAGCAAGAGAATTCGAAACAGGGCACACCCAGGTATGAACATATTTAATTGTTGTACATTATATGTTATTATTTATATGAATACAAGAATAAATATGGATTTAAAAGATTGAAAATAGAATAAGTGCCAATTTATCATTAAAGTGCCAACAAATATTTATTACTACATGCAGAATATATATAGTTTATTTTAATAAAGAAAATTTATGTTTTTCCATAATGTGAGGTGACACTTAGATTGAGAAATCATTTTTAAACAAAAAATTCAAGTGCAAAATCCAAACCAAAGGTGAATCATGGAAGAAGAGTTCAGTCCTATCAATTATAAAATTAGATAACGATGAGAATAGTCAAAACTCAATGTCCCCATCCCTCATCGAATATTCTATAGGCCTATTAGAAAGTTCTAGCGCTGAAAAGGAAATGCATGCTACTGGAAGTGTGAATGAGCAATCAGAGAGCAATATTACAGAGCTTACTATGGATAGTCTGAAGGTGATTAAAGAAAATGCAAAAGAGCTTGGTTTGGATGTTCACAATTAATTGGACCAAGTGGAGGAAATTAGATGACGAATTATCCGTTACGAAGCCAAACAGATCAATCAGGATAAAGACAGAGAAGAAGAGGCTTTATGAGTGATTTACTTTAAGTGAAAGTTAGGCTTTGTTATTTCAGATTATCTCTTTCTTGAACATATTTAAATTTTTGTTTGGTCTTTGCCCAAATGCTTTTAGATTGAGAACTGATATGAATTAGAAAAGACCATCTTTGAAGTATGTATGGGTTTATTTAAATTAAGGAATGGATGGGGATTCCTATTTTGATACTAATTTGGTTCCCTAATTACACATTCAGTTAATAACTTGGTATGTATTCAATTATTCAATTTGCCATTATTACCTAATTTGAACCAAATAAAAATCTATATACTAAAGATCTAAGTTCTCTATAATAGAAGCACAACAGAACCTTCATAACTCAATCTGTAAATCTAAAACACTTACTATTCTATGTCCAAAGTAAACCAATTTACCAAACATACAAGAAAATCTCTGAACTGAAACAGAGTATAGACAGTGGTCAGCTACCCAAGTCACTATGCAGGTTTTAGAGGAGCTTGATTCAAAAAAATGTTTTGGAAGGCAGCAAGGGCTTCCACTCCAAATTCATTTGAGTGTATTATGGATGAGATTCAAAAATTACACTCACAAATGTTATGAAGTGGCGACCTACAGGAAAACTTATAAGGAATGTATTGTGCCAATCAATTCAAGAAATGAGTGGCCAAAGATGAGCATGCTGCCTTGTGGACCACCCTTGCACTTAAAGAGAAAACCAGGACGGCCGGCTTTGAAAAGGAGGCTTGAGAGGGAGAACTAAGAGGTGGTGTAAAAAACAAGAAATCAAAAGCCAAGCCTCTGGTCGTTATTGGATCCCGCGGTGTTATGCAGCTTAGGAGACAAGAATCCAAGCCATGGTGCAAGAATTGTGGCAGTTCAGATCACAATGTGAGGACATGCAAGAACAAATCCAATGCAGCAGAGAATCCAAAAACTCAACCTGAAGAGATCATTGACTTGATGGTTGGAAATTATCCTATGGCCACTCAGGAAACTCGAGCGGAGCAGGTATAAATTATGTGCTTGTTAGAAATTTCCTTTCTTCTTATTCCATTGCTACTCAATAAATTATGTTCTTGATAAGTTCTGTCTTACTCAAATGGGTTTTAGATTGTACAGGTAGAGATTAATAGGGAACTAAATGTGCAAACAAATGTTGATGAACAAGGGGCTATTTTAGAGGTAAATGTGTTATCAAAATTTCAAAAATTTGGTGGTGCAAAATTGTTTATGTATTCATTTTTGCAATATTAATTGTGTAATCATTTTTGTAGCACTTTCCTGTTTGGAGACAACTCAAGTAATGTCATGGAGGATCACCTGGACTTGCAAGGTGATACATTGTTGCAAGACATGCTTGCAAGCACACCGAACATGGAAATCCAGCAAAACATGAACTCAAATGTTGTTGTCACCGGTCCAACTGTGCTGCCAATTATCAAGAAGAATGGGAAAGACTTCATGACTCTCAAGAATGTTATTGCTAATGAGAAGAGGAAGGCTGTTTGAGATTAAAGTTCGGTGGTGATGATGTTGTACTGTTTTATTGTTGTTGGTTTTTGTGAATGTCCCAAACAATTGGATACTTTTCAACAATGCTTATTTTGTATAGTTTATGGTCGGTGTGACCTCTAGATCAATCATATTTGCAAGGGGGTGGATCCGTTTAGATCTATATATGATCATTTTGGGAGCACTACCCTATTGCACCAAAACAATTGGCTACTGAATTATTGGAAGTGATGGAATGAAGTTGAAGGGAAGCTTTCCAGATTATTGCTTTGTTTTATATTCTTGTTTATCTTTTCTTATCCAACAAATGGTCTTGAGCAAGTATAGAAACACCAACAACTTGTTAGTTTTTAGTTTACTAACATCAACAAATGAACACGATTCATTGATTGAACAAAGTTTACAAATGCTCACTCAGCAATTAGTTGTACACAACCAACTCATAGATATGCTCCTGTGAAGACTCTCATAGCACAAGTAAACTGATTCAGATGTATACTATCAATGGACTTCCATCTTCAGTGAATAATCTGAACAGATACTTTATTTCGAATCTTGGTTGTGTGTGTGCAAAAGAGACGATTTTTATCTAGCTGTCTAAAATTGCAATCAAGTTATTATAATGTCGTTACCTAATTGTTTGAATTTTTTTGAGTTAAAAAGCTAACACAAACCAATTAACACCGAAATGAGTTCAATTAAATTTTTCTTTGAACAAAGTTTTCTTCTCACAGCACCAACTCATTGAACAAAGTTTTCTTTGAAACTGGCATGGGGAAGACTCTCACAGCACCATCAACGTCCAATTAAATTTTGTTCCAAGCATAAAAAATAAATCATTAACAATCACTGACAAATTTGCTCCAAGCATCATTCATTCAACAAAAAAAAAAAAAAAAATCATGATACAAAGTGCAATCCATACTCCCAACACCTAAAAAGTTCAAACATCCACCAACTATTAAACAACATCATTCCAAAACACATGATTTCTAAAATGGGGAGCACATGAACTAAACACAGGTCATTTGCTAACTAAAACAAAACAAAGTGCAATCAACACCACAATTCAACCCCACTTCCACCACAATTCAACCCCACTTCCAGCCCCTGCATACTCCATCCCTATCAAGCTCTCAAGGCTCCACCCAAACATCACCAGTCTCTGCAATCCCTCTCCTACCTTCAGCCATTCCATACACTAAAACTTCTTCCGGAGGTTGAACATTTTCCCCACTTGGTTCACATAGAGCTTGTAGCGACGTCACCCAACCAACGAAAAAACAACACCCATTCTTCCCACATGAGTAAAAAAGCCTACCGTCATTCACATTCCAATTAGATCCCACGACTGTAATATCCGCCCTTTCACCGCATCTGCAATTGGGTGTTCTTGGATAACGTAGATCGAGCGTCTCCCTCATCTATGGCCGACCGATTCGCTGGCCCTATTGGGCGGAAGCTTCACTCGAGGTCATTGAGCTTTTTCTTCGCCGAGGAGGATTTTTCTTTGAACACGTTTCTGTTTCGATGCTTTAGGGCTCCTTTCCTTTTGCCTATTACTTATTTCAGTTATTTCATTGTCTACATGTATCATGGAGCATCCAATTGTATATGTACATTGGATCCACCGTGTATGTTTAAAAATTAATCCGTGCCACGTCATCAAAGAAGCCACGATTAGGAATTTTTCGACCGATTCGAATATAATTAACATTTGTAACGGACTAAATCACTAATAAAATACAAAAAGGACGGATTTGAAATTTTTGGAAAGATAAAGGGCGTTTTTACCCTTTTCCTTTCTTTTTATCTCCGTTATTGTTTCCACTTAAATGAATATTGTTTATTTTTTTATTATGTCATGTCCTTATTAATTTTCAAACTATGCATCCGGCATTTCCCATCACCCATCCGATTTTAAATGTCAGAACTTTACCTCCACGATAGGGATCAAGCCACAAGTTCAAGAATTATGAATATTGATGGTAAGAATTGTTATGTTCGAAAAAGAAGATATTATTGAAGTATGTCAATTGGATTATTGCCATAAGATTATACTGGGTTACTCAGTAGCACTGATTACTGCACCTGCCATTAACTCTCAAATTAAGGGGACCAAAATTATTACAGTATTTTGTTATCTGTCTATGAAACATATGCTTTATTTTTATTTTTTATATTATCAAGATGATAGAAAGTTCTTTAAGTATGAGACTGAATAACGACTACATGTGAAAAAAAATAGTTACCTTAGTAATTTGTCTTCATCCATCTGCCGAATAAATTGGTTTCTAAGGGATCTATAGGATTGATGTCAGTCATCTCCCACGATTATCTGCATAATTTAAAAATTCTTTTCAGCTTTAATAAAAATCCAAAAATATAGATACATCACATAAAAAACATATAAAGCCAGTTTATCTTGATATTTTTAAGTTGATTGGTGGGGCCTGTTGGGAGGGCGTCTTCCCGAATCATTCATCATCACTGAATACAGGTCCCGAAAGCTCATATGCAAACCTTCGTTTTTTAATTTTCGACGAACTAGGTATCGGTATTAAAACGGCATGGTTGTTCCGGTTATGACTCATCCGGTTACGAATACACCTAAAACATAATTAACAGAAAACAGAGCATGAGTTCTTTCATTTATCGAGTAAGATTGGTTCACCTCGAAAAAGCATGTTGGGGAGAATATGTAGACAACTTCACAAGTAAAAGGAAAAGAAAATAACAGGCGATCCATTTTTCCAAATAAATAACAAAGATCAAGTAAAAACTTTCATATTGGTGAAATCATAAGCTTGAATGTGTATGATTTACACAATGGCCTTTGACATAAACAAATGGTGTGAAAGAAGAGGTTATAAGCCTCATCTAAGCCCAATTAACACCATTCTTTGGCAAAATCATAAACTACAATAGGAATTTCTTGAAAACAAGCAGCCTGCCATTAAGATCTCTACAAATCCCAGTGCGTTCAAAACAAACAATACACAATCAACGTCTCAAGCAAACCCAACAATCCAAAAAAAATGTGGACCAAACACAACAGATCTAGAGAAAGAAATAAGAAATAAGCCTTCAAACACACTTACTCAAAACAAGACCTCCAGAAGATACACGAAATAGGAAAAAGTTTTGTTCACAGTTTAGGTTTAGGGAGAGATTTGCTATTGGGAGTAAACTTTGGGGAGTGTAAAGAGTGTGATATAGGGAGTTTCCATCCGTTAGAGTAAACTTATTCTGAAATATTGATATCTGCAAATGCATTCATTGCATTGCGTTGGAATGGGTGCACAACACAGTAGACAGACTAGAATGCATTAATGACCCCATTGGAATGGTACCCAACCAGTACAGAGACTTTAACTTATTCAAATGGATGGATCTAGAATTTCATAAACGGATGTCGCCCCCTTGATGAACGGCACTGTTTCAATGACTCCATATTTGCACCTTCGGCAACGTGGAACCTTCTGATTTTGTTTTTACAGCTTCACTTGGATTATGGTATTCTTATTAACAATCTAAGGGCCAAGGAATTATATACCTCATCCAACAGTGTATGAGCACATGAATTGTGCTTTTCTTTCTACAAAATCCAACTGTCATTCTTATCCAATATCTAATGGCTGAAAATACCGCATACTCAAATTTTTATAAACAAATAGATTATTCAATAAATTTTGTTTTGAAGCATTGGATAGAACTTTGAAGGATATAATGTCAGACAAAAACCCAAATAATAAAAATTTGCCTTTTGGAAGAAAAATATTGTCTTTAGTGGAGATTTTTGGCAGATCTTACCGGTCATTCCCAAAGGAAATAAACAAGACATAGTCAATGCTATCATCAGTTCTTCTTACCTCTGAGAATATTGTAAATTGTTGCGTTTGATTAAAAATATGAGATTACAATGCACAAATTCTTTAGAATCCACTGTTGAAATTGAAAAATTTGCAACTTAGATAGCTGTAATTGGAGATGGCGATGTTGGAGAGGGAAATGATGGCGAAGTGCAGGTAAACCTTCCAAATCGTATGATTATCGATGAATCAGATGATCCAATTAAGGCCATTGTGGAAGAGATTTATTCTGTAAGTGAAAATTTCCAATGCATTTCAGTGCACTTACAAGAGCGTGCTATTTTGGCTCCCACTTTGAAAGAGGTTGAATGTATCAACCAATACATGGTGTCATTAAACAATAGTGACGAGAGTGTCTATTTAAGCTCCGATACTGTTAAAGCATCTTATGACTCTGATTCAAGTATTTTTTAAGAAGCCCATTCTCCGGAGTTCCTAAACAGTTTGAATGCTTCTGGCATTCCAAATCACAAGCTTTCGTTAAAGGTTGGGACACCTATAATTCTTTAAAGAAATATAGATCATGCGAATGGTCTGTGTAATGGCACAAGGTTGGTTATCACAAGAATGGCAACCCATATTTTGGAGGCACGGATTATGACCGGCCAAAATGCAGGAAACAAAGTTCTTATCCCAAGAATGACCATGACATCTTCAGATGCACGATTGTCCTTCAAGTTTCAGAGAAGACAGTTCCCTATTATTATTTCTTATGCAATGACAATAAATCATGTTTTTAGGCATGGTCAGTTGTACGTTGCTTTCTCTAGAGTCACAAATCCACATGGTTTGAAAGTTTTTGATTTGCGAAGAGGTTCGTGTAAACTCTACGTCTACCACCAATGTTGTATATAAGGAAGTCCTTCAACGTTTATGAATAATTTTAGTTTTGCGTTTAATAAATATTCCTGCGGATGACAGTCATTTCATACAAATTTATTATACGATATCAAACACATTCAAGAGCGTGTTATTTCATATTCGCCAACAGATCAATATTAAATTACAATATTGATTGTTGCTATCACATCCCCGCACGATGGGCGAGGTAATACTAGTAATATATAAAACTTGTGACATTGTGTATAGTAATAGGCCATTAATGGATTTTAATAATTAAGTTGAATTATTGGGTTTGAAACGTAATTGGACTTTGAAAAAAAATTATATTATATTATTTGTTTATTTATAATTTAGTGTTTTTAATAAATTAATATATAAAAGATATACATTTTCATTTTTGAAAATAGAATAATGCAAATGAATTTTTGTGTTAAAATTAATTAAGTATATGAATACATAAATATTTTAAAAATTACTTCCTCCGTTTTTTTTTGTTAGCTATGTTTGACAAATGTGCACTGTTCACTTATATACTTTGACTTAAAATTTTATCATGGTTATACAAGTTAAAATATAGTCAAGTGTGATCTTGTTAGATTTGTCTCGTCTTGTAGATTTTAAATATCAAACTTTTAGAATTTTTACATATACCGAATTTGAGTTATTAATGGTTTAAAATGTGCATTGGATTGCGTGCTTGGTGGGTCCGTAGCTATCTTTAAAAAACGGAGGGAGTATAATTTACTTAAAAATGATGTGAAAGTTGTTGTTTTTTGCAAAACTTGGATTAAATGGTAGATTACTAAATACTATATACATCGTATAAGAAAAAAATATGTGATAATTTAATCCAGTTATATATATCCAACAAAAGATATTGTCTATAATAGTTTGTGATAATTAATTTATGTATTGTCGTAATTTTTAGTAACTTAAATACATTCTTTGAGCTAAATATTCGATATAAATTTAACTCATGCATTATTGTTTAAACTATTAGGATTAATTATCTAGATTTGAAAAATTAATATTTCCTGTTTAATTGTTAATGAATTAATTATATATACAATTCTTCGCCAAAATATTATGACGAATAAAAATTATTTCATACAAAATTCAAGCACATTTGAATGTGTCTTATTTTGTATTTGTCAATAGATCAGTATTATATTTCAATAATTTATTATCTTTTTATACAAACTATTGAAAATATTCTATAAATCTTATCACATACCATCCCCACTCGGGTGGGGCAATACTAGTACTGCTAATTATTACTTTTAAGTTTAATGTAGACACTGCTGCATATAAGTTCAGACCCAAGTGGTTAAGTCCTTTGACTTTCAACGGAATGTTGGAGGTTCGATTCCCACCGATCCCCTATCGCTCCCCTTTTTTCCCCTTTGTAATTGTGTGGCATGTGCTCCCAACACCTCTTTCTCATGCCTTCAATGGCTCGTCAAAAAAAAAAATACAAGTTCAGCACCTTACAAAAAACGACCCTTTTTTCCTTTGGGTTTTGTGCTGAGAGCAAAATATTTTATGGGTAGCTGGTAATCTTAAATGGGCATAATCATTGTTTTAAATATCCCGAAATCTCCGAAATTTCGATCGAAATTTCGGGATCAGGACACCCCGAAGCAAAAATTCACCTACAATATTTTTTTGCAAAATATCCGTCGAAATTTCGTCCGAAATTCGATATTTCCTGAAATTTGACCGAAATTTCCCGAAAATTCCCGAAATTTTTTATAAAAAATATTTTTCTAAATTCTAAAAATATATTTTTAAAAAAAAATTAAAAATTAGAATTTATATTTCGCCACATATTGATTATGTCATTCAATTAACTTATTTTCAGCGATTTTAAATCTCTTATCAATCAACATGGTGCACGATATCAACAATGTTATTAGCATAGTATATCATTGAATGAGTATTGCTAGCATATTACTAATTTATGTAGTAACATAGATGAGAAAATTTGAAATATCTTCATTTTCAACATCTCAGAAACTCGATGCGGTTTTCTCAAAAAATTTCAAATATCTTCGAAATTTCAAATATCTTCGAAATTTCTTTAAATTTATATATCCGATATAGACACCGAAACCGATATTTAAGACCTCGGGCAAAATACCTGCAGCTGTCTTGGTTTGGCTGGATTGAAGCTGTAACACCCCCATTTTCCCTAAAGAGACAGCGGAAGAAAAGTGCGGGAACAATGGGTGCGGGTGCTACCGCCACGTATTACGGTCCGCCCGAAATACGCTAAGGCTAGGATAAATAATCCCGCTGAATGTATATGCTAACCACGTTCCGGACAAGCTAGCATATAATTCGCAATGAAGCTTATAATACTGTAGTGTATAAAATAAGCTTAACAAAAACGGCTGATTTGTACAACCAAAACGGAGGAACGCATTCCTCAAATGAGCTCAATGACAGAACAGGAATAAATCCATGGAAGTTTTTATTTTAAAAAGGGGTTGTACCTCGCATTTGAAAAATATTATAAAAAGGGATTGTCTAACTCGTATTTCAAAATAACACTGTTAAACGCAAAATGCATTGTTTAAACAGTAGGGCACAAGGTTTGCACAAACGGGATAAAACCCAAATATTTATTTATACTCGATGATTGATTTCCAATACTTCTTAAAATTTATTTTTGCCTCACAAAACTTTTATCTATGCCAAGTGATATGTTTTCGTCCCAAAGAAGATTTAAAAATACATTTTCTTATAAATGATACCCCATACCGTGCCCGTGCAAAATATGCTCTCTCAACCTTGCAGATCTGAAACCTGAAAGGAAATGGTGACAAGTGTAGAGTCAGCGAAAACAATCGCTGAGTAAGTAGAAGTTTACTCCCGGAGGAGGTAGGGTAGCAGAAATAATTTAAAGACAACAGTTATGGTAATGGTATGCTAAAAACGAGAATAATTTATACATACACGAAACATTATTCTATATCCCGGGAACAGATAATATAACAGTATGCGTTACCGAGATGTGAGTATCTCAGCCACCGTGTGTGGGGTTCCGCTCTAGGGCTCTAGTCCCACTCGAAGGTGGGGTCCCTGTTTTTGTCGGACTCTAGTCCCACATGCACTCAAGGGTGTGGGAGAGGTAGGAAATTTCCTCAAACCCACTATGAGAAAAGACCGATGACGCCGAGCTGTGAGTCCCAATAGTCCCCGTGTGGCGATTAAGTGCACAACAGCGTGGGAGTTGGGCAGCTGCGACCCATGGCACCTCGCTCATCCCCGTAACAATGAGCTCAAAAATCCGTAGGATTTTGTGAATAGTTGCGAACATCATAAAGCACAGTAAAATGGCATACCAATAATCCAAAAACAGTAGGGAGCTATAAGCATAAATTTAAAAGTAAGTAAACGGTATTTAAAATTCATGCTTAAGCTAAATAAATTTGGCTTTTACTCCAAAGAGTAAAAATCTACTTACTGTCACCGAAGATGGAATGGGGATGACACACGCACAGGCTACGAGCAGATAATCCTTTACCGCTACGTGACTAAGAAAAATACTCTAATATTAATTTATACGCTATAATGGCTCTTTAACTAAAATAATAATAATAACTAAAATTATAGCTAAAATAATAACTAAAATACGTGACTTAAATAAATCTTACCGAAATACTCCTACTAGACCGGTTGGCTAATAATCCACCGGTGGAACTAAGAAACACCAACAGCAACGTAATCGCAGAGAATAATTGAATACCGAAAGAAAGGCCAAATTGAGATAGAAAAGGGAGAAGAAATGGAAGGTGTGGGCGAGTGGGAATGGGCAGGGGTGGTGGATTTTATAGGCAAACAGGCAGTTCCCCTTTATCTGGTCCAAGGCCAAAACAGCTCTAAATCCTTAACCCACCTAAAAATCCACCGGATACCCATACCCCATCAAAAATCCCATCAGTCTTCCCCCTCTCTCTCGTCCCCCTCCCCCCATCTGCTCAAATGTCACACCCTTCTCTATCCCCAAGTCCAACAGCTGCCTCCCTCCTTTCCCCTTCATTTTCTTTCCTTCTCCCTTCCTTCTGCCTTCTCTTTGTTTTCTCTTGTGCTCTCACTCTCGGCGGCGGCAGCGGGCAAGGAGGCGGCGATGGAAGGGCTCGGCGGCGGCTGTGGGCATGGCAACGGGTTTCTCCGGCGCGGCGGCGGCGACGAGGCAGCAGAGGCGGCCACGCCTCAGTCTCCGTTCCTCCTATTTCCTTCTTCTTCTTCTTGTGGTTTTTTTGATTTGTTGTTGGGGAATGGAGGGGTTGTGGTGGTGTTGACTCGATTTTGGAGGGTGGCGAGGGAGATGGTGGTGGCCGGAGGCGAGGCTCGTGGTGGCGGTGGATTTGGAATCCTTTTGGGTAGAGGGTGGCGCGGCGGATGGTGGAGGATGGTGGCGGATTTGGTGGCCGGATGGTCGGGTTGGAGATGGCCGGGAATGGGGGAAACAGTGGTGGCGGTGGAGATCCGGGAAGAGGCTGGAGGTGGTGGCCGCGAGCGGCGGCGGTCCCGACAGGGCCTCCCGCCCCTTCTTCTCTTCTCTTTTTCAATTTCTCTTTTCTTTTCTCCTTTTGGTTTGTTGTGGGTTGAGGTGGTGACAATGGCCGGCGGGCGGCGGCGGCGCGCCGGAGCAGGGGCGGCAGAGGCCGCGGGTGGTGGCGCCGAGGCTGGAAAGGGAAGGAGGATGGGGAGATGGTTTGAAATCTGGAATTGGGGCTCAACGGGGGTGGTGGCCGGCCGGAGGCGGCCGGAGGCTCGCCGGCGGCGAGCGCGGCGCCGGAAAAAGGGGCGGCGGCGGCAGGAGGACTTTTAGGGTTAGGGTTGTGTTTAGGGTATGGGCTAGGGTTTTGGATTGGGCCTAATTGCTTTGGGGCTCAAATTATTTGTTGTTCAAATCTTCATTGGACTATTAATTTAATTGGCCCAATCCTTGATCTTGAAATTAATCAACTAGTAGTCTAAATCATGGACTTAATTAGCTTAATTTGTTTAATTTGTGGACTTAATAATTCCTAATAGTCTCACCCATGTATTTTAAATGTGTTGGACTTAATTACCAAATCATCTTGGATTATGGATCTAATAATCCCTTAACACTCATTAATCGACTTGATTTAATGGACCCAAATTAATCATTAATTGGTACCGTTAAACAAATAATTCAAGTTTCCAAATGTCCCTAATTTGAGTCAACTGCTAGTTAAAAGTTGAACAAATCATGAATGCTCAACCATAAAGTGGATTAAGCATTTTAATTTAATTGTAGGGATTTAATTCCATAATCTACTCTATATCCAACATTTAACCCAATGTCTCTACCCAATTTGATGGGCTTAACGGGTTTAGTTAAGCTCTTAATGCGACAAAGCCTTATAACTATATTCTAATTCCGGATCTAATTTACTTAAATTATTTAATGGTTGGTCTTACTATGCAAGGCAACCATGCTTTGGAGTAATTGGGATCAATGACTCTTTTAGTAATTAATCAAATATTTAATTTAAATTTAGTGTCCAACTTCTATAACTTTAGTCAAGATAGAATTAACACCTAATTTCTCAAGTAGTATTCTTCTTATAATTCACCATCGCTTTGATTAGTTAATAACTAGTTTATAGATTTAATAAATCTCCCAATGGTTTTATTCTTATAATCCATCCAATAATTAACCGGAACCTCGGAATTTACGAGTAGGATATTTGTTAATTAGGAATTGGGTTATTCATGAATTTATCCGGCTAAGTAATTTAAATTATCGTGATTAATTTGCTACTGCTCTCATGCCCAATTCTTTTTGTTTAAAAGCTTATAATAGATTCTTTTATTAAAACTTAGATAGCTTGTACTTATCGGGGCTCTAGTACTGAACATCGTTTGAAGCTAAAGCTTTGGTTGGAAGTCCTCGCTAAATTGGTCCAAGTTCGTATTCCAAACATTCACTAAGTTACTCTTTAATAGTAAAGCCTGTTATTTCTAATAAATTATTTAGCTCACTATTTATATTACTGCAATTAAGTCTCACTCGTAGTTATATAACTTTCGAATTCGCTACTGAGGATTTACATTTAAATGTAACTAGTTATTTTAAATTCCGACTAAATATTTATAACTAATTATATGGATTTAAATGAATCATACTATAATTCGTACTTATAGGTTAATTTAATGGTCCTTTAAAAGTTTTTAATTCCTTAAAAGTAATTTACTAGGATCGACCTAATTAAATCCGCGCTTCAAAAGTATCCCTTTTTAATCCTCCAAAAATTTTAATTTACAAGAAATTTTGAATATCTATTTATTAGAATCTATATCTTTATTTATAAATTTTACGGGGTGTTATAGTCTACCCTCCTTAAAATAAGGCTTCGCCCTCGAAGCCCCTCGGCAACTCCTAAAAGTCATTCATGGTTAGATGTATATTTACTAAAATTATATTTTATAGAAAACCTTCCGTGGTATTATTTATTAATTATAATTTCCTTCAATTTGCCTCGGTTATTTATCCTTGATACCCGCTTAATCCCTTTTGAATATATTTCTTGTTACAAGAATCGTCCAATTTAATTTCGTTTGATATTTCTAAATGATTTTATATGTTGGTTAAACATAGGTCGGTTCATTTTTCTTTCGACGCTTCCTCTACCGGGGTACGCTAGTGGCTCCTTATTTCATTAATTTCCTAGGAAGATAAAAAAAATAGTCTTCCTTATTTACTCGTTCCTTAATTACTCGTATCTCATTACGTCCCAAAAGGTATTCGCGATAAGTCTTGAAATATACATTAATTGTGCTATTTTATTAAGGGCCTCCAATAATTCGGTTAAATTGACAGGTTTCCTTCGAGTACATTATCAATCCTTAATAAATCCCACTCTTCTTGTTCGTAAGGTGTCGCTATTAGGAGAATTTATTTATCGCTTTTGAAATACTTGGTCACTCTCACTTGATACTTGATTCATTAATTATGTACTATACTTGGAGTGTTCTCTAATTCCTGAAGCAATGTGGTGAGTTTCACGGGTTCAACCAAAAGATAGATGAAATTTAAATCATTTGGAAGACCCAACTCCGTTCATTCTTAATCCGGACATAATTATGTATAAAGTTAATTACTAATCGTCTTTAGTCGTACCCATGAGAATCTTTTTAATTATTTCAAAGTTCCCATCACCTTGAACTTTCCAAATGCTAGTTAGTTATCCTCTATGCATATCCGACCAAGGGTTACACGAAAGTGGTCTAGGTTTAAATGCTTGGCCTATAAAATCTTATAATAAATATCCTCCTTAACATGTCCTCTTGCTAGTCCTCCCTTTTCATAAGTCATCCTTAATAGATGTTCATTATTTTCGAGTGACAATAATTTTAACGAAGAATCTCCTTGCTTGGTGGGTTATCACCTTGATAAATTACCTTTCCCACCAAGATTTACCCACCATATCTTGGTAATTATGAATCCTATATTTTTATTGGGTGTGCAATCTTTCATCCTCAATTATAAACTCGTCCTTGGCAATCCACAGTTCTCATCCAACGTATTATAGGCTCTTGTATATCTTATTTTTATTGTTGTTGTTGTTGTTGTTGTAATTATTATTATTATTATTATTATTATTATTATTATTATTATTATTATCATCCGTGAAGGAGAATCCTTTTTTCATAGCATATTTGGGAACATAATTTCTAACGATACCGTCGAGCCTTACTTAGCATATTATTTTGATCAAGGATTGGGTTCCAAGTCCTTAACCCTAAAGGAATAGAATTTAATGTCTTAAGTTCTTTCGGGCGTACTCTCAATCCTTAATAAATCCTACTTTACTTGTTGGCACGATGCCACTCTTAGGAAAAATCTATTCATTCGCGGTGAAACACTTTGTCAATCTTGTTTTATATTTGGTCCAACAATTATTTATTGTGCCTGGGGTGTTCTCAAATCCAAAAATATTGCGGTGAATTCTTCAAGCTCGATCTAATGAATTTTCTTTAGTCCTTAGGATATCCCACTCGACTTGTAATTCATATTACGCATGTCCTTTAGTCGGTTACCTACGAGAATTTTTCAATTATTATCATGCTCCTATATTACCTAGAAATTACCCATATCTCTTTTCAAGTTACTCGTCCAAGGGTATGTCCATTTGAATTAGGTGTTTTTGTTGAATGAAAATGGTTGCTTAACCCGTAAGGGTAGATTAAGCCATGTCTTAAACAAATGATAGTGTTGTTATTTATTTTAAGGGTCATCTATCAAATTTGGTAAGTAAACATTTTACCGGGTGTAATAATTTTATCGTCCTTGAAGTTCCCATGCTTCTTAGGTGTGGGCAGGAACTCTAATCATTTGGTTATAGGTCAAATGAAGCTTTGCAAAGGAGAAATCTTTAAACAGAACATCGGTGATTATCATTTAAGTAGAAGCTTAAAATGTTTTACATCAAAAGGAAATGCCCTGCTTGTACATATCAGGGGCATTACTAGGTTCAAAAGTCGGAGTACGATTTCTCCACGTACATCTTGCCCTACTACGCCAGATTGACCCATGTTCTTAGAAAGCAGTTAAACATGATAGTTGAAATCTAAACCGAGTCGCCTCTTGCCACAGAAGGCGGGTTCCTTTAGTTATGGGGTTGGTCTCCCTCCGGTTCCCCTTGTCGTCCTTCCAGGCATGCCTTCGCCTGGAAACGTGCATCACATTTCAGATCCTTCCGTAGTGTGTTTACATCTATCTGTTCAGCACAATCTCCGACCATGTGACCATCAAGGCCACACCTATAGCAGATTCCGTATGGCGGGCACACTTGCATCCAGTGTCGTCTTTTGCATTTCTGGCAGGGCGATGGAATAGGAAGTTTGTTGTCACATCCTGGTTTAGGATTTTTAAGGTTCCCGCGTTCGCCGATGCTTCCTTTGTCCCGCTTTTCTTCCAGTCGTTGCTTCTTCTGCGGCTCGGAGGACTGCCCGACGTGCTCCTCTTTGCGCTTAGATCTCGAGGCCAGCTGAGCCTTCAGTTCCAAATTTTCCGCGAGCAGTCGTGCTTCCTCTTCTCGGTGTTTGCAAGCCTCCTGCTGCAACACCAGTATGTCCATAGCCATGCGAGGGACCAACTCAAGCAGCATGGTAAAGGTGTTGGCCGACATCTATCAAAGGGTTTAGACGAATGTTATGGTTACCTCGAGCTACTAATATCTTGATCAAATGCTAGTTACCGAACATATATGGTTTAAAAAGTTCGTAATTACGATAATTCTTGTTGTGAGTTTATAATCATTTGGTGTCTTTCCTTTACACTCACGTCTCACGACCCCATAGTTATTCAGAAATTCTCGTTACTAGATAATTAATGTGGTTATCGCAACAACATGTAGATCGTGCTCTTCTAAGTCTAAGGCATATCCTTATATTGACTAAGGCAAAAGTCGAAGGTCAGAGACCGTAATAGTTATACGTCGATTCCCTATGTATTGCGGAAAAGGGGTCGCACTTGAAGTTCGACACCTTGGGAACTTCTTGTCAAAAATGACTTGTAATAAAATTCAAATTCTGCTCGTGCCGATATGCATATGCGTGTGTGTTCCCACCCCAAAATTTTTTTTTTTTTTTTTTAATATACTTGGCATAGTCTTTTCCAAATAGTTTCGTGCAAAATTTTAAAAATTTAAATGCACTACTTCATCGAGCAAAAATGTTTCTGAAAAAAAAAAAAAAAATATTTTCCGTGCAAAAATTGTAACAATTTAAATGCACTAATCCAATGCTTCCAAATGCTTTTCGTGTAAAAATTTAAAAATTTTAATACACTACTTGTGCCCCAAGACTTTTAAAATAATATATGGTGCATAAATTTTTAAATAATTTTAAATGCACAAATTCCAAGAGCAAAACGCTCTGATACCAAACTGTAACACCCCCATTTTCCCTAAAGAGACAGCGGAAGAAAAGTGCGGGAACAATGGGTGCGGGTGCTACCGCCACGTATTACGGTCCGCCCGAAATACGCTAAGGCTAGGATAAATAATCCCGCTGAATGTATATGCTAACCACGTTCCGGACAAGCTAGCATATAATTCGCAATGAAGCTTATAATACTGTAGTGTATAAAATAAGCTTAACAAAAACGGCTGATTTGTACAACCAAAACGGAGGAACGCATTCCTCAAATGAGCTCAATGACAGAACAGGAATAAATCCATGGAAGTTTTTATTTTAAAAAGGGGTTGTACCTCGCATTTGAAAAATATTATAAAAAGGGATTGTCTAACTCGTATTTCAAAATAACACTGTTAAACGCAAAATGCATTGTTTAAACAGTAGGGCACAAGGTTTGCACAAACGGGATAAAATCCAAATATTTATTTATACTCGATGATTGATTTCCAATACTTCTTAAAATTTATTTTTGCCTCACAAAACTTTTATCTATGCCAAGTGATATGTTTTCGTCCCAAAGAAGATTTAAAAATACATTTTCTTATAAATGATACCCCATACCGTGCCCGTGCAAAATATGCTCTCTCAACCTTGCAGATCTGAAACCTGAAAGGAAATGGTGACAAGTGTAGAGTCAGCGAAAACAATCGCTGAGTAAGTAGAAGTTTACTCCCGGAGGAGGTAGGGTAGCAGAAATAATTTAAAGACAACAGTTATGGTAATGGTATGCTAAAAACGAGAATAATTTATACATACACGAAACATTATTCTATATCCCGGGAACAGATAATATAACAGTATGCGTTACCGAGATGTGAGTATCTCAGCCACCGTGTGTGGGGTTCCGCTCTAGGGCTCTAGTCCCACTCGAAGGTGGGGTCCCTGTTTTTGTCGGACTCTAGTCCCACATGCACTCAAGGGTGTGGGAGAGGTAGGAAATTTCCTCAAACCCACTATGAGAAAAGACCGATGACGCCGAGCTGTGAGTCCCAATAGTCCCCGTGTGGCGATTAAGTGCACAACAGCGTGGGAGTTGGGCAGCTGCGACCCATGGCACCTCGCTCATCCCCGTAACAATGAGCTCAAAAATCCGTAGGATTTTGTGAATAGTTGCGAACATCATAAAGCACAGTAAAATGGCATACCAATAATCCAAAAACAGTAGGGAGCTATAAGCATAAATTTAAAAGTAAGTAAACGGTATTTAAAATTCATGCTTAAGCTAAATAAATTTGGCTTTTACTCCAAAGAGTAAAAATCTACTTACTGTCACCGAAGATGGAATGGGGATGACACACGCACAGGCTACGAGCAGATAATCCTTTACCGCTACGTGACTAAGAAAAATACTCTAATATTAATTTATACGCTATAATGGCTCTTTAACTAAAATAATAATAATAACTAAAATTATAGCTAAAATAATAACTAAAATACCTGACTTAAATAAATCTTACCGAAATACTCCTACTAGACCGGTTGGCTAATAATCCACCGGTGGAACTAAGAAACACCAACAGCAACGTAATCGCAGAGAATAATTGAATACCGAAAGAAAGGCCAAATTGAGATAGAAAAGGGAGAAGAAATGGAAGGTGTGGGCGAGTGGGAATGGGCAGGGGTGGTGGATTTTATAGGCAAACAGGCAGTTCCCCTTTATCTGGTCCAAGGCCAAAACAGCTCTAAATCCTTAACCCACCTAAAAATCCACCGGATACCCATACCCCATCAAAAATCCCATCAGTCTTCCCCCTCTCTCTCGTCCCCCTCCCCCCATCTGCTCAAATGTCACACCCTTCTCTATCCCCAAGTCCAACAGCTGCCTCCCTCCTTTCCCCTTCATTTTCTTTCCTTCTCCCTTCCTTCTGCCTTCTCTTTGTTTTCTCTTGTGCTCTCACTCTCGGCGGCGGCAGCGGGCAAGGAGGCGGCGATGGAAGGGCTCGGCGGCGGCTGTGGGCATGGCAACGGGTTTCTCCGGCGCGGCGGCGGCGACGAGGCAGCAGAGGCGGCCACGCCTCAGTCTCCGTTCCTCCTATTTCCTTCTTCTTCTTCTTGTGGTTTTTTTGATTTGTTGTTGGGGAATGGAGGGGTTGTGGTGGTGTTGACTCGATTTTGGAGGGTGGCGAGGGAGATGGTGGTGGCCGGAGGCGAGGCTCGTGGTGGCGGTGGATTTGGAATCCTTTTGGGTAGAGGGTGGCGCGGCGGATGGTGGAGGATGGTGGCGGATTTGGTGGCCGGATGGTCGGGTTGGAGATGGCCGGGAATGGGGGAAACAGTGGTGGCGGTGGAGATCCGGGAAGAGGCTGGAGGTGGTGGCCGCGAGCGGCGGCGGTCCCGACAGGGCCTCCCGCCCCTTCTTCTCTTCTCTTTTTCAATTTCTCTTTTCTTTTCTCCTTTTGGTTTGTTGTGGGTTGAGGTGGTGACAATGGCCGGCGGGCGGCGGCGGCGCGCCGGAGCAGGGGCGGCAGAGGCCGCGGGTGGTGGCGCCGAGGCTGGAAAGGGAAGGAGGATGGGGAGATGGTTTGAAATCTGGAATTGGGGCTCAACGGGGGTGGTGGCCGGCCGGAGGCGGCCGGAGGCTCGCCGGCGGCGAGCGCGGCGCCGGAAAAAGGGGCGGCGGCGGCAGGAGGACTTTTAGGGTTAGGGTTGTGTTTAGGGTATGGGCTAGGGTTTTGGATTGGGCCTAATTGCTTTGGGGCTCAAATTATTTGTTGTTCAAATCTTCATTGGACTATTAATTTAATTGGCCCAATCCTTGATCTTGAAATTAATCAACTAGTAGTCTAAATCATGGACTTAATTAGCTTAATTTGTTTAATTTGTGGACTTAATAATTCCTAATAGTCTCACCCATGTATTTTAAATGTGTTGGACTTAATTACCAAATCATCTTGGATTATGGATCTAATAATCCCTTAACACTCATTAATCGACTTGATTTAATGGACCCAAATTAATCATTAATTGGTACCGTTAAACAAATAATTCAAGTTTCCAAATGTCCCTAATTTGAGTCAACTGCTAGTTAAAAGTTGAACAAATCATGAATGCTCAACCATAAAGTGGATTAAGCATTTTAATTTAATTGTAGGGATTTAATTCCATAATCTACTCTATATCCAACATTTAACCCAATGTCTCTACCCAATTTGATGGGCTTAACGGGTTTAGTTAAGCTCTTAATGCGACAAAGCCTTATAACTATATTCTAATTCCGGATCTAATTTACTTAAATTATTTAATGGTTGGTCTTACTATGCAAGGCAACCATGCTTTGGAGTAATTGGGATCAATGACTCTTTTAGTAATTAATCAAATATTTAATTTAAATTTAGTGTCCAACTTCTATAACTTTAGTCAAGATAGAATTAACACCTAATTTCTCAAGTAGTATTCTTCTTATAATTCACCATCGCTTTGATTAGTTAATAACTAGTTTATAGATTTAATAAATCTCCCAATGGTTTTATTCTTATAATCCATCCAATAATTAAACCGGAACCTCGGAATTTACGAGTAGGATATTTGTTAATTAGGAATTGGGTTATTCATGAATTTATCCGGCTAAGTAATTTAAATTATCGTGATTAATTTGCTACTGCTCTCATGCCCAATTCTTTTTGTTTAAAAGCTTATAATAGATTCTTTTATTAAAACTTAGATAGCTTGTACTTATCGGGGCTCTAGTACTGAACATCGTTTGAAGCTAAAGCTTTGGTTGGAAGTCCTCGCTAAATTGGTCCAAGTTCGTATTCCAAACATTCACTAAGTTACTCTTTAATAGTAAAGCCTGTTATTTCTAATAAATTATTTAGCTCACTATTTATATTACTGCAATTAAGTCTCACTCGTAGTTATATAACTTTCGAATTCGCTACTGAGGATTTACATTTAAATGTAACTAGTTATTTTAAATTCCGACTAAATATTTATAACTAATTATATGGATTTAAATGAATCATACTATAATTCGTACTTATAGGTTAATTTAATGGTCCTTTAAAAGTTTTTAATTCCTTAAAAGTAATTTACTAGGATCGACCTAATTAAATCCGCGCTTCAAAAGTATCCCTTTTTAATCCTCCAAAAATTTTAATTTACAAGAAATTTTGAATATCTATTTATTAGAATCTAAATCTTTATTTATAAATTTTACGGGGTGTTATAGAAGCTAGGTTTATGCTTGTGAGCTTCAGCTTGGAAACCACGAAAAGCGGTTGAATTTCTTGCTTTATAGGATTGGTTAGTGAGGAGGAAACCAGCAAACCCATGTTTTATGGGGTAAGCCAAATGAACAGCTACCTTCACCTCTGAATCAGAGAGGCACCTTCAGTCTCCAAGCTCTTTTTTTTGTTTTTTTCCTTATTAGACATAGATCTCGTCAATATTCAGTTTTTGGGCTCTGCTTACAGCAAAACCATTTTTTTTTTTTTTGTCTGCGAATCAAGAACCTAACATAAGATTTAGACAGTTAACACAACACAAAAGAATCACAATACAAGGTGATCCATTGAGATGGGCTATATTTCATTTTTCAAGCAGGTGAGCGGCCATCATTTCAATGCTTGTTTTGTGCCCTGCTTTGTTGCTCAACAATAGTATTAGCGCATTTGATTAGCTGAGCCTGAGCGGTCTAATTTTCCCCATGTGCCCTTGCACTGGTCCTACCCTTCTTCTAAACCACCGCAACAACCTTCCCAAGCTTTCCCGTGCTTGTTTCACCATTTCCTCCACTTCACTCCACCTCATCCGTTCTTTATTCATTTCCCGATTTCTCTTCAACCAAATCGAAGATCCCATTGCTCCACACTGGAATTCCGTCATCAAGGCCTTGTCTCAGACCCCCAATCCTAGACAAGCAATCCATTGCTACAATCGCATGGTCTCCTGTCTCTCATCTCCCCCGAATGGCGCAACGTTCTCGCTCGTGCTCAAGGCGTGTCGGAAGACAAAGGATGGAGGAAAGTGTAAGGAGCTTCATGCGTCCATAATACGGTCTGGGTTTGAATCTGACCTTGTTGTTTGTACTAATTTGATTCGATGTTATGCTGCGGTTGGGAGATTGGATGATATGAGGAAGGTGTTTGATGAAATGCCTCAAAGAGATTTGGTCACGTGGAATTCCATGATCTCTTGTTATACCCATCTGGGTTTACATTATGATGCGCTAAATCTGTTTGATGAAATGCGAATTGCGGGAGTTGGTTTTGATGGGTTTAGTCTTGTCGGCTTGTTGTCTGCTTGTGCCCATGTGGGCACCTTGAATATTGGTGTGGAGTTGCATAAGTTGGGTGCTGAGAATGGATTGTTGGATAATGTCTTTCTGGGAAATGCGCTCATTGACATGTATGCCAAATGTGGGAGGGTAGATGAGGCTGTTTATGTTTTCAATGGGATGAAAAGAAGAGATCTTTTCTCGTGGAACTCGGTGATAGGTGGTGTCGGTGTGCACGGTTTTGGTGACTCTGCCATTTCATTTTTCAAGAAAATGATGGCTGCTGGAATGAAGCCTGACTCTGTTACGTTCCTCGGATTGTTATGTGGGTGTAGTCGCCAAGGTTTGGTGGATGAAGGCATTGAATATTTCAACTTGATGAGATCAAAATTTGGAGTGAAACCAAATGTCAAGCATTATGGTTGTATCGTTGATTTATTTGGTCGTGCTGGGATGCTGCACAGAGCACTTAACGTGATTCAGAAATCTGAATTTTTCGATAGCACAATCCTGTGGCGGACATTTTTAGCTTCATGTCGGATTCATAAAGATATTGACAACGGAGAGAAGGCAATAAAAAAGTTAAAAGAACTTGGAACATTGAACGCGGGAGATTGCATACTTCTTTCTGGAATTTATACTGATCTCAAAGATCTTCATGGGGTTGTAAAAATGAGGAAAATGATAAAGCATGGAGGTCTGAAGACCACACCAAGTTGGAGTTCTATTGAAATTGATGGCGAAAACTGTAGGTTTGCTGCCAATGACACATCGCATCTCAATACAGAGGAAATACATAGTAAGTTATACGAGATGATCAATGAAGCTGAGCTTGTTGGTTATATTGATAATTCAATAAATAAAGTTGGTGAATCTGAGTTTGAACAGTTTCATGGAAGAATCGCGTCGCACCACAGTGAAAAGCTGGCATTAGCTCTGGGATTGATGAAAACTTCTCCAGGAACTTGTCTTCGAATTGTGAAGAACCTGAGAGTTTGCAAGGATTGCCACATGTTTACCAAGTGTATTTCCAAAGCATATAACAGAGAAATCATAGTCAGAGATCGGGTTCGTTTTCATCACTTCAAGAATGGCTTGTGTTCGTGTAATGATTATTGGTGAGGCATCTCAGACTCTGTTCCTGCAAATAAACTTGTATATTAGACCGAGGCATCTACGGTGTATATTATGTGGTTGAGAATGTCTTCTGGTTACTGACAAGCAGCCTGTGAAATCTGGAGGGCCCGTCACCTTGTATTCATTCATTTGGGTCACTATGTCCTCTTCATCTGGTTCCTGGTATGCCTTTTGATTAACACACAGGAAATATGTTTGAGGAAAGCTTCAATTTTGCCAATGAAGAAGATTATCATTGCAACTCATTAAAAATATTTATGAGCCCAGAACACCAGTAGATAATTGAGAAGGTAATAATCCCATCACTTCTAATACATTACAAATGGTATTTCGAGCATAAACGTTACAAATACTGCATCTTGCTTGTTATTCTGGTTTGCGATTTAGGTTTGTCTTTGTATACTTGTTTATCAACCGAACAGGTTGCTAACCATTAACTTGTGTGCCTTGACGAATTAGGTTCAGGTACTCGACAAGAATGGATGTTTTATGGGCGGCTTTAGGAAGATTGATACCTCAGCGTCTGCTCGGGAGAAGGTGGTGGCGACTGGCGAGGATGAGGTTTTCTGCCCTAATTGAACTGTTGGGGAACTCAAGATTGTTGGGTTTATGTTCCTTTGGTTTGATCAAGGAATGTGGCAAAGTAGCAGCAACAACAATCAAATACATTTGCAGAGAAATTTGGAGCAATTGGCATTTGTGTTCCCATGATAGATGTCGTAGTACAACATGCGAGGAAAAAGAATGGATGAAAATCCGTTTACGGGAAGAAGGTAATAAATCCACGACTCTTTTTACAAAACACCTCATAAAATTGGTGCAGTATAATTAATTGTTCAACAATTATAGGTATTGATTAATTAGAATGTGTTTTAATTGTGCAGCAGGGATAATATCCCAAATCCAACGTGGCAAAATCATTTAACATTTCTTGAATGTGCTGGATTGGGAGCAATTGCCAACTTCATTAGGGTGCTGAATTTTCAATGTGATGTCTGCATTGACCCTCATAATGAGGACAACAGTCTACTCTCTTTTCACACTACCTTTGCAGGGGAGCTATATAGTACTACACCATAGTTATTAATATCTCGATTTTGATCTTAAGATATTACGATTTTACGATCTCACTTCTTAAAAACGATCTAGATCTATATAGGATCTTAAATTTAATAGGATCTCGATCTTATCCCGATCTTAATGGTAGAATCTTACATCCTATACGATTCGATCCCACAAAAATTTGAAATGTGCTCTCATAATCTCATGTTTTTTCATAAAACCGGTATTGATTTTTATTTTCGAATATTTGTAGTGCTTTATTGCTTCATTTATCTAATAATATTCTATGTTATGCTTTCATTTGTTAATATGTATAATTATTTTTATTTATTGTTGCAATTTGGTATGATCTTAGGATCTAAATTCTTTCCTACGATTCCGATTTTGCAAGCTAAAAACGATCCCAAGTAAGATCACGACCTTAATAACCTTGCTACAAACTACTCCTATATTATACACATATTGATGATATACACTATTAAGTAAAACAAAAACTTTATTACTACAAAACTCTAAAATGAATCCATATTCATCTAGATATGCAGCAAAATAACCCTCATTAACAACACACCAAAGGAAAATCAAAATTAAAAACTTTTGCCCATTTAGGTGGATGAATCCTTCCTTTATATAGGGCCTTGCATGCATTCCGGTAGAGTGAGCAAATTAAAGTTTCAAGAGAGTTAAATTAATTGTGAACGAGGATCATTAGGTCGTAACCCACAAGAGCAATCAACAATTAATAGGAACTATGAATCACAATATAAATCATATTTATGCATTAGTATTTTTACTTTTTAAATTCAAATATGCATTACTATTATTTTTAAAATGTCTCCTAAATAGGGGTGATTAATGACTAGTGGTACTCGTACTAGATTTGGGACTCGTTTCGGAAAAAACTCAACTCGTACTCGACTATCGCTACTCGATTCAAGCTCGAACTCGCATCAAGTCAAGCTCAAGTATTTTAGTACTCGAGCATTTGAGCTCGACTCGACTCGATAACACCCTTGGCACACATTTTAATTAATCTTCATCTCATACTTTCCCTCGCATTCACCCTATTTATATTTAAAAAAATATGTCAATTATTTAAAATAGCTAAACAAAGAAAAATAGTCACTCTTAAAAAATTGAAATATGAAGTATTTTTAAAGAAATTTAGTTATATTTTAATTGTACAATAACCAACACAATATGTCAAATATTTCAAAACAAAAATATCAAATTTAGTTGTACCTTTTAGGCTATGGTTAAAAATTCAAATCAAATGTAAAAAAAATAAAAACAAAATTCAAACTCAAGCTACCGACTTGGGCTCGAGCTTAGCAAAAAAATATATACCCGCGAGCTACTCGAGCTCGAACTCGAACTTGATGATACTCGAGCTCAGCTCGAGCATTGCTACTCGACTCAAACTCGAGCTCGAATATCTGTGGTCATCTCAAGTTCAAGTAATACGGTACTCGAGTTCGACTCAGACTCAATAACACCCAACTCCTGAACAAACTCTGATACTCGGGGCTCTAGATGGACATAAGCAGTGGCGGATCCAGGAATTTTGGAGAGGTAGGGCTCATTTTTCTCTTATTTCCACTAACTTGCTCAGAAGAATTTAGATTTATATTCTGTTTCGAAGATTCCGTGGAACTTTTTGATAATTTAGAAAAATATCTATCCATCTTCTCCTAAATCAACAAATCAATTATTATAGACTAATATCAATTAATTATAAACCAAATATACAAATTATTAGACATAAAATGCACTGTCAAATTACTTATAAACAGTAGGTGTTTGACTGTACAAAAACATCATACAGACATTATCTTCATTAAGAAAATAAATTCAAACTTGATAAAGACAAACATCAGGCATCCTCTTCAACAAATCAAGCATGCTCTTCTTAATAAATAGAAGCACTCTTGGCAAATTTTCAAATGAGTTGTGTCTGTGTAGAACCACTCAAGAAAATAAATTCATCAAGAATAAATCATTAACATTCTCTTCATTTGCAACAATGATAACAAAGGCAAAGAAAAAGATTTACTCAAAGTTGTTGTGCTTGTGCAGTGCTTTGAACACAAATGGGCGGAAATGACTAATTTATTCACAAAATCAAAAATAAGTTTAAGATATAGCAAAACATCAAAAGAGGCTGCTGCCGGATGAAACACCAAATAACACCAGGAAAATCACTAGAAAATTCAACTAAAACACACATGAAACATAGAGCATAATGCAATAAACAAGAACAAAATTTTATACCTTTCCCTGATTTCGAAAATCCAAGTTATTTTCCCCAAAGTCCCGAACGAAACTGATTTTCCAAATCCTCAGTCTCAAACAAAGTGTAGGTGCTGGACACCAAAAACCTAAGCAAATGAGGTGGAGCCCGGGGGGGGGGGGGGGGGGGGGGGGGGAGTTGGCGAGGGGCTGCCGCCTGCCGGACATGGAGGGCGCGAGTTGATTGCCGGATGTGGAGGAGACTCGAGAGGGCTGCGGGGCTGAAGAACGGAGAAAGGGAAAGGAGGAAGTGGGGTTGTGCGGCTACCCTAAATATTTTATGTATATAATTTTTTTTTTTTAATTTTCAAAGGTGTGGCGCGTGCCCCACCAAGCCCCCTACCTGCATCCGCCCCTGGACATAAGTATCTTCGGTTAGTTGCTTAACATGTAAGTTGTCTAACTCAACCTTCACCTTTGGGAATGTCATGTCAGCCCCTAGGCAACCTCCAAACATAACAGGACAATCCAAGATTCATATCATATATACATATCTATATAATAAATACTGAATACTTTTTGGCATGTGCAGACAGTATTGCCCTTATTAAATATACTTGATTCTTTTTTAATTTTAAGGGTTATACAGTAATTATGCCTTAGGTTTCCACATAAATGCTGATTAATCATCCAGAAACGTACAGTCATCCAAAATAATTACACGTCAGCGCTGAATCATCCTACATGCCACGTGATCAATCTTTTAAATATTCTATATTTAGATAATAAATCTATTTGTTAGGATAAGAAAATCTTGAGAAAATCTTTCCATATATTTTAAAAATATATATATATTAAAAATAAATTATAATATATTTGATATTTCTGACAAATTTAGTTAAACCAATATATTATAAAAACTTTAATTGAATAAGTAATTTTTTTCAAATATAGATTATATTATTTATATTAGAATTCAAGTCTAAAATATTAACCTAATCAATATAATAAAAGAATGAGTTGGGCCACGATATTTTGATTTAGGGAAATATGTCATTAGAAGGATTTTGGGCCTGAATTTAGGCTATTGGGCTGGAATTCGGGCCGCGATGATCTAAAAGTGGAAATAACTCTTTCTGCTGGCCAATTTTAGTTTTTTTAATTATTTTTTATTTTATGTAATTGAAATAAATAATACTCATTTTGCGCCATTATTTATATCCTACTTTCATTTTTTTTCTTATTCCAATATTTTTTTATTTCATTTCCATTTTAAAAATAATCAAATATTAATTGCCAAACATACCCATGTCCGAAAAATTTCTTGCATTTAATACTAATTATTCCTACATAAAATACCATGTCCGGAAATTTTGGGATACTTATAATAAAACATGTTTATTTTTACTTTATAATTTATGAATATGTATTCGTTTTACTTATTTTATAATATATTTGAATTAATATTTATTTTATTTCTTATATTACTCTCTCTGTCCTATTAATAGTGTTAAAAAAAGGTAACTTATAATGTGATTGTAATGAGTTACAAATTTTTTTTATTTTTTTTGTTGAGGAGCCATTGGAAGCCTGGAACGGGTGGTGAGAGCCCAAGCCACACAATTACAAAGGGAACAAAAGGAAGGGATAGGGGACCGGGTGGAGATTCGAACCCCAACCTATAGATTGGGAGTTGGGGACTTACCACTGGAGTAAGTCCACAACCCCACAATTTTAATATATTTATTTATTTGTGATTTACTGATACGTGGTTGTAGGGTGGACTGGAATTATTAATAGTAGTCGGTAATTTGAAAGTTTAATCTATTTATTTATTAATGTGAGGTGATGGGTAGGTTTGACGATTAATATTTAATTATTTTTTAAATCAAAATGAAATAAAAATATTGGAACAAGAAAAAAGAAAGTATGACATAAATAATGACACATAATGAGTATTATTTAATTTTATTATATAAAAAGAAATAATTGAAAAAACTAAAACAGACCACGAGAAGTAGTAATTTCCACTTTTAGGCCATCGCAGCCCGAATTCCAGCCCAATGGCCTAAATTCAGGCCCAAGATTCTTCTAATGACCTATTTTCCTAAATCAAAATATTGTGGCCCAAAAGTGAAAACGACTCCTTATGGTGGCTTATTTTAGTTATTACCTCATAATAAAATAAAAAATATGTAGTTTTAGTTTGAACACACCTTTGACACACATAGGTGTCAAAATTTACCAAAAAATAATAAAATAAAAGATTAATAATAATAATATTTTAAGTAATTTATCCAAATATATATAGTTAATAAGAAATTATAATCCGTTATAAAAATTTAATCAAAATTCAAACCTGATTTTTTGTATAAGGTTTAATTTTTAGATATATTTTTTATTATAAAATAATTTTAATAAAAGAAAATAATATCAAGAAAAAAATAATTATTGAAAAATATTTTTTTCTTATGAACATAATCCAGAATTTTGCTTTTCTTATTAGTTTCTCAAAAAGGTAAAAAATTTTATTAGTCGATTTTGCGATGTTATTTGCTGATATATTGCCAAGAAAAAGATGAAAACCTGAATTGTTAATTATATAACTATAGAACAGAGCCCTTCTGTGTATCGAAGCGTACATAACATTAAAAACATGCATAGTACTTTTAATGATGTGCCAAAAATATATTCGGTTTTATATTATTACTAAGGAAAATAGAAGGACAATCATTATATGATAGTTGAAAAACTGCTAATTTCGTTGAAATTGTAAGTATAAAAAGTGGATACTTTTTTTTTATATTGTAGTAACTTATTTTTCTCCACTAATTTTATATTCAATTATCAATCACACATTTTTTGGATTCATTCTCCACAGTTAAATCATCTTCATATTAAGATAAATGATGAATATAATGAAGCATGATAGTTTGAATTCATTCAATAACAACAGATATGATTGGAGAATCATTGTGCAAGTGATTCATATACAGGACAGTTATAATATATAAGTAAATAAATAAATCAAATGCCATATATTGAATGTCAATATGACTATATACTAATTTCATACATAATCACCTCCACATAAATAGTTTTTATACTACAATATTTATATAATGATAGTATGGAATTAGTCATCTTCTATCATTTCTGTTCCTATTTAAATTTGATTGCTCATATCCCATTCAGTGTGATTGTACCAATTTCGGGTGATTGTTATTTTCTTATGATGCCCAAGAAATTTTCCTTTAGTAACATAATAATATTTTTCTTCATATTTTATTGTATATTTTGTCTATTCATGTTGTGTGGGGCTATGAGTTATAGGGTTTAGTTTTACAATTAGTTGGTATTAGTTGTCTTTGAATACAAGTTAGTTGTTTGCTTTTTTCTTCCCTTTCTTTTGATCATATTTATTGGCAATTTTTTAGTTTAGTGGTTGTATATGAATGTGGGAACTTGAAAAAAAAAAAATTACTAGCCTGAGAAAGTGATCTCATAGAAAATTTAACGTTATGAAACTGATTGTATAGAATGATGAACAGTTATATAATGGGAATAACCTGATGATTACCACCAGTATATATAGGTTGCAGTTATAACCAAAAGGATTGAGATTTTTCGATTTTTTACCAACTAAGAACTTATTTTCTAACATTTTCTAGGTCTTCTAAATAATGGTTTGTATAATATAATTAATTGAATCCATCCCTCCTACTATCTTACTGAAATTGCGGAGATTCGTACTCATAGTTTAGAATAGTCTGGTTTATTGAAATTGATGGATCAAGATATACATATAGAAATTGAGGTTGATGATCTCGAGGTAATGAACTGATTATTTATTTTGTCGCATGTTTTATGATCAAATTGATAGAGATTCTTATGGTTTCATACGCCTATGTTATGAATTTAAAATAAGCAAACTTTATGCACAAATAATAATAAGACCACAAATACTTGATTTTATTTGAAAAAAAAAAAGAAAAAACACCGCCCGCAAAGCGCGGGTCAAAATTCTAGTTTATTTATAAACCTTAAATAAATGATAAATAGTTTTAAATAATAAAAGAAAAAAAAATACTACTCCATATGGGAATCAGAATATTATCCAATGTTCAAATCTTTGAACATAACGGTAAATGGGGTGAAATTCCCCTTATGACCCTTATTAGTTTGATAGTCCAAACTCAAATTATAACTCATCAATCATCATCACCCAATCAAACTCAAAACGAAAATTTTGCGACTCCTAAACGAACTTGACTTCTATTCCACAACGGAATCTCCTATGGGCTTACTCACCCCATTATACATACTAAAAAGTATCCCCTTTTCTTTTTAATATTATTTTTCTAAAATAAGTAAATAATATTTTTAAATTATTTTATTTATAGAATTCTTTGACCGATTGATTTATATAATCATATATACATCCCTGATAAATTGAAAATATAAAATTGTGTGAATAAAATATTACTATTAGATATTAACGATGACAGATTTTTTAAAAACATTGACACTCAAGTATCGACAAAGATGTGTGGGAATCCAAACCACCCAAATTATAAAAGGAATGAAGGAAAAAAACAGAAGGTCGGGTGGGAAATCAAACCCCAACGATAATGTTGGAAATGAGGAACTTAACCAATGATGACTATAAGATTTTTCATCGATATACTCTGTACATTGTTGATTTTTTTTTTTGATAAAAATTAGGGATAATGTAAGTTTAATCCCCTTGACCAATCTTTATTCAAGATTCCTCCCTAGCTTAAAAGTTATCCTTGTTTGCTCCCTAGTATTTTCTTAATGACAGTTTTATCCTTCATATAGTAATTCTGCAGAGTGTGCATTCTGGTGTGCAATCAGTCAAAGACAGGTGTTTTCTAAAATGATTGTGGTGTTTTCTACGGTTTTCAGAATATTATGATTATAATTATGATCTTAGAGGATGTGATTGTTTGAAATATATGCCATGATCATTCACAGTATTTATCATTCAAAGTAAAGTTTCTGGGTCTACCTCGCTTCCGTAGTATAAGCTTTGTGGTTGAAACTTCTGATCGAGTCCTTCAACGAGTAACCTTCTTTCCTCGTCTGCTATCCTTTTTTCAGGCCTCCTGCCTTACTCCGGTATGCACGACCTCTCGGAAATCACTGTATCGATGACATGACTCTCACAATATGTTTCACTCACTCATATATATTTAGAATTTTGGTAGACACTTAGAAAAATATACTCGAAGATATTTACTGGAATGATCAGACTATTGTACTTAGCCGATCATCTTTTATTGAAAGCTTTTAAAATCACTCATAGTTTTACATCACACAGAGAGAACTAAAGATTACAAAGAAATGCAAGAGAAAGAAATACTATGGTAGGTATCTTCACTTCTGCATCCTTCGTGAATCGTTCCTCCTTTTATAGATGGAGTCTTGGGGATCATGTGGTTCTGAATTGATTTACGTGGCCTTATCTCCATCCTTCCTTTTTCTTCCATTATTGAGATTCCATAGCTGTCATTTTTCTTCTTTTTAATCCTGCATTATTAGCCGTCCTCTTTGTCTTGTTGTCTAATTATGTCATTGCATACGTCTTGTTGCATTATTTTGTTCTTGTCTTCTTGTTCACTTGCGTCATTGCATACGTCTTGCCGCATTATTCTTTTCTTGGTTCTACATTGGTCCTCTCTGTCGTCACTGCTTACTTCATTTCGTTGTCTCTTTCCGAAGAAATGTTCTTGTTTTCAGGCTTGTGGTGGATTTCTCTACTGCTTTCTTCCAGATACTCTTGACTTCTTCTGAGCATTCAAAATTGTATGTGTCAAATTTCTGAATTAGTCCTGCTAAATTTCCTGATTTGAATCCTGGAGTGTTCAATTGTTCGATCATTACGATTTCTTCATTTCCGAAAAAGATTCCTGCGCCTTGGTTGTATAATCTTTTCATCTGTTCATGGACAGCACGTATTCCCATTGCTCTTTTGAAGTGGATGTATTTGTCATTAAAGATTTCTGTTTTGGGGGTTCCATAGTCTTGGGGATAACTTTCTGGTTTAGTGATTTCTTCTGCAATAGCAAGATGGTAGGAAGAGTGTTTGACTTCTGGACTGATAGAAAATATTTTCAGTTTCTGGGTTTTTGGTCTTATGTTTAGGCCTTCAAGTAATACAGGTAATTTGGATATTTCGGTTCGTAAAGGGGATAGGAAAATAGTTCTGATAAAGCCGAATTTGAAACAGTTCGAAACAAAGTTCGGGTCGCAGCCTGGTAAAATAGTTACTTGTGGATGTAGGGATTTGGTGAATTCAGTATAGAAAGATGTTTCTTGTCTGGGTAAAGAGTATATGTAGCTGCTCAGGGTATGGTATTCTGCTAAAAAGTTTCTTGTTTCAGGGCTAATAGGTGTTGGTTGAGGAATATTGTCGCAAAAATACTTCTTAGTTTCTGCAATGTTTTTCGACGAGGTCGAAGGTCTTGCGTCCCCAGATTGTTTTGCTTGTTTGTCCTCTTTTGGAACAGGATTAGCTTTCCCTTCCTGGTTTGAAACACCAGTATTTAGTTCTTCAGGGGTATAAAAGTATTCTTCCATAGTAGTTAGTAATCCCTGCAAACATTTGTTACATTCATATATATCATCATTGATAGTCTTATGTTCGTCCATAAAGCTCCCAACAATCAATTGTTGTAGTTTTAATTGTCTGTCCATAGTCGACTGGAGTAGTTTTTGTAGTCGATCTATTTCATTGTAAATGTGGTCAGTCAGACCAGCATCATCCCATTGTTCATTGTTCTCCATATTCAGGGTTCCTGCTCAAAAAATCAGCTAGATAATTTTCAGTCCCTTTAATATATTCAACAGTAAAGTCGTACATTGACAAAAAAGTCTGATATCTTATTATTCTTCTATATTGGGGTTTATTTGGAACTTTATTATAAATTAAAGGTTTTACTTGTGTATTGTCAGTTAATACTTTAAACTTTCTACTTAATAACCAAAATGAAAATTTATCTATCGATTTAATTACTGCAAGTAATTCTTTTTCATTTGTACTATAGTTTATGGCTGCTCCTTGTAATGTTCCGGATGCATATCTACAAATTTCACCGGTATCGGTTTTTAATAATCCTGCCCAATGGTAGTCTGAGCTATCGGTTTGTACTATTAAATTATCTTTTTCGTCGGGTAATCTTAACGGTGGTAATTTGGAGCATTCTTCTTTCAATTGTTTGACAATTTCAGTATGTTGATCATTCCATCCTATTTTATTATTTTTTCTGATTAATTTTCTTAGATCATTTGTCTTTTTTGCTAAATTTGAAATAAATCCTTCTGCATAATTTAGAATTCTAAGAAATCTTTGTATGTTTAATTTATTCCTAAGTTCATCAGGCATTTTAACAAGTTTTGTACTTATGTGTGGTTGCATTTTAATTCCAAGTTTATTTAATATTAGACCCAAAAATTCTATTTCATCTTTGAATATTTCTGCTTTCTTTTCTGATAAAATTAATCCATGATCTTTACAAAGTTTTGCAAATATATCTAAATGTTTTTTATGTTCTTCTATTGTGTTTGAGGCTATTAGTATATCATCTACGTATACAAATATAAAGTTACTAAATTTTTTAAATGTTTTATCCATTTTTCTTTGAAATATTTGTGGTCCATTTTTTATTCCAAACGGCATAACTTTCCATTCATAGTGTCCTTGTGGTGTACTAAAGGCTGTATATTTTATACTATCTGGATGCATTTTAATTTGCCAAAATCCATTTTTACAATCAAATTTTGAATAAATAGTTCTACCTCTAGCTAATCCTATTAGATTTTCTTTGTTAGGTAGAAAGTATCCATCAAATATCATGTTTTTGTTTAGTTCTTTGTAATTTATTACTAGTCTTGGTTTCTTTCTTATTTGTTCACTACGATTTCTAACCAAGAAAGCCTGACTATTATGTTCTGCTATAGATTCTTGAATAAGATCTAATTCTAACAATTCATTTATTTGTTTTCGAAGTTCTTCAATATCTTCTTGATTATGCATCATAGGTTGAGTTCTTATTATTATATCGTCGTTTTTCATTTTTAATTCTGCATATATTTTATTAAGATTCCATTTTTCAATTGGATTTTCTCCGTAATTCTCAGAGATGTATTTTATTGTCTCATGAAGTTCATATTTATCAAAATCTTCTGGCTTTTGAATTAGCACTTGTTTTTTAATTTTGTGAATTTTAAATTTTATGTAATAAGTAATTGGTTGTTTTATAATTTCTCCTTTTTCACCACGTTTTTGAAGCACTCTGTATGGTTTCCTTATTCTCGGAATAGTAATATAGTGGTTACATGCTGATCTAAGTTGAATATTATATCTATCTACTCTAAAGCTTTGAAATAAACTTGTAAAATCTGTCCCTAATAATACATCAATTGTTTTTACTGGGCTAACATATACTTCTTGTATTGTAAATATTTTATTACCTAAAATTATTTGAACCTCTTTAGCTATTTTATTAATAATTAGACTATGTCCAGTAGCTCCATGTACTTCTATTGGTCTTTTATTTACTTCCCATTCTTTTATTAAATGTTCTTGTATTAATGTGATTTCTGCTCCTGTATCTAGTATAGCACATGTTGTTATATTTGTTTGTAGTATAGTTAACTCTAGGTATACTGTTGTTGGAAATCTAATTTCTTTCATATATATGCTTTTCCTATTACGAAAGCTTTTCCATTTTTTGTTTTTCCACTAAAAATTTCTCCTGTTATCGTATATTTGTTTAACGAGTCCAAAAACTCATTGCCTAATAAGACATGATAAGTGCTACTAGATGTTCCTTCTTCTTCTGCTACATAACATTTTACTTCTTCTATTAAATCTGTACCTAGTTTTATTGGTACTATTACTATTTCATTTACTCTTTTTACTTCTCCTTCAAAAGTAGTATATCTATATTCTGTTCCTATATGCTTTGTTAATCCGTTTATACAAGTTTTTCCTATATGATTCTTACCAGCTCCAGTGTCTACTAATATATTTGGTCCTTTTATCCAGTTTGTGCCATTATAATATTCTATATTAATTCTCCAGGTTTGGGCTTTTTGTTTACTCTTTTCGTATGGGATATCAATACTATGTCTTGGTTGATCAAGTATTAGATTTGTTCTTGGGCTATAATCTATACTTTTTCTGCTACTCATTGTTCTTCATATATAGGATAATTGTGGTCTCCTATTTTCTAATGGTTTTCCAATCTCTATTGTATTTTTCTTGTCTGCAAGATCAATTATCCAATCATCTTGTAACGTTGGATTATTCAATTCTGGTAATATTAGATCTGCTATTGTGTCTCTACATGCTTCGTGTATTTCTATTGTCTTTTTATCATCATAAGGTTTTAGTCTATTGCTATTTAGGTAGCTGTAAAAAGCACTATAATGTACTGTAAATATTTTACTTTCATTTTTCATTACATCATTCCTATGTACTTTTATGTATAGGGTTAACGTTTCGTCTATATTTTGATCTTGTAAAGATACACAATAGTTTGGGTAACATGTAAATAGTAGTTTTTGGTAAATTAGGTTTCCATTAATAGTTCCTAAATGTGAGTCTTGTGGATTTAATAATCTTGAATCATGTAGGCTTATTGTTACTGGTAAGTCTATTCCACTTCTAAATAAAGATTTTATTAGAATCTTTACTCCTGCTAAATGTACGTATTGTATTTTCTCTGTTTTCTTTCTACTTAATTTTTCTAATCCTTTATTTATTATATCTTTTGTTAAAAGGTGCAGTTTTAGAGTAGTATTAGTGTTACATACATCTACTGTTTTTTCTAGTTCATGATATTCATGAATTACTATATTATTTCTTGAGAATGTTCTTGATAATATATTAAAATTTGTATGCTTGAATCCATGTTTTAGATCTAATCCTTGTATTTTATTAATTTGTTCGGGACTTAAGATAGCTTTTATTGCATATCCTCTTTGTCCTTCATATTGTTCTACATATTCTATTTCTTTTGTTTCCTCTTGTTCTTCTGTGATTATTTCTTTATCTTTATTCATTTTCTATTTCAGAGAATTTTACTTCATATATCTCATCTCCTGATTCTGGTTCACTTATACTTTCTAGATCTGATTCTATTTCTTTGAATATTTGTTCATCTATAATATCATATTCCATAAATCTTACTTGTTTTTTCTTTGGTTTTGTACAATCACTTGCAAAGTGTCTTATTTCTCCGCAGTTATAACATTTACATGTGGTTGGATTCTTTTTATTTTGTCTTTTATCATTTCTTCTTTTATAATATTTTCTTCCAAATTTTGGCTTAAAGAATTTTTTCTTATTAAAGATTTTAAATCTTTTTCCTTTCTTAAATTTTCTTTTTATTGGTTTAAATTTTTTAAATCTCTTATTTTTTCTATATGATTTATTTTTTCCCCATTCAAAATTTTCTGCATTTTCTTGACAGCATAAATCAGCAGCTTTATTATATATTTTAGTGTGGTCTAATATTTTTCTTTGGTAACATAACTCAGTTATTACCTGTCTTATTAATCTTATTCGGCTTCCTAAATTATTCGGATAGTCATTTTTATTTTGAATCCATGTTTTCCACATATATTCATCCCATGGTGATGGTAGTTTTGAAAATATAGAGTTCATGGTGTGTTCATTATTTTGTGAGCTTGTATAAGCTGTATAATAGTAACTTTTAAATTGTTCAGAGAATTGATCAAAAAAGCATAAATCTCTTAGTCTTATTTTATTTAATCTTAGTAACGCTTGATCTCGTTCTTCTATTATAGCATTGTTATCTAAGCTCTGTACTCCTAGGAATTCTTCTTGTATGATATTGATAAATTCCTCTATTCCTGTGTTTACATCTTGTCCAAATCCTTGAGTAATTGTATTCATATAAGTTTGTTTTGTATTTGAGGAAATTTCTGCAATGAATTGTGCCACATTTCCTTGGACTAAATTCCATATTTTTAATGTTTTTGCTCTTGACGTACTTTCTTCTGACATTAAATGTATTCTTATTATCTGTTTCCATTTTTCTAGTTCTAGACTTGGTTGTTTAAGACAATCCAGGTTTAGGAATATTGCATCTCCTGGTCTCACATTTCCTATTCTTGTTTCTTTTAGCTCAAAATCTTCATTGTATTTCCAAATTTCTTTTTTAGAGGTTGTTTTTCTTATTGGAAAATTTCTTGAAGGTAAATTTTGTAATCTACTTTGATAATTGTCTACATTTTGTCTATTTTTGTGGTTTGATCTACTTCCATTGGTATAGTTCCTGTTACACCTTCTCTTGGCAAGGTAGTGCTACTTTCTCCGACTACTTCTGATGATGGTAAATATAATCTATGATTGTTCATAAAGACTTTATGTTGTTCTTCTAAATCGCTTTCATTAGTTTCTAATTCTGTTTCTGAAAATGTTCCTGTATATATTGGTTCTAAATTTAGTCGTTCTAAATCACTACTTAATTCATTTATTAAGTCTTCTATACTTGTATTCATTCTGTTTCTTCTTTATCTTCTTTACTTTCTAATTTATCTTCTTTTAGTTCTTCGTTTATCTTTTTTAATTTTTCTACTTTTTCTATCAGGATTCTAATTTTGTTTTGTTTGTTTAATTTTTCTATTTCTTTCATCATTACTCTATGATTGAGACTTCCTGGTTCTGGTGTCTTCTCCCATTTCGGTAGTGGGAGTGACTTTTCTAATTCTACTTGCTTTTGTGGAGTTTTAATTATTGTTTTGTCTATGTATCTTTCGATATTGTAGAGTCTTGTATCTAGACTTATCATTAGTTCTTTTATTAGTTCAATTCCATCTTTTATTGTTTCTAAATCTTCTAGATAACTCATCTTCTAATATTTCTTATGTTTCTAATGAAGTCGTTTACTTCATCTATTTCAGTTTCCTTTTCTAATTCTTCTATTTCTATTATTTCTAATTCATTTAAATACCATTCTTTTATTAACTCCGATTCTTCTTTTTCTGGATCTATGTGTTTTTGTACAATTACATATGCTTCTCTTTCATCTATCATTTTAGAAATCTTGAATTTTATTCTTAATAGTTTTTGTTTCATTATTATGGTACTTATATCTTGTGGTTGACTTTCTATCTCATGAATTTTATTAGTCAGTCTTTCTATTGTTTCATTCTCTAACTTTATTCCTGGCATCTTATTAGTCTTCAATATAATTTGATTCTTGATCTGAAATTTCGGGTGAAGGTGCTCTAGTAAACATGGTGTTGTGTATTATATATCCTGGAAACATTCTGTAAGTTGTAATTTCATTGTTGATTATAGATAATTTGACTTGTAATACTAACTCTTGTTCTTCATCTCTTTTTGATATAAATTGTATTAAATTACCATTATATTCTTCCGTTTCAATTATATAGTTTCCTATCCAAAGTAATCTTTTTCCTCTATTTCCTAGTCTTATTCCAAATTCTTCATCGTTTTGCAATCTATTTAATCTTCTTCTTCTTCTGTCTATGTATGTTTTTCTTTCTTCTATTTGTTGATCCATATTTTCTATTTCTCTTTGACTTATTTCATGATCAGGATTAAATGTGGGTGTTAAGAATCTACGATTATCGTTGGTTCTTATGTCTGTAAGTGGTCTTATTTGTGGTTCTAATCCTCTTATTCTGTTTAGAAATGCTCTTTCAATTCTTGCTTGTATCATCATGCTCTCGGTGTTATTTTGTGCATATTCATCATTTCTATTTATTATATAGTTTTCAGTATCGTGTGGATTAATCGTACTTAGTGGATAATCTATTTCTTGATTTTCATCTAAAGGATATCTTGCTGTTGGAATATATTCTGGGTATAGTTGTTCTGAAGTATTTAATCTTAATCTTGACATATGATAGTTTAATATATGATCATTATGATTATGGTTACTCATGTCCAGATTAATCGTTCTGGGCTCTGATACCAAATTGTTTTGAGGAGGGTAAAATGTTTATAAAAATTGGTGATGTTTGTAGTATGTAATATGGGTTTCCAATTTTATACTTAATCAGAGAAATCATATTCACCGTAATTACTTAAATTTCCTGGATAGTCGTTATCATAATTTTCACTTTCTGAACCAATCCTAAGGAGAATTATTCTGTCCCAAAAACATTTTTCTTCTGAATAGGGATATACTTTTTGATTATATTCAGTTAAAAATATTAGCATAGTATAAACAATATCATTCCAATTTTCAATTCTTTCTTCCATAGTTTGTAAATATATTCCATATTCATACATTAATGAATTTATTACTTCTTGATCCATTTCTTTATTGAGTAAGTTTTAATTGTTTGCTTGAAAGTTTTATTTTTAGATGTATGGTTTATTAGGTGTTTGATTTGTAAGTTATAATTGGTTGATTGGGGGTTTATTATTTTATTTGTAGTGGGTTTGAAAAGTGAGGGGTATTTTTGGTAGTTAGGGAGTTAGGTTGTAAGTATTTTAGTATAGGGGAGTAAAGTTATAAGTATTTTTTAAAATAGGGAGTTTTCTTACATTTACTCTAAAAATTACTCCGTAACACATAACTGTTTAAATATGTGTTCAAGTAATTAGGTTTTAATCAAACGCAATTGGCCAGTGGTATACGCCAAAAAATAATTAGGTTTTAATAAATTAAATTTACATTTATTTTAATAAAAAATATTTTTAAGTATTTTCTCTAAATTTTTTCATATGTATATAATGTTCTTGTAATATATTTGCAGTTAAATATATTTTATGTCATTTCTTATTTTTATGTTAAAGATAATATGTACTTCTATATTATAAATAACCTATTATTTTGCGAAAGGAATGTGACAGGCCCTACAAATATGCAAAACCCTACAAGGGTTGTTTAAGCGATGTCTCAACAACCTGCAAACCACAACCAGAAGCGAACACAAAAACAGAGTGCGGAAAACATAAACAAGAACACAAGAGTTTGGTCACCCAGTTCGATCCACTGATCTACATTTGGGGGCTCCAAGCCAGGATTCACTAAATCTCCACCAAACCGATCGAACAAGAGTCAACCACACCTTACATACCCTTACATTCCAATGAACTCTCCTATCTACCCAAATAGACTAGAAGAACACAAGGGAGCATCAACTATCTACCCAAATGCACACAATTCACCAGCAGGTATTAAGATGGTGTTTGTGGAATCTAGCTAATCAACAAGTTAAGCTCAATGGTGCTAAAAACACCTACAATACACCTAGATTGTGTTTACAAACAATAAACCCAGAAATGCATAAACACAATCACAATTACCCCATGAATAATGGAAGACACAACAACCAAAGATATACCAGCAGCAGGATGGTTGTTGGTGCCTTCTGCAAACAACGAAGATCAGGGGTTTCTGCTTCAGCTCTCAATCCGCCATAATCACAGCTTAGGAATCTATTAATGCTCTGTAAAATGAGCTGTGATTGCGGCTCTCTACTCACTCAATCCCTCAAGGACGAAGGCAAGTATTTATATGGGTTTTAAGGCCCATCTAAACCCTTCTAAGGCGTGCTAGGGGAAATGTCACGTCACTGTACTATTCTGTGCTTTTTCCAGAGAGGTTAATAAAGCGTTGTTGGCAAGATGTTGCAACAACGGCAAATATGACGAACATCTTCACAATACTAAAAATATCCCTAACAATCTCCCCCTTTGTGGAGATGATCGGGCCAAGTAGTCAAAACAGTGGGGAAAGCACAGAAAGACAAAATCATATCAGATAGCATCAAGATCGTACCATACATACATGCCATAGAGTATAGAAGCTGAAGTACAGTAGGCATAAGCAAAATCAACCAATCCAAGAGATAATCCCATAACAAATATCCAGAAAATATCCATGAGAGTATCCATCAAAAGCAAACCAGAAAGATATCCATCAGTATCAGTTACAGATCATAAAAACCAGAATATCCATCAACAAAGGTCTGAAAAAGCAAAAAAACATAATGTTGTTCCAACAGCAGGAAAATAACCAGCACCCTTGCAATCCTTTCCACTGTCACTCCCCCTTACTTGGCAGATCAGGGAGTACCCTCAGAGTCATCCTCCCCCTCAGCTGGAGCATCAAAAGAGTGTGGAAGTAGGGCAACCAGCTTTCGAACCTTCCTCTTCAAGCGCAACTGCTTGTCAGTCAGAATACCCAACTCTTTCTCAACCTGTTGCAACTCAATTCTAATATGATCGACTAGAGCAGATCCAAGCTTTTGAGGACCAAGCTTGAAGTCATTATGGAGACCTTTAAGCTTATCAGAGGGTAAATGTTTCTTGACTTTAATGAAGGTTTCATTAGAAGCAAGCAAGTGACAAGAATGAGCAAACAGGGTGATAAGAGCAGGATAAGGCAACTGGGTATTCTTTTCAATTTTGTCACGAGAGAACCTCAACATATGCTTAATGATCAGGTAACCATAGTTGATGATCTCAGGACATTCATCAATGGAAAACAAGAATTTACCCATGAGAGAACTAAGCTGGCTAGCATTGGATGTAGGTAGGAAATTGGAAGCACCAATCCTAAACAGGCAGTTGAATTTCATAGAAAGGTCCGAAGGACTCATAGCACGTCTACCAAAAGCAGATTTCTTAGTGGCAGAAATAGTAGAGGCTATAGTAGCTAGCTCAGCATTAAGCAGATCAAAGGGGTTTCTGCTTCAGCTCTCAATCCGCCATAATCACAGCTTAGGAATCTGTTAATGCTCTGTAAAATGAGTTGTGATTGCGGCTCTCTACTCACTCAATCCCTCAAGGACGAAGGCAGGTATTTATATGGGTTTTAAGGCCCATCTAAACCCTTCTAAGGCCTGCTAGGGGAAATGCCACGTCACTGTACTATTCTGTGCTTTTTCCAGAGAGGTTAATAAAGCGTTGTTGGCAAGATGTTGCAACAACGGCAAATATGACGAACATCTTCACAATACTAAAAATATCCCTAACAAAATGAATATAATTAAAATGAGCAATAATAATGATAATATACGTAGTGCTGACAAAAAAAAAATTAGAATTTTTATGATAGAATATTACACTACTCCTATTTTTACTTGTACGAGTAATAAACCTTCAAAATAATAAATAATTAATAGTTTTAAAATTATTTATTTATTATATAAAAGATGCGAAATAAAAATGAACTCATAAAAAAAGGGCAAATTATTCAATAGTGTCATTTTGGCATTTTCTATTTGTTAAATAGTACGGAAATCAATGGAACAGTAAACAGGATAATGGGTCTCAAGAACAAACACTATTTTTAGAATTTTGATATAATAGAAAGTTAAACTAGGCTTAATCTAGCTCTGATATACCAAGAGTTGCATGTATTTGACTTTTTATTAATTTTTAGTACCATTTCACTTTATTATGGTACCACTACGTAAATATTTTATTTTTTTTTACCTTTTCTATAATTTAACTAAATTATTCAATCTTTTTAAAAATTTAGTCCTCCAAAAAAAATCTTTTTAAAAATTTATTCTTCAAATCTTTTGAATTTGCATATCGTAACAACTTACCTTGAAAATCAAATCAAAATCTTCTAAAATTTTACAATATTCACGTCCATGGCTGAATATTAATTCGTCCACGGTGCTTTATTGTTCCATGATCTTTATACTGCTTGCTTCGAAGTAATGGGTGTGTGGAGTGGAATTTTCTAATCTTTATGCAGTAACATCTTCATTGAATTTTTCTATGAATTTCTCTTCATTATCGTAAGTGTTTCCCTATACACCAATTCAATCCTTCTTGTTGAGTGCTACTACTATAAGAAAGTTTTCCGGTTGAAGCATTGTGATTTTTGTTTGTGTTAATGCTTGGATTGATTTTGTATTTTATTTTATTTCTTTGTATATGAGTTTTATATTTAAGAGTTTGGTTGCTTCTAATGGCCTTGAAAGAGAATATAGTAATATTGTTTAACCAAAGTAACTCCACTACAAGTTTAAATTTTCATTATTCATTTAGTGAAGATTTGCAAAGTAGTGATCATTTAGGAATTAGCATTCATAATTAAGGTTTTTTCGACTTTAAATTCAAGATAGAGCATAGCTAGCGTGATCTTTATTAATTAGCACTTGAGCATTTTAGTTAGTAAGTAATGAGGATCATATTATCCACATTGGGACCAAGGGTTGCCACTGCAAAATGCCCATCAAAATGGACACATTCGGACCTTTATATAACAATTGCACATCAAAATTTCATGGAAAGTGGATTTTATTTTCAGATCTTAGAACCAATGCCATATTTGGAGGGAATTTTGTCTGTTTGCAGCCTTTGTCGAGTTGGGTGTTTCCTCAAGGGAAAATGTGACTTTGTTTTCTCATAAAACTATGCAACATTCTTTCTTTTGTAACTTGCCTTAGAGTTTTGTTCAAGCTGGTGGCATCATTCTATTGGTGTCTTTTATAATTTTGTATTGAAATAATTAGACATTACAGCTAAAGTTTATGTCAGCTGCGGCCCCATTGAATTTTTAATTGGGATAAGTATTTTTCCAATGTTTTTTGTTATATAATCATAGAGTAGGAAGAAAGCTAAAATTGGACCTTCCCAAAATTATTTCTCAGTATATGTTATCACAAAGTAGGTAGCAAAAAAATAGGTCTTTTAGTTTTGGCGTTATACACGTCATTTATTTTCAATATGTTTCAAACAATGAACAAGAAGAGACTAATCTTAATTCTAGAAAAGAATTCTTGAGGAAGCATTTGTCAACATGAGCAGAGAAAAGCTTCTAAATATTTAGGGTGAGGGTCTCAATTGATTGTCCTTAGTTTTCTATTGTGATATTTTCGAATGTTGTGTTGCTAGCTGGCTTGTTGATTATTCTTCCTTTGTGCGGTGAATTGTTCTTTTTTATATGTGTTTTTGGATGTTAAATCTAGTTTCTGTTGGTATTCTGTTTAGTACTTTGAGGATCCCAAGTGATTTCAATATATGTCACTGGCTAATGGAGCTCTTTCCACTTTCCATTGGTTTCTCTAAAGCATCCATTGCTCGTCCATCTTTGTAAGCTGCCATCTCCATCTCCAAATCAGCCCTTAACTTTTGCAATTTCCTTAGCCTTTACTCATATGAAAAACCAATATGTTGAAGAGCACCAAACCACATAACCTTCACTCTTCTCCAAAGTAAAAAAAAAAAATTAAAAAAAAAAACTTTCCTTAAAGCCACTCTTCTCCCCTATATCATAGTCAACATCAATTTGATAATTTTCCAAAACTTTTGTGTATATGTACTTGCATGGCACCGGATGAGGAGGGTTCTTTTTCTAGCAAGCATGTCTTAGATTATGAACCAAATAGCAAATACCAGGGACCTCCTATGTGGCTTCTTTGTTCATGTGGGTTACACCCGCCATGCAAGTGACTGTTGTCCACGGGGTCCACCTGTTTCGATGGACGTTTTGTTGACCTTTCCGTTCTCTGGTGTGTATTTTCTCACTTAGGTGAGAACGTTGCGACTTCTTGATTTGTGATTGTTGAGGACCTGATACCTTTATGATGTAATGTTCATTCTATATGATGTTGATTGGTTTAATTTTGTCGATGGCAATCTATAAGTACGAACACAGTAACTGAACACTTTTTAGATAGATAAAATAATAGAGGGAAATGTTTACTGTAGTGAATAATGTCAGCACACAAGAGAACATATTTAGTAAACTGTATATACATACAAATGGATTTTTACATTGTCTGATTCTCTTTTCCTTTTTCCTTTTTCGTTTTAATTCTTGTTCTGTAGGTGGTTTTATTCTGTCTCGATCTTCAGTTTCGATCCGTGAGCGGGAGTGTGTAATGGTTAATTTTTTAAACCCTAAACCCAACATTAAACACATTACAGTAAATATTTGTAAAAATATATAGTAATGAGCGGGAGTGTGTAATGGTTAATTTTTTAAACCCTAAACCCAACATTAAACACATTACAGTAAATATTTGTAAAAATATATAGTAAAACTGTAATATTTAATAGTAAACATTTAAAAGATTTACGTAATTGTACTAAAAACTAATAAAAAGTCAAATGATATCGTTTTTTTTTGGAGGACTGTGAAAGCGGTACGGTAAATATCCGACCGATCCGATGTCGTATCCGATTATATTCGAATCCGAATCCGTTTTCGACTATCCGGCCGGATATTTCAATATTCGTATCCGAATCCGAATCCGTATTTTAATATCCGCATTCGTATTCGTAACCGAAAATATCTGACCGTATCCGAGAATATCCGACCGTATCCGAAAATTGATAGGATATTATCCGGATTTTAAATATGGATATCCGAATATATTAATATATTATTATTTAATAATTAAAAATTATTAATAATAATTAAAAAATATCAAATTTTCAAAAAAGATTATAAAAAATTATCCGATAATCTGTATCCGATTGAATCCGTATCCGTCATATATCCGTCCTGTATCCGTACCGTATCCGTAATCCGAAATATCCGAAATCGTATTCGTATCCGGCCCATCCGTATTCGATACCGAATTCGTCAAATAAAATATAGATAATATCCGTATCCGGCACTATCCGACCGTATCCGTACCGTTTTCATCCCTCGTCATTGAAGGCCTGGACAAATGTTATCATTTAACAAATGAAAAGTGCCAAAATGGCACTAATAAATAATTTGCCCAAAAAAGGCAATAAAATATTTTGGTAACCCCTTTTGGATTTTGTCAAAAAAATCTTATCGTTGCTTTCTTCTTTAGCTTTATATATAAACCCTAAATGCGTTTGCTTACACCATTCATCCCCCTATCCAATAATGGGTGGAATTCGCTGTCGCATCAGTTTCTTCTTCACCAGATCCTTCTCCAAAAGGGAGCGCATCCATCCCCCCAACGAATTCCTCTGCCCGATTTCCAACTCGTTGATGTACGATCCCGCCATTCTCGCCTCCGGCCACACTATTGAACGTGTTTGGGTTGATGTTTGCCGGAATTTAGGCTTCCAGCCTCTGCTTCCCGATGGTTCCACGCCGGATTTTTCTACAGCGATTCCCAATCTTGCGCTCAAGTATGCTATTGTTAATTGGTGCTCCAGGTCGGGGATCGCGCATCCGAAACCGCCTCTCTGTTCGGATATTGAATCCATTGTTCGATCTCTTAGGGAATCGAAGAATGAGGAGAAAATTGCCAAAGTTAGAGATTCGGAGAGGGAATTGTTGAACAGAGCTTCGGATAATCCTCGGATTGAGTTGTCGCAAGCGAATAGTGCGCTGGAACGTAGGAACTCTTATGATTATTCGAGCTCTGATGAATCGGAAGAATCTGTGATTGCTAACACGACTAATCATATGCTGCCTTTCGAAACTAGGCCGTCTTGCCTTTCGCAATCTTCATCAGATTCGTCGGAGAATTATTACTCAGCTTCGGCGTCGATGTCGCCTTCGGAGGATGAGGATGAGGATATCGTAACGCAGATGAATAGCTTGGATGTTTACGAGCAAGAGCAAGCGGTGATTCGTCTCCGGAAAACCACACGAATCAATGAAGAATCTAGAACATTCCTCTGCACGGATAGGCTTTTAACTGCTCTGAAGCAGTTGTTAAATTCTCGATTCGCCGCCGTGCAGACGAACGCCGCGGCGGCGACGGTGAACCTCTCACTGGCGCAAGGCAACAAAATCAAAATGGTCAGAGCAGGGATCGTTCCGCCGCTGATCGCAATACTGAGAAGCGGTTGCGACGAATCTCGCGACCACGCAGCCGGCGCGATTTTCAGCTTAGCGATACAGGACGAGAACAAAATGGCGATCGGCATCCTCGGCGCGCTTCCACCGTTGCTGTATTTTCTTCGATCAGGAAGCCGGCCGTGCCGCCGCGACGCAGCGCTGGCGCTGTATCACCTTACGCTGATCCAGAGCAACCGAGTAAAAATCCTCAAGCTTGGCTCCGCGGCGGTTCTGCTGGGGCTGCTGAAGGAAAACGACGTGGCGGATGCGGTAGTCCTGGTGGTCTGCAACCTGGCGGTGTGCAGCGAGGGCAGGGCGGCGCTGTTGGACGCCAACGCCGTGGAATGTTTACTGGGGATACTGAGAAACAGGGGCGAGTCATACTCGGAAATGACTCGGGAGAATTGTGTGTTGGCGCTGAACTCACTGAGTCATGGAAACTCAAGGTTTAGAGCGGCGGCGCGGAGTAGCGGCGCGGTGGAGGTGCTTCGGGAGGTGGCAGAGACAGGGAGTGAGCGGATGAGGGAGAAGGCGAGGCAGATTCTGATGGGGCTGAGGATGAGGCGGTTTACGGTGGCGATGGAGGAAGCGGACTGGGAAGCGGTGATGAAATCGGGAGCGGAATCGTTCAAGTACCGAGTTGGGTCGAATCATGGCCGTAACTCGACCGAGTTCTGAGTTTGGTGGCAGACAAGGACGAAAGAGTTATCACTGTGGAGTAGTGGAACATAAAGATTGTTGCAGATTAATAGTATTAATTAATTAGTTTATTCTAGATTAGGTTGTTTATAAAGTACACTTGTAATTATTTCATTAATTAGGAGCTTTAGAGTTTGGGGAAAAGTCAAAAGTGTTAATGGTCTATGGGCAATTTGCGTAAATATACGCAAGGCTGGGAAGTCTGCTGTTGATTATTCATTAATAAGAAAAGCTTTCGGCCTAACATCTTTTGTGTCTTTTGTGCCGAAAAAGATTAGTGCTTATATAAGTAACAATATTTATTTCAGTACATAATAGCAAGTTTATTAAAATCTAGATTTAAATCTTAAGATCTTACGATCCTACGATCCCACAAAGTCAAAACGATCAAGATCTGTGTGGGATCTAAATTAGGGTGAGATCTGGATAAGATCTATAGGATCTATACAAGATCTTAAAATCTTTCAACGATCCGATCCCACTCTCTCTTATTTTTCATCTCATTTTTTCATTTTTTCAGTGCTCCATTCTTTTCCAAAATCCAGATCTAGAGATTTTTTTATTGCATCTCCATCTTCCTCGCATCCCCATCATCTTCCTCTTCCAATAGTTGTCGTTGTATCTCCTTCATTTTCCTGTTGTTGACAACGCCGTCGTATCCCCCTTCTCTTCTTATCGTTGCCCTCGCATCCCCTTCCTCTTTCTACCGCCCTCCTTGTTGTAACATCCCCTTATAGCACCCTGTTGATGGAGATCTTAGTCATAAACCCCCTGTCCAGATGGATGATGATGACTTCAATGAGACAGTGGTTGACAAATTCTAATGACAAATCCAACCAAACTCAAGCATAATGTCTTAAATGCTCAATTATTATCTTTTTGTTCTAAACAAATTATTGTCTATAGATATTGGTTATTATAATTTGCTAATATGCAATATGAATATTTTTTTGTCCTTATTTCGTAGGATCTTGGGATCTAAATACGATCCTACGATCCTGATCTTGCAAATGAAAAAACGATCCTACATAAGATCTAGATTTTGATAACCTTGCATAATAGTACCTTTAGATGCATGAAAAACTTAGAGCTCTTATGGATCTATTCTGCAAGCAGCTTTTGGGAGCTTTTGGTAGCATTAGCTTTTATTTTAAAACAAAAGCTCTGTTCTGTACAGTAGTTTTTTGGGAGCTTTTGAAAGCTTCTTTTTAAAAGCTACCTGTAGTAGCTTTAGAGCCTGTTTGTTTTGCCTTAATTTTTCTCCTTTTGACTTTTGTTTCTCTCAAAAGTCCTTTTGAACTTTTTTAGATGTTTGTTTTGACTTTTTTTAAAATAAAAGGAGAATCAAAAGTTAAAATTCTACTTTTTTCAAAGTAGGTAGGTGGTTACTTTTTTCAAAAGGCGAAGTCATTTAGTAATAAAAATACAAAAATAGCCCTATTTAAAAAGGAAATAAAATTAATTATAAATATCCTTATAATATTTATGTACATTTTAGTAATTTTAATCTATCAAAAGTCCTACGTACAATTTATCCAAACATGTTTCCGTTGAAAAACAACTTTAATAATATCCATCCAAACAATTATTTGAACTGCTTTTGCTTTTGAATTTTCCTTCTCCCTCCTTCTCCTTCTTCTACTGACTTCTCCTTTTTTCATAAGCCAAAACAAACAGGCCGTTAAATAATAAGCTGGTAGCTTATTGTTGAGCAATTACAATTTTAACCCAATAACCAACTCACTACCCAATAGTCTACATAAATGTTTGTCATTTTATGTCATTTCATACATTTTTTACAGCTACAGCTAGTTATACAGAACACTTAAATAAAACCGACAGCTACATCTTCCACAGCTCCATACAGCTCCAGCCCCCTACAACTTCAGCTCGCAGTTACAGCTCTGCATGCATACAGACCCTTAATTTTTCTCTTCAAATTATAATTTTTGACAGCTACAACTACTTGTACCGAATATTTATACAAAACTGATAGCTACAGCTCCAACAGCTATAGCTCCATACAACTGCAGCTCGCAGCTACAACTCGACGTGCAGAACGGACCCATATTCTTAGTAAATTGTGTTAAATATATTAATTTTGAAGCCGTAAGTTTTTCTTCCATTCTGAAAACAGTTGATTGGCTAGGATGATAAATTAGCTAGTTTTCTAATATCAGCTAATTTTTACAAATACTTTTCAACAAATTGGTTATCAAAAGAGTAGTTGGCTTGAGTAGATTGGGACTCTCATCGCTTATGCAAAGTCTCGGGTTCGAGTATTTTGTATGCAAAAAAACTGTTTTAGGAGATGCGCCCTTAATTGCTCATGCAGATCCTCGAGTTACGTGAGTAATTTGAGTAATAAATTAGTTAAAATTAGCTGTTTGGCAGTTTTGATGCAATTTTTTTTGCCTAAAATAAGATAATTCCAAAATGCTTCTATTTGCAGCGATTTCAGAAACAGCTAATTGAACACTATTTTAAGTTATTTTTTCTTTTTAAATAAGCTAATTTATGTTAAAAAATTGACTGGAATAAGCTAATTTCATTTAGCTTGTTTGCCAAACAGGACCTAAATATAATCCGCTAAGAACTAATTGGCAAACAAGAGCATGTGGATAAACTAGTTTGATCGTGTTTGACAATTAGCTGTTAGCTGATTATATTTGGTTTAGTGAACTAACTGATTTTATAAGATAGTTTGACAAGATATTTAGATGACATATTTATTAAAAAAGAATATTTGATAAAAATTAGTCGATAATGAAAAACTAGTTAAAATAATTAATGAAACAAAGGGATAAAATAGAGTGATAGGGGGCCGGGTTAAGAATCGAACCCCTACCTATAGTTGGGGACTTGAATATTAGTGTAAGTCTACATTCCCTTTAGAGCACTTAATATTGATTAGCTTAAGCCTTAATTTGGTATATGTTTATAAATTATTGTGATCCATATTTAGGGGTCGAAATAGGCTAGGCCGGGCTAGGCTTAGGCTTGTACGGCCTACTTCAACTTTATACGCCCCGAGCTTGGCCTATTTTATAAGCCTGAGTCTATAAATAGGCCAAGTTTTAAGCTTTTTAATAGCCTGATTAAGTCTATTTTTAAATTATTTTAGATATAATTATAAGGTTGTAAGACATAAATTTGTGCGCTTGAGAAATACTTTATCTACAGCTCTTTACATATATATTGGGGAAAAATCTTTATACATTTTAAAAACTGTTAGACCAAATTAATATTTATTTTACATATTATAATAATAATAATAATAATAATAATAATAATAATAATAATAATAATAATATCACATACTTCCTCTGTTTTCATAAACCTGTAACATTTACTCTGTGCAATAACATAAGCATGCTACAAAATAATTATAAGTAGGCTGACGTGGTAGGCCTAATAGGCTCTTTATAAGGCCTTGGCCTGAGCCTATTTAGCTAAAAGGCTCTCAAAGTGGCCTGAGTCTGGCCTTAAGTGGGCTAGGCCATAGGCTCCAGTCAGGTAGTCTGACCTATTCCCACCCCTATCCATAGTAGACCATAATAATATGCTTAATACTCCCTCCGTCCCATTACAAATAGGACTGAGGAAAAATACCGAATACCGCATACCGCACATACCGTACCGAAAAAATACCGAGAATACCGAAACTTTCGATACGGTAACGGTATAAATTTTTGATACCGCGGTATATCATTTCCATACCGAACTTCGATATATACCGCAGTATCGCGGTATGTCAGTAAGTACCGATTGTTCGGTATGTCGGTAAATACCGTGATACCGATATATACCGCAATACCGGTATACTAGTATGTAGCGAAAGTTCGGCATGTTGGTATATACAGCAATACCGGTATGTCGGTATGTAGCGAATGTTCGGTATGTAGATATATACCGCGATACCGTATGTCGGTATGTATCGAATGTTCAGTATAGCGGTATATACCGAACTTACCGAAATGTCGGTATGGCAATGGTATGGAAATATTTCATACCGAAACTTTCAGTATACCGAAAGATTCGGTACGGCAATGGTATTAAAATTTTTATACCGTAAAGTTCGGTACAGTATACGGTACAACGAAATTTTTTCGGTATACCGTACCGACCCACCCCTAATGACAAATGTCCTACATACTATTTTTTTGATGTCCCATTACAGATGTCTTCTTTCCATAAATAGAAATAATTTTCCCCTTCAACAACTATGTGGACCCGATCATATACTCACAAATCAACTCTACCTTAATTCTCGTGCCCAACATAATATGACATATCTAATGGGACGGAGGGAATATTAATTAATTGCGTTTGATTCATTCGAATCAATGCATTCAGGAGTAATTGTCAAAAATGTCCTTTTTCTGGTCATTTTTACCTGATCTGTCCCCTTCGAAATTTTGGCCGATCCAGATGCCCGCCTGGTTTCTTAAGACAAAACCGAAGCCTGTCCTATTAGTGTTCTTCATGACGCTCCCATCAACATGCAAAATATGCTCGGTATTTCCCTTCATGTTCCAGTGAATTGTAGGGGTCTAAGTAGGGGCTTTGGAGATGTTGGAGTCAAAGTTGTTAAGGTCGTCCACTACCCTCATAATGTCTCTCCTCAACAAATTTTGGGGCCGCTCGATCCCACGGAAGACTCTTGCGTTTCTGCCAAGCCAAACCATCCAATAATTGGCTCCAACTATTGTGATCATTGCATTAAATATAATCTACTTTTGTGCATTATATTTTATTTTTTATTTTTCTGTTTTTAATGTTTACATTATACTGTCACAACTAAAAGTAAAATATTTTTAATGCATCATTATAATGCTATCAAAACTATGTTCGAAATTATATATTCCAAAAACTTCTTCCTTCAAAACAAAAATGAACATGTAACCATTGACACAACTAATGCGAGCTCAATGAAAAACTAGTGGAGTTGTCATCCAACCAAAGAAGGAATTGGGTATGAAAATTGTCAATATGAAGGAGGCATTTTAGAGAGCGGATGAATTTGTGGAGCATTCAAATGTTGAAATAAATAAATTTGGCAGAGGTTGAAAGCTTATTTGCATGGATTTGATTATTGCCCATTTTTTGTATTATTGAAATGAAGTGTCCTTTCCAACATCTTGATCTGCCATCGGATTTCAACGTTGTTTTGATTTTTTTTTTAGAAAAAAGAAGTAATTAAGGAGGATGTGATTAATTAGTAAAAGTAGAAATGAGTAAGATTTAATATAATTGGTTTGCAATGCATTTTTTTTTATGGAATACGCCGATGGAATATTTAATTTCAAACCAAATGTTTGATGGTATTATGAGAACATGTAATGCATCTAATTAATGTTTCTTCATGTTTGAGATATGAATATGATATGTATTGAAAACATCTTACTTGTAGTTGTGACAATATAACGTACACTGTTAAAAAAAAGAACAAAATATAATGCACAAAACTATAATATATACAATGTTCACAACAGTTGGAGTCAATTATTTGCAAGAGTTGGAGAGGACGGATTCAGACAAACGATAAGAAAATCGACGTTTTTGGCAATTTTTTCAATTAAACTTCTAATTGACTTGGATTAGTGAATTTAGGACCGATTTGGTTTTAATTAGCAAATGAAGCGGACTAATAGGGGCCAAAATTTCGAAGGGGACGAATCGGACAAAAATGACAAGAAAATGATATTTTTGGCAATTATTCCAATACATTCATATATTTTGAAATATACTTCATTCCATTAATTATGGGATGAGGACCTAGCCCAAGCGGTTAAGTCCCTTGACTTCCAACGGAAGGTTGGAGGTTCGATTCCCACCGGCCCCCTATCCCTCCCTTTAATTCCCCTTTGTAATTGTGTGGCATGGGCTCCCACCACTCCTTTCCAGGCCTTCAATGGCTCCTCAAAAAAAAAATTATGTTTCACTTTCTTTTTTGATTCGTCCCACTATCAGTTACATTTCCCTTTATAGAAAAATTTTACTTTATTAACATAAACTAAAACATCACATCAACTAATTACTTTACTTTTTCTCAATTTAAATAAACATCATATCAACCAATTACTCCACTTTAACACGATAATTGAGAATGTCCCCAAAGGACGCAAATTTAGATTTTGGGGGGTGTATTGGATTGGGACCCTGTAGGATTTTTTTGGACTTTTAAAGTTGGGGTGTATTCAATCTAGATTTTAAAAAGTCTTTAAAAATCTAGATGTATTCAATACATATTTTAAAAAGTCTTTAAAAATCTAGAGGTATTCAATACAGATTTTAAAAAGTCTTTAAAAATATAGAGGTATTCAACACTCTATGGATTTTAATTCTTTATAGATTTTAACGGATTCTCTTAAAAATTATAACTACACGAAATCTTTCTAAAATCAGCTAGACTCTTTATGGACTCTATATAAATCGGTCAACTATACGTGGAGTCTATGGACTTTTAAAATCTACCGACTTTTTCAAGTTAATAAAAATCTAATAAAATCTCAAACGAATACACCCTTAAGAATATCCTTAATCCTTTAATTAAGGACGCAAATTTTACTTTGATCCAATTATTAGTGGTAATGATGATGCACAAATCCCCAAATAAAATAATGAAAATAGTAGTAGTAGGAAGAAATTCTGCATAAATGTGTTTGGTAAGAGTGAGCCCAATTCAATTCTCAATAAAAGAAAAAGAAAACGGGCAGCACGACACACAACGTACAAATACAAAATCAATTCATAATAATAACTCATACTATAAGTCATAACCAAAATTCAAACAGAACAAATTCACCAAAAAACATTCAAACACAACACAACGTGGGTCGCTCAATCCTTCATTCCAAAATCAAAAAATCAGTCCTTCCAATATTTTATTATTATTTCTAATAATTCAATGACAATTAATTTATTCCTTTTCCCCACGAACGTGTCCACCACCCTTCCCTCTTCCATTTCCTAAATTCCCATCAACTAATACTATTATAAATCCACCACATTCAAATCCATCTCCTCATCCATTTTCACATACCCAAAATGGCGTTGCCAAGAAGGTCATCATGTCCAATTCTTGCCTTGCTCATACTTCTTGCATCCTCCACAACCCTACACGCCTTCAACTACTCCGACGCCCTCGACAAGACTTTCTTGTTCTTTGAGGCGCAGAGGTCCGGGAAATTGCCCGCCACCCAACGGGTCAGGTGGCGTGGAAACTCCGGCCTCTCCGACGGCTATGCTCAAGGAGTGAACCTTGTGGGAGGCTACTATGATGCCGGTGACCATGTTAAGTTTGGGCAGCCCATGGCATACAGTGTGGCCATGCTGGCGTGGGCCGCCGTGGATTGCCGCGACGAGCTCGTCGGCTTAAACCAATTTGGCCACACCTTGGAGGCCATCAAGTGGGGCACTGATTACTTCATTCAAGCACACTCTCAGCCCTTTGTTCTTTGGGGACAGGTGCAACTCAATTATATATATATATATATATATGTATATATTTTTTCTTTGCTAAAAAGTCTATATAAACTAGGAAATGGGTGGTGCAACTTAATGATATTTGTTACTACATATTTAGTAGTACATTTTTACAAGTTTTAACAAGTATTACAACCTCCTACATGTTTAGGTTGGCGATGGTGCATCAGATCACTATTGTTGGGAGAGGGCAGAGGACATGACGACGCCGCGGACAGCGTACAAGCTCGACCCCGAGCACCCGGGATCAGACCTTGCCGGAGACACCGCGGCCGCCTTGGCCGCGGCCTCTCTTGCATTCAGAAATTATGACTCTGCATACTCTAATCTCCTGCTTGTGCACGCAAAACAGGTTAGAATTTCTTCAAGAGTCCTTACCTTTATGGATACAAAAAATAGCCCTTTTTTAGCTTACCAATCCCACCAAACAAGCTTACACAACATGTAGGTAAGAAATTAAAGCCACTTGTGTGAGAAAAAAAAAAAGAATATGTTTATCTGCTGCAATGTGATTCCTTTTTGTTTTTGTCTTTGTGCATTCTCCAGATATTTTCATTTGCAGACAGATTTAGGGGCTTTTACACCGACTCTATCCAAAATGCCGAGCAATTCTACACTTCCTCCGGTTACTCAGTACGTTAGAAATAATCACATTAATGGTGTCCTAAAAATCTCAATTTAGGAAATCTTCATTACTAAATTTCATCACTCTTTTTTCAAGGATGAGCTCTTGTGGGCTGCAACATGGCTCTACCGAGCAACCAACGACGACTACTACTTGAAATACGCGGTCGAAAACTGCGTGTCGTTGGGCGGGACAGGGTGGGCTGTCAAGGAGTTCTCTTGGGACAACAAGTATGCTGGCATTCAAATTCTCCTTGCAAAGGTTGTCTCCTTATTACACCATTGTCTACACTTCTTAACCATTATGTACAAACCTCCACAATGCTAATCTAGGTTCTGTACTTGTGCAGATTTTGTTAGATGGAGCTGGAAAAGCCTACACCGCAACGCTGCAGCAGTACCGAGCCAAGGCCGATTACTTCACCTGCGCCTGTATGCAAAAAAATGATGGCTACAATACCCCCATGACTCCTGGTTAGTTTCTTCTTTTCTGTCTAGGTCATCCGATACGCCTTTGAAGAACCGTGTTTTCTTAAAATGTCGAGGGGTTTGATCATCGATCAGGCGGTCTTTTGTACTTGCACGAGTGGAACAACCTTCAATACTCTGCCTCGGCTGCATTCCTTCTTTCGGCCTACTCTGGCTATCTTTCAAAAGCGAAAGCCTTTGTCACTTGCCCGAATGCCCAGCTTCAACCTCAGCAGCTCCTCGCATTTGCAAAATCGCAAGTATGTGTCACACGACTACTAATTTTATCGATAGTGTGATGGAACGATGCGATCCTCTAACACTTTAAGCACCTGTCCTTGCAGGCGGATTACATTCTTGGCAAGAATCCCGAGTCCTTAAGCTATTTGGTAGGCTACGGGCAAAATTACCCCATCCACGTGCATCATAGGGGTGCATCGATCACATCCATCTCCTCTCTACACTCCACCGTTGGATGTGTCGAAGGATTTGAAACTTGGTACAAGCGCCCGGAGGCCAACCCCAACATCATCTATGGAGCGTTGGTGGGCGGTCCTAATTCGCAGGATAAATTCTCCGATGATCGGTCTAATTATGAGCAAACCGAGCCAACATTGTCCGGCACTGCCCCTCTTGTGGGATTGTTCTCAAAATTGTGCAGTTTGTCTGACACCCAAAGCCCTGCTGGTAAACAACACACACTTTAAAGCTTTAAACTTTTCGATCAAAATTGTCGCATGGACCGAATTTAATGTTGTTTGTCTATTCCATAGGTTCGAGTGTTGGATCACCAAAACCTTCCCATCCTCCCAACAATCCACAAGGTTAGTTAATTCGCCATATTCGCGCCTTTCGATTCCATGAATTCGATCATATACGTTTCTATACAACCAACACGTTGTAATTTGTTTCAACGTGTAAACATCGATAGGTTCATCGTATCCTAAACACAGTCCGAACAATCCCAAATCAGGTGAATACAACACTTAACATCCAGAAGTGTTAGGTTGTAATAACATTACCTCATGTTCTTACAAACTATTGAACTCTTGGCAGATGTTCCCGTGGCATTCCTCCATTCCATTACCAGCACATGGAGCGTTGGCACGCGGACATTTTACCGACACAAGGTGGTCATGAAGAACACGTCGGAGAAGCCCATCAGCGACCTGAAGCTGCACTTTGAAGGGCTCGAGGGGACAATATGGGGTCTGTCTCAAACGCAAGATAAGAACACGTATGGATTACCCGAATGGATGAAAGTACTTGAACCCGGATCCGAATGCACTTTTGTGTACGTGCAAGGAGGTCCTCAAGCCAAGATTTCTGTCCAAAACTATCACTAGGCTGTTTTGTAAGGACAGGGTGGAATTGTCCCTGTCTTCATCAGATGGAGATTATTTTTTTTTTCTTGATTGGTTATTATTTTTGTTCTTTTTTTCTTGAAGTTTTTGGTTTCATGTTTTGTGAACTCAAATGACTACAAAATGCAACACTGCAATCTGATCATTTTAACGTGTATAAAGTTTAATGAACTTTTTGGGAATGGGACTTGACGTGGTCATCTCCCCGCCTTCCAACCATAGGTTGTGGCTTCAATCCTCCCTCAGCCCCCTATCATTCCCTTTTATCTTGTTTGTAATTTATGTGGCTTGAATTCTCATATTTTTTTGCCAACACATAGATGTCAATGTTTTTAAAAAAAAAAGTTTATTCAACTTTTTGGATTACTGAATAGTTAATTTTATTTTACCATATATCTATTACCAAATAAATAATAACTTGTTTAATCTTTCACCATCCTTTTTCTAGCATCGATTTCGCAGAAAATAAAAGAGAAATATTTAATGTTCAATAGGTAAAGCTCCATGTGTGTGTTCTCATGACTTACTCCCTTTTTATTAAGAAATGCTTCTCACTTCATTTTTAAAATGCTGCAACAATTTACCGATGTACATACAAAAATAATACTCCAAAAGTAGCGCAAATTAATAAAGAAGACAAATTTCTTTAGTGCATGCTTCCTCCCATTTTTCTACTTCCTCCATATCGAAATATTTATTACGAACTCATTTTCCATACGGTCCAAAGTATATTTTAAATCAGTAATAACTTAAATTTAGTACAAATAAAAATTCTAAAAGTTGATATTTAAAAACTATATGACGAGTTGAATCTAACAAGATTATACTCGGCTATATTTTATTGTATAATTATGATAAAGCTTTAAGTGAAAGTCTGTGAATAATATCACATCACTAAATATAAATAACAATTCAACAAAGAGGAAATATATTTTATCTTATATAATTATATTAAAAAAATCCAATTAAAACTAGTCAAAGATTAATAATAATAATAATAATTATGCCAATACTTAATAAAAAAAATGGAGGAAGATATTATCATAAATTAAATTATAATAAGATAAAATTAAAATTAATGTGTTCAACCAGTAACATAAGGCCTAAGGTGCCTTTTAATTGGGCAAAGTAGGCCTAGAGGATGACATTTTGTCTCAATAATTTACACGTGGTCTAAGCGAAAAAAATAATTTACACGTGTTTACAGTGTATGATCCGGTAAATTTCTTCATGATTTGAGTATATTATTCGACTCAAAATTAATACATAACCTTTAGTTATAGGAATTAACTTGTGACAACATAATTTAATCCATGTAATTATTCTTTGTTGAACAGCCTATACAGATTAGGAAAGTGATGGGAGTCCATGCCACACAAATTATAAAGAGAAAAAGTTGAGGGATATGGGGCCGATAGATAATCAAACCCACAATCTATAAGTTAGGAGTTGGGGGACTTGACCATTAAAGTAAATCCCCAATCCCTAATCCATGTAATTATTAAAATGCAAAACGTAAAATAAGGATAGAAGTGCCTAAATATCTATTAGCATATTCTTTTATAATTTATTTATCAATATGTTTCGCTCTCAAATATCCTTCACCATATGCTTGGGGAAGGAAATAAGGCTGCCGGTCGGCTTGCTAAGCATGGAGCGTCCGTTGAGGATTTCTACACCAATTGAGCGTTCCCTCCGAATTTTGTGGTTAGGGACGTGACGACGGATGATTCTGGCGTATGGTTCCCATGGATCTAAGCTTTTTTTTTTAGTTTAGTTGTCGTTTTTGTTTGTTATTTTTGTTTACTTTTTTCCTCTTTGTTTTCTGGCTTCGGCTACGCTTAAAAAATATATCCTTTACTGTTTTGTTAGTAAGGTAGAGGATTCAAATTTATTTTTCTGGTGAACCAGGACGCACAAGCATCAGCAAAGAGAAACTAAGAAAAACAACTGAAAGAAGGAAGAAATGAATACAAAAAGCTAAAATCAAACCCTAGTAAACCATGTGCCCGCCAAGTTCGCCGCCATAGCCCCACATGTAACGTCCGGAGGAAAAGCCCAGGAAGTAAAGAACTCCTCCGCATTCGCCCCTCTTAGCCAAGGAATCAGCGACAACATTCCCTTCCCGTAATATATGAAACCACTTAGCCGCCCCAGGGAGAAGAGTAAGGGAATCCAAAATTTTCCGAACCAAAGGAAATAACCAGTGATCCTCACTAACGCCTTTCCTGAAAAGAGTCTGAAAAACAAGTAGCTTCAACAACCCCCAAAACAAGCAGTCTCCTCATGCCATGCCAAATGCCATGTAATTCCGCCACCAAGTTAGAATTGTTGCCAATAAAGCTCGAGAAAACCTCAATCCATCTCCCATTATCCTCCCTAATCACACCTCCAAACTCTGCTCGACCAAGATTACAAATCGAACTCCCATCCACATGGAGAATAATACCAGAAGAACCTAAGGGATTCCAATTAACCAACCGAGGCACCACAATCTTGATCGGTTTCAAGTAAACCCTATTGAAGCAATTGCTAAGGAAAAAAATATCCTTGACAGTGGTTGCAATATTAACCATCTCACCTCTTAAAGCCGCAACATTTCTACCTCTCCATAAGCTCCAAACGGCCGCCTAATGAACACTAGTCCAAGAGCGACATAACCCGTGGAGAGACCGAGCAATATTCTCATCATCAATCACCCATTCCTCAGTCATACATCCTAACTTTCTCCAGACCGCGACATCCCAGGTGCATCGAAAAAACATATGAGATATAGTCTCATGGCGCAAGGAGGAGACGTAGTCAGGCCACGATGGAACCGGAGAGCATTGCTCGGAATGGCTTTATGAACCAGCAAGCAGAGAAGCATATGAATCTTTTCCGGCGCTCTGATCTTCGAAACCCTTGCCTTTGAATTGTCCACTGCGAGCCCTCGTTGAGCTAAAAGCCACATGTAGCCAGCCTTCACCAAATACCTGCCATCGGAGGAACCTGTCCAAGACCAGACATCTGTAGCCACTGCATGTGTGACCAACAGACCATGAGAATTAATCTCCATATTAATCTTCTCAGGAATGTACGTGGTTAAATCCTTAACTGCCATCGCCCCCATAATACGACTAGCACTCAAGTCCAGCTCATGAATTGAGGGAATACAACTAGCTATAGTACTCGCCTTGAGCCAAGCATCAAACCAAAATCGCAATGGCCACTCCCAATACAGATCACCCTCATTCCCTCCGAAAGAATCGGTCCCTTATTATGGGATAACCATTATTCCACTTTTACCCATCTCTTTATTTTCCTTTTAAATTTTTGTTGCATGCATTCAAACCACTATTTAAGCAAAAGGCTTTGAATCTTATGTAATCCAAAAAAACTATATTCTCATTTTATATCGTCGTATTAGTTCCACACCCGTGCGCAGCGGGCAAAAAAATCTAGTAAATAATACTTCTAGAACATGTCATATTGTGTATTCTTTCTCCACCCCAAATTCTATTTTCTTCCCAAAATATAAAGAGATGGATAAAAGTGGATAAGAGGAAATAATAATTACATTTCTTGTTATGTAAGTTTTTTCTTGAAATGACTAATATAAAAGAATTGAGGGTGTATCATCCAAATTTAGGGATAACTAATCCCCGAGAAATTTAGGGATAACCCTTATTCCACTTTTACCCATCTCTTTATATTTTGGGAAGAAATAGAATTTGGGGTGAAGAAAGAATACATAATATGACATGTTCTAGAAGTATTACTTACTACATTTTTTATCCGCTGCGCACAGGTGTGGAACTGATATGATGATATAAAATGAGAATATAATTTTTTTAGATTACATAAGATTCAAAGCCTTTTACTTAAATAGTGGTTTAAATGCATCCAATAAAAATTTAAAAGGAATAAAGGAGAGAATAAAATGAAGTAAGAAAATTCATACGCACAACCAGGTGGGCAATATATAACATAAATTGTTTTTACTGTTAGTTTGCTTTCATATCTAAAATGATGAGAGCAAGTGAAAAATAAATGCCCTTTAACTATTCAAAATTAGAATATTATATTTTTGCATTATTAAGTTTATAAAAAATATTATTTTACTCCCTAATATGTTATACATTTTGACTATTATCCCTAAAGTTTTTAAAGAATATTACTTATACTTTTTTGTTGTCTTTTCATCATTTAAAACTTATATTTTATTAAGTAATGTCTTATAAATATTTGGTGTGACTAGTTTTTATTGATTAATCTTTAATTTTATAAAATAAATTTTAATTATAATTACGTTTTGATCATCTATTAATTTTTAAAATATTATTTTACTTCAAACATTTTGTCCAATTTTTTCTTCTTTCCATATTGATTATGAAAAAGGTTTGGTAGTTAATATTTTTATTTCATTTAATTAAAATTTTATTATTTAATTAATTATTATTATAAGCCCAAAAATCGATTTATAGGGGTATGCTTTTTGAGCATATTTTTCTAAATTATAAACTATTTTCTATCTGGATAACTAAGTTTATTGTTTGAGAAATTCTAATGAAATAAAAATTAGAAAAAATAAAAAATCTAAATGGAAATGAAATGAAATAAAAATCTTCAACGAAAATAAAATAGGAATCTAAATATAATTGAAACTACCTTTTAAAACTAAAGATATCACAATAAATATAATTTGATTTATCATTCATTGTACGCTATTTTATTTTATTAAATAGTTTAATCTAATTTTGTTAGTTATATATATTCTTTTATTTTTTTAGTAGCCGAAGTCAGAGAAAGAGTGGTGAAAGCTCATATCATACAAATTATAAAAGGATAAAGGGGAGGGATATGACTTATGAGGCTAATTACAACTTGCTTTTTTTTTGTAGTTAAGTTGGGGAAATTAATTACAACATATAATGTTTTCAAATTGTTGTGCTAATGTGAAACTTTTCAAAAGGAAATGGGTGAAATGAGATTCTTTTGAAATTCTTAGGACCAAAATGAGATATTATTTAGAATTGATGAAGTCTAATTTGATATTTTAAAAGGTAGAAGGGTAGAATTTTTTAAATTAAATAAAGTTTAGGTGTATTTTTGTCCAAAAAAAATTAAGGGTATAAATGGTCAAACTTGATAAGTTTAGGGTAATATTTTGGGAATAGTTCAAATAAGTAAGTATACGTAATTATTTATTACAATATATTTATGTTTAACTATTTACTTTATGCTATTCTTTGTGAAAAATAAAATGTTATGTTTGATTGAATTCATTTTTTTTTATCGTGTTTGGACATGTAACATGATCACTTAATATTAGAACTTTTTTGGGTAAAACTATTGCTACAACCCCAAATTATTTATGATTAATATAAATATTCACATATTCTTTATACTTAAATACTTCTTATATTCTTTTACGGTACAAAATTATTTATTAAAAAAATTGTGTAATAATTTACTCCGAATTTCATATATATTTTTATTTTATATTGAAATAGATAAAAATTACTGGATTAAATATATTATGTCTAATAATTAAAAATATGATGTGTTTTAGTCTTTTTTTCTTTACTTCTTTAAGAACGACAAAATTATGCAGAATTTATTTAGAATGATATAAAATGTTTTAGATGATTAATCATTTTATATTAATCAATATTTTTAAGGTCATTTTAATAGTTACACTATATTTTTAATGAAATATTTTTATTTAAAATATGGTTTTTATATTCCTTATATTGATATAGGAATATATATATTTTTTACACATAAATTCTTAGCTTAATTAAATTTATTTAATAATATTATAATATTAATGTTTTTTTAAATATTATATATACAATCAAATAATTTATATATATAGATGTAATCAATTATATCTTTTTAAAATATATATGGAGATTTTCTCAAGACTTTGTTATATTAATAGATAAATTTATTTTCTAAATATAGATATTGATCACGTGGAAGATGATTTGGAATTAGTCAGCTATTATGTGTGAACTCAGTCTGTCTACATGTTTTAATAAGAACCGTTGATTTAAAAATGAATGTATAATGACTGATTAACTCCTTAAAATTAAGAATAATGAATTAAAATTAATAAGGGCAATAGAGTCTGCAAATGCCAATAAGTATTTATGATTTATTAGATAAATAGATGAAAGTATGATAGTAATATTGAAAAAAATATTATACAAATATATAAAATGACAATTATTATAGATTTTTTTAACTGTAGAAATACAACTAAAAAAGAACGAGTATTTAACGATGTGGTTATGAGGGGAGAGGCGGTGTATGTCAAGCAACATTAAAAGAGATTGTCTTCCTTGGAAATTGTTTTATTCGGGTGTTTCCTAGGGGGAGTAGGTCTGTCGTGCCTCGGTGGATTAATTGGAATCCGTTGGCATGGACCGTGGTCATTCTTCACGTGGATGAGAGTTCCAATGGTAACCCACGACCTGCAGAGTTTGGGGGAATTGTTAGGAATGATGATGATAGATGGATTGATGAATTTCTGAATCTATTGGCATCGGTTCAAATTTATTGGCTGAAACTTCATGGTGTATGGCATGGTTTGAAGAGACTTCAAGCTTTGGGAATTACTAAGGCGTTAATGAAGATCATTGGTTGTTTCCGTTGATTCACAATATCTTGGATATTCTTGTTCAGATCCCTGGGGCTCAATGGTTTCATATATTACGTGAAGGCAATGTAGTTGCGGATTTATTGGTGAAGCGCGGAACTAACGTTGAGGATTATTTTTACCTCTTGGACTTTTCCTCCAAATGGGACACGAGCGGCGCTAGCAGTGGATATGGCGGGGACATATTTTCCTCGTTTTTGAGCTTTAAAAAGTTGTCCTTAGAGTTTATAAGATTTTTATGTACTTTAAAAAGTTGATGGATTTAAAAAGTCCATAGACTTCACATAGAGTTGACTAATTTATATAGAATCCATGAAGAGTCTTCAAGAGTCTAGCTGATTTTAGAGAGATTTGGTTTAATTATATTTTTTAAGAGAATCCATTAAAATCTTGTTAACGGTGAAATTTTGGGAGAAAGGATCTCTCTTTTATTATGAACTCGGGGGAAAGATTACAGGAAAAATAAACAAATTACAGAAATTGAAGGAAAAGTGTAAAGGAATTGAAAAACGAAAAGCAGTAAAATGCAGGAAAAACTGTAAAGAAAATAAGATAAGTAAAAAACGACTCTCTGAGGAGTATTGAAGCTGTCCTTGCATGTGGTGTCACATTGCATATATATAGTGGTGAGAACCTTCAAGTTACGGACGCTCCATCTTGATCTCATCCTTATTTGTTTCCCTGTGATGGTGCTTCACTTGATTTGTTTCGTTGTATGAGGATTCACCGCACTGACTTGAAGGCACGTCCTCTCTTCCGAATATATCTTCACAAACTGGGTCTTGAAGATGTGTCCTCTATAATGGGCCTTGAAGATGCGTCTTGTCTTCCGGATATATATTCACAGACTGGGCCTTGAAGATGCATCATCTCTTCCGGGTATATCTCCACCTAATGGGCCTTAAAGATGCGTCATCTCTTCCAATTATATCTTCACAAAATGGGCATTGAAGATGCGTCCTCTCTTCCGGATATATCTTCACTGGGCCTTGAAGATGCGTCCTCTCTTCCGGATATATCTTCACAGACTGGGCCTTGAAGATGCGTCCTCTCTTCCGGATATATCTTCACTGGGCCTTGAAGATGCGTCCTCTCTTCCGGATATATCTTCACAGACTTGGCCTTGAAGATGCTTCCTCTCTTCCGAATATATTTTCACTGGGCCTTGAAGATGCGTCCTCTCTTCCGGATATATATTCACCGGGCCTTGAAGATGCGTCCTCTCTTCCGGATATATCTAGATGCGCCATCTCTTCCGGATATATCTTCACTGGGACTTGAAGACACGTCCTCTCCTCCGAATATATCTTCACGGACTGGGCCGAACAATTTAGACATGTAACTCCATTGGGACTTATTATATTTTTTGTTGGGTTAACAAATATATAAAGAATTAAAATCCATAGACTGTTGAATACCTATAGATTTTTAAAGATTTTTAAAAATCTGTATTGAATACATCTAAATTTTTAGAGATTTTTTAAAATCTGTATTTAATACCTCTAGATTTTTAAAGATTTTTTAAAATCTAAATTGAATACACCCCAACTTTAAAAATCCAAAAAACTCCAACAGAGACTTAATTGAATACACCCCCACTTAGTTTCTTGTGTTTCTTTTCCCTCTCAGTTCTGTAGTAATTATTTTTTAGTTTTTTTTTCTCTATTATCGACGCTTCAGCGTCCATGTTCAGAAAAAAAATATAAAAAAAAAAGAACGAGTATTTTGCTAGCATTAATTATAAACGAAGTACGTACGTTTGCGGGCAGTGGCCCCTCAATAATAATACTAGTATCATATATGGAATGGAATCCAATTTTTTAAACAGAACAGAATCCATTTAATAATTTTTTTTTAGGTTACAGAATCCATTTAATAATTAAGGATATCCCTTTTATTAATTATTTATTCATATTAAATCTATGTTCTTTTAAATGCTACGAATAGGGTAGAAATATGGTAGAATAGACCGGGCTTTAATAATTATTTCTATGTAAAATAGTAATAATAAAATATATTTCTATGCAATATGCATAGTAATAATTATTAATGTATTGGTTTGATAGGTAAATAAACTTTCAAATTGCATGAGCCTAGTCTCTTTATAAAAAAATAGACTGGACTGGCTTGGTCTGTAATACGCTAGACAGTAGGCTTTGTCGGATAGACTGACCTATTCTCTTCCCTAGCTACGGACTTACATTTCACACATTCAATATACATTTTTAATCATTAATAACTCAAATTATATAGAAGCAAAAATTATGAAAAATTGATATTGTAAATATATATGATTACATAAATCCAACAAAATCCTACTTAATTACTTAATATTATATCGACTCGAATTAGATTTACTTAAACAACACTGACAAAAATCCCTTCCATGTGTCTTATAAAAGAGTAATTTTGTCCACTTGTCCTAACTCCTAACATGATTATATTTATATTTATATTCTAGCAAAAAAAAAAAAAACAAAAACAAAACAAAAAAACAAAACAAAACAAGACAAAAGACGCTGCGACCGGTGGCATCCTTCGCCGGTTATATATATCACAATCACAATGAATATGCGATCCACAAACTCTCCTGAGAGCAGAAAACAGTAGAAACTAAGCACTAAGGGAAGTCACTGATTGGCCCTTTTCTGATATTTTATACACAATCATGGCCTCGCCGATTCCGATGCCGACTCGGCAACTCTTCATTGACGGTGACTGGCGTTCGCCCATCATCGGCAAACGCATTCCGATCATCAATCCCGCCACCGAAGAGACCATCGGTTTACTTTCTCTCTTGCTACCGCCTATTCTTTTTGTAAAAAAAAAATTGGATTTTTTTATTTGTCTGATTACAGTGCGTCTGTGATTGAATTCGGCTTCCTGCCTTTCTCTTCGATTTCAGTGTGTGGATTTTGAATTGTGGAAATTTATCTTTGTTTGTTTGAATTTGATTGTTAATGAAGGTATTTGAGTAGCTTTGCTGTTGTTTTTTTTATTTAATAGAAGTATAAAAATAAAGTTAAGGTGATATAATATTGGATGAGTAACAATGATTAGAAATGTAGCAGTGTTTTGGTGATGGATAAACTTGAATAAGTGTTTGGACCGTAAGTGGATGTTGATTGGTTTTGAAGTTTTGGGTGTTTATTGCTGGGGAAGAAAAGGAGAAGGCTGTTTAGAATAATTTCTGTATGTGGTGTATTTTGCAGGGGATATTCCAGCAGCTACTGCTGAGGATGTAAATGTTGCTGTAGAAGCTGCCCGCAGAGCATTTTCCCGCAATGGGGGCAAAGATTGGTCTTCGGCTACTGGCGCACACCGTGCCAAGTATTTGCGAGCCATTGCTGCCAAGGTCCTATGTGTTTAGTTCTTCACAGTGTCCAAAATTGTTAGTTTGCAGATATTGAGATTTCTTTCTGTGTGAATATGGGTGTGTAGTGTGTACTGATGAGATTCATGTATGTGTTATTTCCTTTCTAAAAAACTAACTTTCTAGTTTGTGGTAGTGATCCCAAATGAATGTAAAACTGCAATATAAAACTGGATCAAGATACAAAATTAGTGTGGTTTAACTCGCTGAAAAGATATAGCAGTGAACAAAACAGCTTGATTTACAACTTTTCTTTGTTCTTTATATTGTCAAATATTTAATTGTTTGTCCATTCTCTACATTTCTGCGTAACAGTGGTTAACTACTTTAGTTTTTCATGCCCTCAAACTTACCCTTTCTTTTTAAATGTAGATTAAAGAAAGGAAACCAGAACTAATCAAGCTGGAAGCAATTGATTGCGGAAGACCATTGGAAGAAATAGCTTGGGATATGGTATATTTTCAATGCCTATCTGGATATACTGTTACTCTTCTATTACAATGTGTAATCAATATTATTTCTCATCCAGGATGATGTTATAGCATGTCTTGAATACTTTGCTGATGCTGCTGAGAAACTCGATTCAGCACAGCGTGCTCCCGTTTCATTACCAATGGAAGCATTTAAGTGTCATGTTCTTAAAGAACCCATTGGTGTAGTTGGTTTAATCACACCATGGTAGGTGCTGCTCTTGATGGACATTACTTTTTCCAGAAGAATTAGGAGGATTGAGTGAACTTAAATTTGAGTTGTTGATATTTCTTGTTAACTAAACCACATTACTCATTCAAACTACACTTTGCTTTTAATAGGAATTATCCTCTGTTAATGGCAATATGGAAAGTCGCCCCTGCCCTTGCAGCCGGATGTACTGCAGTACTCAAACCATCTGAACTAGCTTCAGTGTAAGCCTTCAGCCTACCAATTTCATAGCCTTGCGCTTATTAGTTTTGTCTTGTATTGCCCCTTTATTTTTACCCCCTTCTTCTCTTTTCTTTTTTCTTATGAATATAGTTAATGGTTCAAGAGAATAAAGGACATTAGAAGAAATATACTAATAAAAATACATAAGTTACTTACAGAAACTAGTGACATTTTCTTTGATTACAACTTCAGAACTTGTTTGGAGTTGGGTGAAGTGTGTAAAGAAGTCGGTCTTCCTCCTGGTGTGCTCAACATTTTGCCTGGTTTGGGACCAGAGGCCGGTGCCTCTCTGGCTTCCCATCCTCTTCTTGACAAGGTCATTTTTGATTTTGTTTCATTCTTCACTTCACAGGCCAGTATATTAATGTTGTCATAACAAGGATATTGTATTTGATGTATGTAGGTGTCATTCACAGGGAGTGGTGCTACAGGAAGCAAAATTATGGCTGCGTCTGCCCAGATCATTAGAGTAGGTTTCTGTTGCAACTCATATGTATTCATCTGTATGTATATGTTTTACTTATAAATCTTTCTGTGTTGTCTATTTTCTATTGCAGCCAGTTACAATGGAGCTTGGTGGGAAAAGCCCAATTATTGTGTTCGAGGATGTTGATCTTGACAAAGGTTTGAACCTTCTAAAAACAGAACCTTAGTGTTAGCTACAAATTGCTTAATTCAATGAAATGGGCTCACTTTCTACTCGTTTTTCCATTGGATCAGCTGCGGAGTGGGGTGTTTTTGGTTGCTTTTATGCAAATGGTCAGATATGCAGTGCTACTTCTCGACTCATAGTTCATGTAAGTTTGAAGGGAGTGTTAAATCTAAGACAGCTCATTCTCTTCACCAAGTTATTGTTGATAATCTGATATATTGAAAGCACGTCTTCTAGATTTTGCCCTACTCGTCTCAATTATTTCATCTTTACGGGAAATGTTCCAGGAAAGCATTGCAAAAGCATTGATGGAGAAGCTTGTGAAATGGAGCGAAAACATCAAAATAGCAGACCCCTTTGAGGAAGGTTGCCGTCTTGGTCCCATTATTAGCGCAGCGCAGGTAAAGGAAATTCTGTATTGCTATTGTCACATATTACTGGATATATGCACAACTACAGTCTACTGATACCCTATCAAAAAAATTGAATTAGAAGGTTAACTCTTGGAAATCCTATAGTACTTGTTTGAATGTAATGACTGGTGATGTTACAGTATGAAAAAGTGATGAAGTACATATCAACAGCGAAGGAGGAAGGCGCCACAATCTTGCACGGAGGTGCACGGCCACCGGTAGAATTTCATTTGAACTCTCATGCTACTTTCAAATCCTATTGGCGCCCCAAAGGAGTATTCACCTAAGCTTGTGTTCTAACTTGCAGCATTTAAAGAAAGGCTTCTATGTTCAGCCGACTATTATAACTGACGTGACAACCTCGATGCAAATATGGGAAGAGGAAGTGTTCGGACCAGTTATATGCATCAAAACATTTTCAACAGAAGAGGAAGCCATTGAACTAGCCAACGACACCCAGTGAGCCGGTCATCAATATTGAAAAACATCCTTGCTGCCTTTGTATGCAGAGTTTTTGTTCTTACAATTTTGGTATCACTTTTCTAGTTACGGATTGGCTGCTGCTGTATTGTCAGAAGATCTTGACCGGTGTGATCGGGTGGCTAAGGTAAGCTTTTTTTGCTTTGTTTTACATCAACAACAAACTAGTTGATGACATGTAATAATTTTGGGATCGATAATGTTTTATATCTTTCTCCTCAATTCATATAGGCATTTCAAGTGGGCGTCGTTTGGGTCAATTGCTCGCAGCCATGCTTCTGCCAAGCCCCTTGGGGAGGCACAAAGCGAAGTGGTTTTGGGCGTGAACTTGGGGAAACGTAACATTCTTTTATTTTCATGTTTGTTCATTTTGTTTCACTACCACTAATCGATGATGACATAAAACCTATAGAAAAATGCAATTATAATTCGTTTAAACACGACTATACTTTGATACATCAATTTTCCTACTTTTTTCCACAGAGGGATCGACGACTACCTGAATATAAAGCAGGTGACACGATACGTTTCCAACGAGCAATGGGGTTGGTATAAAGCTCCTTCCAAATAATGAAAAACTCCAGAAATTCGAGGAGGCTTGTCGTGCACACGTGCGAATCTATACAGCCAAATTCGCGGTATGGTTCTACCTTTTATGGCATGAGTTTAGTTAACATACCAAAAAGATTTCCTGTGAGGATTGTTTTATCATGTTTGGTTCTGAATGCATCCTTCTATTTTTTATTTAGTTACTTATTTGCACTGGATGTTTTGTGAAGGACCAGTTTTTCTGTATTTAGGTGGAGGACCAGTTTTTCTGTATTTAGGAATATGTCTGATTTACCTCCTCACACCTATTGATGAATGATCTTCACTTCTTATCTATCTTTGTCCCGCCTTTTGTTTTTGGCTCTTCCCTTGAAAGTTTGCTTTCATTTTGTCTTGTTTGTAATAAAATGAAAATCTCTTTATATTGGAGAAAGTATGTGAGTGGAAAAATGATTGCAACATTAAGGATAAAGCCATCATCTTGCTCAACCACACAAACATACCTCTTCTTATTTCATTTGATTATATTCTTTTCAAGTGTCAATGAAGCACTTAATAAGAAAATGGAAGACATATTCAATAAAGTGAAGGATCACCAACTAATTCTATTCAATTTCACCTTTTTTTTCCTTTTAATGTTGACAGTGGCCTACCAGATACTTGTGGATGATGTTCATTTTGGATTAATTGACATTCACCTGTACAGGTTTAAAATGCCTTAAGGGAGTAGTATTCATATTCACATTCATATGAGATATGCTTCGTTTTTCATTCCAATTTCTGTGTAGTATTATCGCAGAAAACTTACACTAAACAAAGGTTCGATCTTCGCAAATGTCTGTGTCATTACGTAAATAAAAAATTTGCGCATGGGTGCTTACTTTTGTTATCTTCTTGGTAAAGAGAGAAATAAAATTGAATCTCTTATAAAATGAAAAGCGAAGTGATTATGATCTATGTATTATTCACCACCCACTTGATTATGATCTATGTATTATTATTCACCACCCACTTATTAAATATAATGAAGATAACTGAATATGCTAAGGTAGTACATTTTAATTGGTTTCATCGGATGAGTAATTGAGGTTCTTGGAAAACAACGTGTTCAATAAAATATTGTTTTTAAAGCATGTTTGACCAGATAATTTTCCATTTTGAAATATTTGGTAAACAATATAGGGATTGTTTAGTTGCAACTTGCAAGCATACTAGAGAGCTAGCTTATTGCAGTTTTATTATGTTTGATCAGCCCATTTGTTTGTAAAATAGTATATTGGGTAATGAGTAGCAAATTTGGATCAATATGTTAAATTTTGAAGTAGGAGACTATAACATACAAGTATTATAAAATTTTATCTACTATCAAACATATTTAATTTAAATGACACGGATATGTGTACCCAGCAAATTCCCTCGAAAACCCAATTGTAAAGGCATCTCTACCCAAACAAGAAATTCACAAACAACTTTTAAGAAATTATTAAAAAGACTGTGACATATTCTTCCATCAGCATCATGCTTTTCAATTCACGAACAAGAATAAGAATGACATTAATCATTAACAATAATATACACAAGAAGAATTTAATCTTTCGAAAATAGGGACTGAAGTTCTACACTTTTTGTTTGAATAAACTTATGGAATTATGAATGTTAAAAGGCAAATACTCTCTACGTATGTTGTGCATTGTGGAAGAAGAACAGATAGATATTTTTAAAAATAAAATAAACTTAAAAAAATCGGATGATTCGAGTACCCAATGGGGGAATTCTGATTATTTGCCCGATGCCTGATCCGATCTATTAATTTCGGGTTCGGGTACCCAACTTCGTTTTTTGCTTAAAACACCCCACCCGATCCCCAATTAATTTTTCAGGTTTGGATTGGGTACTCAATTAACCCGACTCATTTGCCCACTCCTAACTGTGAGTGCCCTAAAATTGTCACGCATATATCCGCTGCCTTTTATTAAATTTTCTATTATTATTATCTCAAATCTATTTTTAATATATGGTTCTTAATTTCTCTAGCCTTAAATTGCTGTTCAGCTAAAAAAAAAATATGGTTCTTATATCTATTCTATGCTAGTATTATTTGCTTGCATAAATCTATTAAATGGCCTTAAAGAAATAGGGAAATTGGATGATTCAAAGATCATGATAGCTGTGATAATCAGAAAAAACAAAAACAAAGATGGCCAAAATAGAGTGAAAGTGAAAGATGTTGAATGGACTATGGAGTGTAGAAAAAATCTAAAAATTCACCAAAACTATGGATAATTATTAGCACCAAAGCGATATTTTTTTAGTCCCTGCATCCAAATTATTACTAAGGGCCGTTGCCCGTGGATGGGTTTAATAAAAAAAAAAAAAAGATAAAAGTTGAAGTAGAAGTAAAAATTAAAAGCAGAAGCAAGTAATTTGTGTTTGGATAAAAATTTTGAAAAGTAATTTTTTTTTTTTTATATATAGAAATGTATTTGGATGTGCAAACAAGTATTTTTGGAATGTAGTAATAATTATCAAAATGGATATGTTATTTATATAGGATAATGAGAATAGTATATATTTATAGTGTAATTTAAATAAATTATTACGGGCATTTAAGACTGTGCATGTATTACTAGGTATTTTTGGCTTCTTTTTTTGAAGCATCCAATCCCCTGCTTCTCCAAAAAGTATTTTTTTGGATTTTTAATGTGCTTTCTTTGTTTTTTTTTTTCCTAAAAGCACATCCAAACACTCATTTTATATCAAAAGTATTTTTGACATAAACAAAATCTAAAAGTACATTTCCAATAGCCCTTCCAAACTTGCTCTAACTTTTGTTGGAAAAGTCAAGCCAAGAAACAAGGGAAGCCAAAAAGAAAAATAGTATATAATATTAAAAGCTGAAAAGAGGAGAACTAATGTAAGGGCCTGTTTGGATTGGCTTTTAAAAAAAGCAGAAGCTAAAAGCATAAACAGAAGTGAAAATCAAAAGCAAAAGCAGCTAACTTTTGTGTTTGGATGGAATGTTTGAAAAGCAGCTTTTTTTCAAAAGTGTGTTTGGATGTGTAAAAGTGAAAAGTGCTTCTGAAACGTGTAAATTACCAAAAAGTATATAATATTTATATATGATAGTGTATATTTATAGTGTAGTTTAAATAAATTAATAGGGGCATTTATGACTCTGCACACATTACTAGGTGCTTTTGGCTTCTGCTTTTTGAAGAAGCACCCCCTGGGCTGCTTCTCCCAGAAGCACTTTTGCAGCTTTTCGATGTGCTTTTGCTTTTTCTAAAAAACCAAAACAAACACTCTTTTTCCTTCAAAAGTGCTTTTGGCAGAAGCAAAAACCAAAAGCACTTGGAAAAAAACCATTCCAAACAGGCTCTAATATAGTTATCAAAATCGTGATCCTGATAGTAGGATCGTACGATCTACGATCACACCTATAAAAAACGATCCGGATCGTCATATGATCGAAAATATGGTAGAATCGGGGTGGGATTGGTAGGATTCTGAGCGATCCGATCCTACTCATTTTTTGTTTCCGGAACAAAATTACTTATTGTCTCTAGCTCTTTGTGGGTTTGGTTATGATAATGTTAATTTTGTGAATTTTGCTTAAGCCAATGTTTAACTTCTATTTAATAATGAATAATCATACCATTAACTATCAAATTCTTGTTAAAAATTGATAACAATATATATTTCCAATTATACATGTCACCAGTTTAGTAAATAATTAACAAGTATTAATTTTAAAAAAAATATAAATAACAATTTCGTATGATCTTAGAATTCACGTTCGATTTTATGATTCCTATATTCTGATCTTGATAATAATTATTATTAATATTTTAAATATTTATATGGAATATTTATTTATATTAAAATTATGCAATTAAGGAATTTTATTCGCACACGGTCACGGATTAACGTAATTAAAATGAAATTGGGTTAATACTTCTATTATTGTCAAAAATCGAAAGGGCGTTATTGATGGGGATGTTAAGGAACATACAACATTTCCCACTAATTTTGAAGGACGCCTTTTCACTTGTTTATCGGCATTATTGACTCATTGAGATTCGAGCCCGAAAGGAGATAAATACTTAGATAGTAGTAACTGATAATCGTGTGTTGATCTGCATTTTGCCCAGTACCTTCAGACTCCATCCGATTCCGATATACTACTACTACTTGCCGCTGACGAAAATGGCAATTCCGATTCCTACTCGCCAACTCTTCATAGACGGCGACTGGAGGCCCCCGGTCAACGGCAACCGCCTTCCTGTTATCAATCCCTCCACCGAACAAACTATCGGTTTGCTTCCACCTTCAATTGCTTTCTTTTCTTACCCCTTTATGTATTAATACTATGTAGTATGTAGTAGTCAACTTCAATACCTAATTTTTTTTTTAGTTGGATAGAATTAATCACTTGATGCGATTGGCGGATCCGTTCAACGGAACATTCAATGGAAAAACGGAACCCAACGACCCAAGTGTTCCTTTTTTTTTTTTTTTTTGTTGGGAAAATGATTCACTTGCTTATTAGTGATTTTGAAGCCTGTGCATTTCAGGGGATATTCCGGCAGCCACTGCGGAAGATGTGGATATTGCTGTGGAAGCTGCTCGGAAAGCCTTTTTCCGTAATGGGGGTAAGGATTGGTCCTCGGCGACTGGGGCACACCGAGCCAAGTATCTACGAGCTATTGCTGCCAAGGTTGTATTTTTTGTTTCGATGATGTGTATTATTAGTTCAATCTTTTATCATTTAAAATCTACCCAAAATTTGTGGTTTTATTTGTGAAATGCATCTCTTGGATACGTGTTATCCACCTGATTTCCGAATTCGAAGCTTATGTTGTAGATCATTGTGAATTTGGTGGTTCGCATTTGCGATTTTGTTGTTTTTATTAATCCAATTTTTTAAATGATCTTGTCAGAATGTTGTTTGTAGGTTGAACCATGTTTGACCACTCAATAACAATAAAAAGTGGAGATTGTAATGTAGACAGTGCACACAGTGGTTATCATAGAAAAACTGCCTAGACAACTGAGACAGAAAATGATTTCAATCTATAATTCTAAAAGCCTATACAAATATCAAACTGTGGATGATAAGTAATTGTTGTAAGCTTACTCTAATTGTTTATGGTATTTCACTATTTTGAATAGGAGATTATGATTTCTGGCCAGTCTGTACCTTCTTGTCATCCTTTCAGTTGCACCTAATGAAGCTTAACCAGTTTTGAAAAGCACTTCCTTTTAAGCTTCAGCATTTTCTTTCCTCCATGTATTGTGATTTCCCTTCTGTGCCACACTATGATATTTACACGCATCTACTGTTACTTTAGATAATTGAGTCTGAAGCGCAATCCTTTATATCTATTTGGATGCTTTACATACCCATTTACATGCAGATTACAGAGAGGAAGCCAGAACTAGCAAAGCTTGAAGCAATTGATTGCGGTAAACCGTTAGAAGAAGCAGCTTGGGATATTGTATGTTTTTGAAATATTTATGGCCATCTGTAAGTTTTCTATCATTAGTGCCCTTATATTCTTTTTCATCCAGGATGATGTTGCTGGATGTTTTGAGTACTTTGCTGATGTTGCGGAAAAGTTGGACTCGAAACAAAATACTCCAGTTGAACTGCCAATGGAAGTATTTAAGTGCCATATTGTGAAAGAGCCCATTGGTGTAGTTGGTTTAATCACACCATGGTACATCTACCATCTGAAAGATGAATTTTATTTTCATTCTGAATGATTATAAAGGAAGGAGTGGTATTCATCTGTTACTTGTTATCTCTTTCTAAGAGGAGCTAAGGAAACTTGCACAAACTTAGTTCTGTATGTTCCTATTTGCATGTTTAAGCTGAATTAATCCAGAGAAGTTTGATTAAATAATCTTAGGAATGGTTCATGTTTAAATATCGCCAAGAAAAATTACTATTTGAGTTTTGCTCAGATTATTGCCCAAACCATATTCACCTCTCATTTTCCAGGAATTACCCTTTGTTAATGGCAACATGGAAAGTTGCTCCTGCCTTAGCAGCTGGGTGTACTGCTATACTCAAACCATCTGAATTAGCTTCAGTGTAAGTTTTTATGATATTCATTGTTTGCACGATTGGTCTTGATGTCTTGTCATTTTCTCTCTTATATTTTACTCCCCCATTTCACAATGTTTCTCTTTTGAAGGCTTTCAAAAATTTTCGAGTTAATTGTCATCTACAAGTTTCAAAACAAACATTACAGTATTTCTACCTATGTTTTTTCCGATTTCTAGATCATTATACTATTACCCTCCAATTTCATCTAGTTTCTTAATACTTCATAACTTTGAACTAGGAATATTTAGAATTTTTGGATGTATCTTTTAATGTATAATATTAAGTTGTAATTAAAAAGAACAGATATTGCAAGGTTAACAACAGATTGTTTTGAGGTCTTGAAAAATGCTTGTTGCCTTGCACCCGGTACGGCAAGGTGCATGTTCCTGCCTTATGCAACTTCTAGTTAAGTAATAATAGTCCTTAAATATTCTTCTATTATTTCAACTGCAGGACTTGTTTGGAGTTGGCTGAAGTGTGTAAAGAAGTGGGTCTTCCCCCTGGTGTGCTCAACATTTTGACTGGTTTGGGACCGGAGGCAGGTGCCCCATTGTCTTCTCATCCTCATGTTGATAAGGTCATAATATGTGGTTTTGCGTTGTTCCTTTGTACTCGTCTGGGAATGATTGATGTGGTACTGATTTGGTAAATCTGATTTGCAGATAGCATTCACTGGGAGCAGTGCAACAGGAATCAAGATTATGACTGCTGCTGCCCAACTGGTGAAAGTATGTTCTTTGTACTCTTCCTTGTCTTTAGTCTTCACTATACCCAGGCTGTTTTAATTTTGGTATTTGTATTATATTTTTATTTTGCAGCCAGTTACACTGGAGCTTGGTGGGAAAAGTCCAATTGTGGTGTTCGAGGATGTTGATCTTGATAAAGGTTTGAAATTTGATCCTTCTCAAATAAACCGGTATTGTCCGAAAGGATAAAAGTTGAACTACGATAAAAAGAAAAACATAAAAGGAAAAGGGAACAGTCTGGCAGTTAGCTATTGGTTGGATGTATAAGTGGTTGATTAGAAGTATTTTCAGCAAACTACTAAACAATGAAAGATTATCTGATACAATGCTCTTTCTATTGATTCAGCTGCTGAATGGACTCTTTTTGGTTGCTTTTGGACAAATGGTCAGATATGCAGTGCTACTTCTCGGCTCTTGGTGCACGTAAGTAGGACGAATGACTCTCTAACACTCTATTGTTGACAACACCAGCTTCTTAATGTCCCCTTGCTGCCAATCCACTCTGCAAATGCTAGGAGTAGATGTTTGTTATGCTACTCATGAGAAAATATGGATGGGTTCTGTTAATCACATGTAAATCCTTGCCCAAGAACCTGGAAGCCGTTTGGTTAGCTTGCAACTGGACTGAGTTTATCCCCTAAAAGTCTTACTTAAGAATCCAGAGTGTTCACAAATGCAGTGGTGGTAGAGCGGCTCTTCTCTCTTTATAGATTTTTTCAGCATCTTAGTTTGCATTTCTAATTTACTTTTGTGATGCAGAACAATGTCAGAAGGCTAAATATGCGCTAGTAAGAAAACACAACCCAATGCATGTGCTTAATGATAAAAATTATGGACATGATATATAATTATATATATTAATATGTGAATCATCAATGGGGTTAGAGGACCTAGGGATTAAACTCATACTTTCTAAAACATTGTTATTGGTTTGCAATGGTATGGATTGGTTAATTTTATCATCTTTTCATCCCTATCCTGCTGGAACAAGTTCTGCGGTAAATAAATCTTTTTAGTTTAAAGAGACATACAAAGCAATTGAACCCCATGGATAATAGTTTATTGAAGCAAATTGTTATTTAATTCTTTTTATATTCTGAATTAGTTGTGAAATTTTCTAATGTTTTGAATTATGGAAAATGTTTCAGGAAAGCATTGCTGCAGCATTCTTGGAGAAGCTTGTGAAATGGTGTGAGAATATTAAAATATCTGACCCCTTAGAGGAAGGTTGCAGACTTGGCCCCATCGTCAGTGCAGGGCAGGTAAGTAAAATTACATGGCATGGATTATTCAAAATGAACTACAACCAAATGACTGTAAAAACATTAACAAATGCTGTGAGAATATCCACGTTATGATCATAGTTGTGAGAATATCCACGTTATCTTGAAAACTTAACACTTGGCGTGTTCTGAGTGCATTACCACTTCAAATGTTGTACTGTTACAGTATGAGAAAGTGTTGAAGTTCATTGCAACAGCTAAGGAGGAAGGTGCCACAATTTTACACGGGGGTGCACGACCTCAGGTAAAAACCTAATTATGAACCTTTGGGTTGGTATGAACCAGCTCATAAACTGGAATTTACCTAACCTTGTCAATGGTGAGTCCCTTGCAGCATTTGAAGAATGGCTACTTTGTTCATCCAACTATAATAACTGATGTGAAGACATCAATGCAAATCTGGAAAGAGGAAGTATTTGGACCTGTTCTTTGTGTCAAAACATTCTCGACTGAAGAAGAAGCCATTGAGCTGGCAAATGATACCAAGTGAGTTAAATTTTTCACACAAAATACCCCCTTAGTTTACCTTATTTAAATTTTGACTTACATTTTCTTGGGGATTAATATTGTTCAGGTACGGTTTGGCTGCTGCCGTTTTATCTCAAGATCTCGAAAGGTGTGAAAGGCTAACAAAGGTGAGATTTTTCATCTAAAGCTTAGCCTTCATTTTAAAATATTGGGATGGAGGTTGAATTATTTTTCTTTAATCAGGCATTCCAAGCGGGCATTGTATGGGTCAACTGCTCGCAACCGTGCTTCTGCCAGGCCCCTTGGGGTGGCAAAAAGCGTAGTGGTTTTGGACGTGAACTTGGAGAATGGTAAAAAACACTACACTAAATCAGTGTATCATTTCATTTTGATCATTCCCTCAATAGGAATGTGTAAAATAGACATGAAACCTTAATTGCCTACTCTTTTTTTTAGGGGACTCGACAACTACTTGAACGTGAAGCAGGTAACTAAGTACGTGTCTAACGATCCATTCGGTTGGTATAACTCTCCTGCCAAGCTGTGAAAAGATTCCTGGAGGCTCTTCATTGCATAAAACCGGGGTGGTTGAAATAGGAAAAGAAGCCCTCTGAAATGTAACCTTAGTTGAAAAACTTGGACTATGGTCCATTGCTTGTGTGACACATTCTGTTCAGAGGACTACAGTATTTGGAATAATATTTGGCCTGATTTTTTTGGTCACTCTTCCGTTGTGCCCAAGAACCCATAAAATAAATCCATGGATTTTCTTGCTGAATTATAAATCCGAAATCACCCAGTGAGTATGGAATACAGTAACATAATAGTAGTGTTCAAGGGGATGTTGGGTCACTAGAAACACATTCAGTTATTACAACCAACCACATTCATTACTAACTTCATTAAGATCTCCCCCACAAATCATCAGTAATAGCAAACTATCAGGAACCAATATAAATCTATAGGTCAACACAATCCATGTCAATTAGTATAGAGTACGACCAAAAGCAGAATCTGAAGGACACAAGACAAACCATCTTGCCTCTTTTTGAGTCCAATTGCTCAATAAGCAGCTTAACACCAACATAGTCAGACATCATAATCAATCCTCGACCCTTGTCTTGCAAACACCCTGGTTGTTTACCTCTATTGTTCGAACGCCATTAGAATGAGGTTTGAATAAGGTACGTCATCCTCCCTAGGGTATTCAATCTGTACCACAAGAAAAGAAACTACTTTAGCAACATCCTCTGTCAGACGATGCAGCATAAGAATCTGGTTCATTCCAAGTAGAAATATAAGTTGGATTTGTTGAGATCCCACATCGGATAAGGTGTGGACCTCCCTTTGGTTTATATAAATAGGAGTTACTCAGACTTATTGTCGTTTGGTTTTAGATTGAAACCTTATATTATTCGTTCAACAAATTGTCATAGATTTTCTTTCAAAATGTTCTGATCCATTGGTTATAAGAGCATCCACATCGCAAGTATCTTTTTCAATTAATATCTGCCAATGCCAACAGCGATGGGGCAATTCATCTAGCGTAGGCCCCACGAATTGAATTCAAAAGTATGAATTGAATTAAAAGCACCATATGGGTTTAATGTAGTCAGCTTTTACAACGGGCAAGCATTTAATATTTAAAATTAATATACTAAAAAATGGTGGATCCCAATAATGATATTGTTTACTCAAATGGTAAAACTCAAATGTTCTTTTTTGTTCATTTAAATATAAATGTCTTATATTAATTTTGATTCGTTTGGGGTAGATTCTCTGGTTTGTAACGATGACGTTTTTCTTTAACTTCGAGGCTAATTTTGGAAAACTAAAAGATGAAAGTTGTTGATCTTGATGTTGATCTTGATGTTAGGATATAACCTGAAAGTTTCGTAATTTTTGAAGAGGTAATTTTTCTTGAATTTTTTCAAGAAAATAGTGTATTTTTCGTAGAAACATTCCAAAAAAATCAAGACTTCTTAAAAAATTCTGAAACTTTCGGGTTGGATTAACATCACAATCTACAACTTTCATGTTTTATTGTTTTCAAAATCGACCTCCAAGTTAAAGAAAAACACCTCTTTATAGAACAGAACAAGGAATCTGTCAAGAAGCATCAATCCGAGTAGTTTCAGTAAACTTAATTTTGGCACTTAACCACAAGTCTAAAAATTCCAAAATTTTTACTAAGCATTCTAGATACCTAGATCTACAAACTTTTGGTTCAATGTTTTTCAACATTCTGCCTCTAACCTATTGTAAAATTTAAATATTTAGAAGTTATAGAATCTGTCTTAGAAAACCAGCGAATGAGTAAAATGTTTCTATGATCAAAATTTCGAGTTTCTAAGGACACCAAGGGTGCATATTTACTTAACTTGATGTGTCTTGAAGTGCTCTGCACATAATTGAAGTCATCTCCTTGCTCTAGATTGCGCAAGAACTTGCCTTTTCCAAGAAGAGGCGAAGAAAGGTAAGAGCAAGGCTTTGTAGAGAACAAGGTAGATCTTGGGTTATCATAACATATTGGAATGCAAACATACCTTTCTTGGAATCTCTTGCATGTCCTATGGTGCGGTTCGATTAGCAAGCTGAACAAAGATAGTTCAGCTTGCGCTGATTGTGATGTAGAAGAGAACATCGTGTGCTGGGCGGACTTGGGGTTGAATACATACCATTTATGGCCACAAACAAATAATGGAAGGAGATATTCACTTTCCACAATTATACCGGCAATTAAGGAGCGAAAACATCATACCATAATGAGATGAAATACAATTAACTTCTTCTCTGATCGTGTGTGTATTGCACTAGTCTAATACACAACAAACCCTAGTCTAAAAACACTCCCCACGATATATCACCGCCTGCTTCTATATTTCCGACTTGTCCAAGAAACTACGAACAACAAATCCCTAATCTGAAAACACTCCTCACGATTTATCACGCCTCCATATATTTCCGACTTCTCCAAGAAAACACAAACAATCATGCGCGAACCAACACATCACCACGTTAAAGATGTTTGACCTAAACGAGAATTCCATTAACGAAGACGATGATAGACGGTCGGGGGACTCTTGGTTTGATGTGTTGGGGTTCTAAGTTTGAAGGCGAGATAACGACTAAGCACATGATGCCGTTGATATTGAGCCGCAAGAAACAACGCCTCCATCTGCCGGGCATGATGGCCATGGCGACCGCAATGGTAACAGAATGGAAAATATTAACTGTTGAGTGTTGTATGTGTATAAACGTTTATATGGAAATTAAATCTCCATAGGGAATAACGGTGTAGGAGGCTACAGCGCGGCATTATTCACAGATATTTATAAGATTCTTTTTTTCGCACTGACCAGGAATTAATATTAAGTGAGACTAAAAAAAAACATCACGTTAATGCTTGAATGATGTGTTGTGGTCCATAAACTTAAAAGTGGTCATCATTGGAGGGTCGGGGTTCGTGATAATATAATAATATAATGTGGCCAAATTGTTAGAAAATAAAGAATTTTCCCACTATGAGCTATATTTGATGATTTCGAAATGTTAAAGGAAATATTTTGCTGGGATGAATACATACGTGATTATGTGTACATGTATATATGAAATAATATTTCATTTGGTATAGGAATGTTTACAGCAACATGATGACAGTTTCTTTGTTTGACAGATATGGATCAACTCGGATAATGTACCTTATAGCCGTGCAGGATGCATACGATGTCTGACAGTACCATGCAACCAATTCAATTAGGCATGCAATTATCCTGTATATACAGAATGTTGAAGGGACTCCATAAGTGATGATGTGACATTACTTGTTTAATTGCCAGTAACTTATTGATCATATGTCCTCACTTATTCATCATGTGCCATCACTTATGGACTTATCAATTTTATAGATGCAAATATCACTTGTTCTGTTACCATCACTTGTTCACCGTGTGTGCCATCATTCTGCATGTACAGATTACAACACACAAGCCAATCCCCCACGCAACATACCCTGGTCAAAAAAAAAATTGTCTTGTAGCAATAACATCTAAATATTTGCCCGACCATATAGATATGTATTAATGATATTCATGTTCCACATACAAACAAGCACAAGACTAGTGTTCTTGTAACACACATGTTGTATGCATATAGCACATAAATATAATGGTAAAAAATATGTTCAGTTGCAACCATGTTATATCATAAAGAAGGTGTATACAACATTCTGTCCAAACCATCTACAATATATCCAAACCAAACCAACTACAATGTGTCCAAAATCAACAATCTGTTACCAAAACGATACGTGAAAGTTTTAATACACCGCAATGTAAAATATTTGAATACATTAATTCTATATTCACTAAAATATTTGAATTGATAATCACTAAAAAAATAAAAACTGACCATTATAAGAGTATACAACACCCTCACATATTTGAATCATTAGTAAAGAAAAAAAAAAAATGAGCATAACAAATGTGGTCTGTAAGCAATGCTGATAAGGGTAAACATGTTCATACATTTTGTTAATATTATAAGTTGTTTGGAGTTGATCAATTGTGGATATTGTTTATTTATGCATATTTTTCTTATTTTGTAGTCTTGAAGGTGATTGAATGAAAACAAGTGGAAATTGGCTTTTGGAGAAGAAAATGGCAGCAAGCAATTAGTAGTTTAGTCATGGTCATGACTAACTTGTTGGTGGATGGTAGGAGTTAAACCCTTAATGGACTTGGGCCTAAATGTGATGATAAAGAAATTAGAGGAAGAAAACAAAGGAGGCGGCTGAAGAGGAATAAAAGGCAGCATCATTAGACATAAGAGGGAGATAGAAATTGGGACATTGGAGGCTGAATAGAGGCAATTCAACCGAGGAGGAAAAAGATCTCATGCATTCCAATTTGAAGCCTATGGTTGTAATTTGTTTTTCTTTCTTCTTTCCTATGACTATGGAGTAGATTCACCTTTCTAGTTCTAGGTTTTGATTGGATTTGGTACTTGGATTTTGGGAGATTGTTAAACACTTTTGTGGATTTTTACATCATTGGTATTTATGCAATTTCTATGTTTATTGTTACAATTGTTGAGTTGGATGAATATTTTGGCACCGATATTTTATTTGGCATGATGATTGGTAGTCAATTTGAATAGGATACCCGTAATTGTATTTCTATTTGAATAGGTGACAATTGGGTTGATTAGTTCCTTCCCAAGGAATTGCATAATCGACATTAATCTACACATCGTATGTGTAGATTACTCGAATTGGGTTTTTCTAGTTTATAATGCAATTGGGCAATTAAATCCTACGGTCGTACCTAGGATTATTGTACCCAATTAGGGGTAACTAACAGTCGTACCTTATTTATCTAATCAGTAAGGAAAAATTGGTTGCCTAAGCGGACCTGGTAACTATAACTAATTTATCAATGGTGTGTGAATGCAATATTTATTAAATCGATGATCTAATTCAAGTACCAATCCCAAATCATTCCTAGGACTAGGTTTTTATTTCATAGTTAATCTCATTCATTGTCTCCAGTTTTATTATTTGCTTTGATTACTTGTTTTATTATTTCATTAGATTTATAGATTATTCAAATCAAACCCCCCCCCGCCCCCAAACTTTGTTTTTAATTTTATAATACATTAGAATTATACATCACAGTCCCTGTGGAGACGATACCTTGTGCTGTACTACATTATTTGTATTTTTAGAAACAGGAAAATTATTTGATTGGCCGTGCGACCGACGAAATGCCACTTACTTCCCGGGTCAAGGCGGCCACCTACTCGACTTGGTAGATCGTGCCTTCCGTGTCAAACGACGGTCATCACGTGCAGTCTATATTTTTGCTTGGGCTTAGCAAAGGCCAACGGCACCGCATCTACGGCCACAACATCAAGTTACCAATCAACAATACCAACAAGTTCTTTCATATTCTGAAAAATGCATGTTGATGTGATCATTGTTTTTGTAACACCCCGGATTTGATAACCCAGGCCGGGATGTCACCGCCACATCTATCTAGCAAGACACGGATTCTCCGAGCTTGCCAAAGAGATGCAAGGCTATAGGTATTGCAAAAAGATTTAAAAACAAGTCCGGAATCTATTTAAAAATAATAATAAGTGGCATCCACACATATAGTAGTAGTAATAATATATCGCAGCGGAAAAATGTAAAGTGGGCCGACATGGCCAAAACTCGGGATTTACATGCCCGTTATACAAGTATCGTAAAAGCAATAAAAACAATGTTTAAGTTTTTCCATCCCCCAATGCATATGCTCATGCATTATCTTCATACTCTGAAAGGAAAAGAGAAAACAACAATTTTATCAGTATATAAAATACTGAGTAAGTCGACCCTAACATAGCAATAAAGGGATTTAATTAGATAATTTAAAATTTCACTCCTAACATGCATTCACAAAATTTAAAGGAAATAATAATTTTAATTGTGTACTTGAACATGCATCTAATGCACAACAACAATTTAGTCATGATATGAAATTTAAAGACATAATTTAAATGCATAATTTAAAGGCATGCATAAATAAATAAATACTCAAAAATATTAAATCTTTTATTTTCCCCGTTACGTAACCATTTCTCAGTGTTTTGTATAGCCGGTGATCCGGCGGCCGCAGCCGTTTCGTAAGTATCTCGTTTAGCCGGTGATCCGGCGGCCGCAGCCGTATCTGCCATACCCAGTACCACTCCGGAGCCTCGAGAAATCCATACGGACAACCCGAGAGAGTAGGCCATGTATCTCCCGCCGATTGGCGTAATATCTCATCAAAATTCTCTCGTCCATTATAGGCCCGAAGAGAAAGGCTAGAGGGGCACCCTGCAGAGCACTCACCCTCCACCAAGTATCTCATGTATCGTTTAGATTTAATGTATCGGGGTTTTTCAAAAGTATAGATGTATCGTATTTCAAATCTTTGATCGTTCGTTTCGAAATTTCAAAATCCTTCGATTTAAAAGTATCTTGGCGTCACAGTTTACGCCTTTTCAATTTAAAAATTCGGTTTAAGTCCGAAAAATCTGAAAATTTCACAGTTTATGCAAAACACCCTAACGAACAACTTTCGTGTTTTAACTTTTTCGAAATAAGTTGAGGAAACATGTCAAAAATCGATTTTATTATGCAAACAGGAATCTGTCCGGACTCAGGTTTGACACAGTTCAAAGTTTCGACTTTTTAACATATCAAATGGACTTCAAAAATTCTGAAATTTTATATGCACATACTAGATATGATTATCTACAGCTTTCATTTAGATTGCAAGGATCAAATCGGACTACAAAATATAGAAACATGCTCATCAAGTTCGAATATGAACACTGTCAGGTTTTTCGAAAAGTCCTAGTAAACAGTTTATGTTCGGCGCGATTTGAAATAGCAAACGTTAACGAAAATGTCTGAAATTTTTACACAACCTAGATTTATGTGTTAGGATTAAAAGTCTAGTTTTGAGTTTCTCAGATTGAATCCTCAAAATAGGAGTTTTAGGCCGATTTAAGAAACTGCGCACGTTGGGGTTTTTAATTTCGATTTTTACGTTTCGTTACATTACGCCTATACCAGACGCCCCTAAATCACCCGTATTGATATGGAAGGCTCAACTTACAGTGGTTGTGTTCTTGAGTAGTCCTAGGGTCGCTCGGCTCGTCCAAAATCCTACGAACGGATCTACGAAACGCAAAGTTCCCGACTTTGGCCACGATCGTATTTGCAACCAACGATTCAAGAGTTAGATTGGGGATTTGAGAGGAAAACGAGAATGGAAATCTGTTTGAAGGCTTACCATGAATCTATCACTGAAATCCTTGTTCCACTCCCTTGCTTGGTCGTTGTAGGTTGCCGGAAAGTCGCCGGAAGTCCGTCGGAAGTTCGTCGGGAGAGTGTTTTGGCTTGGGAGAGTTTGAGAGAGCTTTAGGAGGTTGTTGTGACTGCTTATGGGGTGGGGAGACAACCCTAGGTCGGCCTTATTCACCTTCCCCCGTCCAAAATCCACTTTCCAAAGTCGGGGGGTCGAATTATGGTAAGAAATCGCCGAAAACGCGCAAGTTGCCAAAACCTGTAGAGCCACGCAGGGTTGGCGCGCCTTTTGGCCAAACCCCGCTCGGCCAGCGCGCGGTCCCCGCCTGGACTGCGGTCCGGGCGGGTCCGTGCGATCCGATCCGTCGGGTCTTTTTCTCCTCTCTTTCGGACTTCTATCCTTCCACGTTTTCGCGCTTGATTTTCCGGGTCATTTTCGGATTATGCTTCTCATCATAAATTTATTCCGACTTAATTCGATTTCACGTCTGAAATCTTAGGTTTAGGTCCGTCGGGTTCTAAATCGTCGTCTTTTAATTTCCGAGCATTTCCGAGTTTATGGGTTCTCGGAAACAAAACTTTCTTTCCTATTGGATTAATTCCTATTTTTATATTCTAAAATTTACGGGTATTACAGTCTACCCCCTTAAGAACCAACTTCGTCCTCGAAGTTGCACTTCATCCTCTCGCGAGTTCGGGCATTGTTTGATTAGGCGATTGTATTATTGTGTGTCGTTGTTTGTTATTATTTGACTGAACCCAGAATTGAAATTTCCGAGTTGCCTACGTACGCCGTGAAGGGATCAAGTCATTACGTAGTTCAAAACAATTTGAATTTGTTTCTTTGGGGTACAAAGTATTCGTATAAAATATCCGGAAATATTCGGGTCGTCACATCCTCCCCCTCTTAAGATTACAGTTATGCCCCCATAACTGTTGTTGCATTGTCTTGGAATAGAGTTGGGTAACGATCCTTCATGTCTGCCTCTAGCTCCCACGTTGCCGTCTCGGCTTCGTGGTTAGACCAAAGAACCTTAACCATCCTCACGGTCTTATTCCTTGTTACACTCTCCTTCTTGTCGAGTATTCGCACCGGAATTTCTTCGTAGCTTAAGTCATCGTCCAGCTCAATTTCCTCCGGTTGGAGTACGTGGGTCGGATCATGGACGTATTTCTTCAGTTGCGAGACGTGGAACACGTCGTGGACACGAGCAAATTGTGGCGGTAATGCTAGTCGGTATGCAAGATTCCCCACTCTTTCTAGGATCTCGTATGGTCCTATGTACCGTGGGCTTAATTTTCCCCGCTTGCCAAAGCGCACCACACCCTTCATCGGTGATATCTTTAACATGACCTTATCGCCTATTTGGAATTCCAAATCTTGCCGTCTCACGTCGGCATAGCTCTTTTGCCGGTCTTGCGCGGCTCTCATCTTTCCTTGGATTATTTTGACTTGTTGAGCCATGTCCTCAACAAGTTGCGGTCCAATTACCATAGTCCTCTCGCCCTCTTCCCAGCTCAATGGGCTTCGGCATTTGCGTCCATACAGTGCCTCGAAAGGTGCCATGCCAATGCTAGCATGGTAGCTGTTGTTGTAGGAAAATTCGATCAAGGGTAAGTGATTTTCCCAACTTCCTTTAAACTCTAATACGCATGCCCTCAGCATGTCTTCCAAAGTTTGGATCGTCCTTTCCGTTTGTCCATCCGTCATGGGATGGAACGCGGTACTCATCTTTATCTTCGTACCGAGGGCTTCTTGTAGTTTTGTCCAAAAATGTGAGATGAATCTACTGTCTCTGTCCGAGATGATGTCATGTGGTACTCCATGTCGTCGTACCACGTTGTCGACATATGCCCTTGCCAATTGGTCCATGGACCAGGTATCCTTCATAGGGATAAATATGGCGACTTTTGTCAACCTATCCACGATCACCCAGATTTTGTTCATCCCCTTCGGTGAACGTGGTAGTCCCGAAACGAAATCCATTGAAATGCTATCCCATTTCCAACTTGGGATTTCCAATGGTTGCATCAATCCTAAGGGTTTCTGCCGTACGGCCTTGACCTTCTGGCAGGTGAGGCATCTTGCCACAAACTCGGCTATTTCTCTCTTCATGTTCGGCCACCAATAGTTCTTCTTTATGTCCTTGTATAGCTTCTCGCCTCCGGAATGGACCGAGTATGGGGTATTATGGCCTTCCTCCATCACTCTTTGCTTCAGGTCCTCGCATTTTCGCGGTATGCACCACCTTCCCTTGAAGCGGATGCTTCCGTCCTCATGGATTTTAAAATCCATTGCCTTTCCTTCAGCAATGCTCTTCCTAATTTCCTCCAGCTTTTCATCACCCTGTTGTGCCAGTCGTATCTCATCGAGTATGGTAGATTCTACTACCATCGTGTTGACGACCTCACTTACTTCGCCAGAGTGTACCAACTCCAGACTTAATTTTGCCAAGTCTCTGTACAACTCGGCCGGTACCACAAGTGAATTCACCACGTGTTGAGTCTTTCGACTCAAGGCATCGGCCACGACGTTGGCTTTTCCTTCGTGGTACGCGATTTCCAGGTCGTAATCCTTAATCAGTTCCAACCATCTTCTTTTCCTCAAATTTAGCTCTTTTTGCGTGAATATATACTTGAGGCTCTTATGGTCGGTGAACATCCGACACTTTCGCCCATAGAGGTAATGCCTCCATATCTTTAGAGCGAACACGACTGCGGCTAGCTCCAAGTCGTGCGTCGGATAGTTCTCTTCGTGTGGCTTTAGTTGACGTGATGCGTATGCTATAACCCTTTGATCTTGCATTAGCACGCATCTCAATCCTTCCTTCGAGGCGTCGCTGTACACCTCGAAGTCTCCATCCTCCGATGGTAATGCCAACACCGGCGCTGTAGTAAGCCGTTTCTTCAATTCTTGGAACGCGGAATCACACTCAATGGTCCAGTCGTATTTCACCCCTTTCTTTAACAGCTGTGTCAATGGGCGAGCGATCCTTGAGAAATCCTTTACAAACCTTCGGTAGTACCCTGCCAATCCGAGAAAACTTCTTATCGCGGTTGGATTCTTCGGTGGCGCCCATTCGGTTACTGCCGAGATCTTTGCTGGGTCTACTGCCACTCCGTTGGCGGATACGATATGTCCCAGAAATGCCGCTTCTTTTAGCCAGAAGTCGCATTTGGACAGCTTGCCATACAGCTGATTTGCTCGTAAGATCCCTAGCACTTTGTGTAAGTGTTCGGAATGCTCTTCTTTGCTTTTCGAGTAGATCAGGATGTCATCTATGAACACCACTACGCATTGATCTAATAATTCTCGAAACACGTTGTTCATGAGATTCATGAACATCGCTGGGGCGTTCGTCAACCCGAATGATAGCACCGTGAATTCGTAGTGCCCGTAGCGAGTTCTGAATGCCGTCTTTGGGATATCCTTTTCGGCGATCCTTAATTGGTGATACCCTGATCGCAAGTCGATCTTTGAAAATACTGAAGCTCCCTTCAGTTGGTTGAACAAATCCTCGATTCTGGGCAACGGGTACTTGTTCTTGACCGTGACTTGGTTAAGCCCTCTATAATCGATGCATAGTCGTAGACCTCCATCTTTCTTCTTCACGAATAAGACCGGGGCTCCCCATGGGGACGTGCTCGGCCTTATGTAACCCTTCTCTAGCAACTCCTCGAGTTGTTCTTTTAGTTCCTTCATTTCCAGCGGCGCCATACGGTAAGGAGCCTTTGAGACAGGCTCCGTTCCCGGGATAAGATCTATGGTGAACTCCAGATCTCTCTCAGGCGGCATACCGGGAACGTCTTCCGGGAATACATCCGGGTATTCTCTCACCACCGGAATGTTACCCACCTTGACCTCTTCGGCCTCAAGGTTATGAATGTAGCATGCATATAACGCGTAGCCTTTACGCATTAAGCTACATAGCTTCATGGCGTTAACTATCTTGGTAGACTTCTTAGGGGGTTGGGAGTTAAAGATGACTCTCCTTCCCCTACTCTTTGACAACGTGATCTTTTGTTTTTGGCAATCGGTCACGGCTTTATATTGGGTTAGCCAATCCATCCCTAGTATGACGTCAAAATCCTGTAGTTCGAATTCTACCAAGTTCGCGAAAAACTCTACGTTCTTTATAACTATCGGAATCCCGTTATATCGCTTAGAGCATGATACTACCTCTCCCGATGGAAGTTGAATCCCTAAGTTAATCAATTCGCACTTAGGTAGATCTAGTTCAGGTAAGACTCTAGATGATATTATCGAACAACTAGCTCCTGAGTCAAACAGAACTCTAAGGGGTGTACTTAAGACATGGAACGTACCTCCCATTACGTCCCCCTGCATAGGCACATCTGCCTCATTGATGACATTCAATCGCCCAATTGGACGTCCCGGGTTGCCTTGCTGATCCCGGTCCGGGTTCTGATTCTGTTGCTGATTTGGATTCTGTGGGGGACGTTGATTCTGATTGAGATTCTGGTTTTGAGGGGGTCTATACCCCTGGTTGTTTCCATTCCGTCCATCCTGGTTGCGAGGCTGAGTTGGCCCCGTGCCTAAGTCCTCCCTCTTGGTGATGTTTTCCAGTCGAGTGCGGCACTCATTCGCCATGTGGCCGTTGCGACCACACTTGTAGCAGGCGCCCTGTTGGGGGCACCCTCTGGCCAAATGAGGCCTGCCGCATCTCGGGCAAGGTGGTACCGGGTTACCCCGGAAAAGGGTTCTATCGTCATATCCTCTGTTGTTGTTTTGAGGGGGTCTGTTCAGATCTCCCCGAAAGTTGTTCCCTACAGCATTGTTACCGGAACGGTTGTCTCTACCCCTCTTATCCTGACCCTGAGATCCTCGGCTGGGTTCTCCGCTCACTTTCCTTTTTAGTTGTTGCACCCTTGCAACAGCTACCGCACGATCATACACCGATTGCAGGTCTGGGTATGGGACGCCAGTGATCACCTCTCGTATAGTCAAGTTTAGCCCCATTTCAAATTTCTGTGCCTTCTCCACATCTGTCGGCACGAGTCTCGGTGCGAAACGCACCAACTCCTTGAAACGGGTGTAGTATTCCTGGACTGTTTGCCCTCCTTGCTTCAGAGATAAGAACTCCTCGTACATGGCTGACTTTGTGCTCATGGGATAAAAGCGATCCCTGATCAGACCCATGAATTCTTCCCAAGAATAGGGTTCCTCATCCTCGGCTAACTTATCTTGCATGGCACGCCACCAGTCATCCACCTCCCCTCCGAGATAGTACGATGCCACAGGCACCTTCTCGCCAATTGGGCACTTCACCGCGCTTAGTAGCTTGTCGAATGTTCGGATCCATTCTTCAAGTTTAGCCGGGTCCTCTTCTCCGGCGTAGTTCGGCGGACGATATGAGTTCACCATAGCTAAGTAGTTAATGCGGGCCTCGGGTGGAGGTACCGCAGCGGCCTGGCCTTGGTTCACATGCGCGTTCCCTATCGCAATGAGAACCTCTTCTAGAGTGCGTAGGCGCGCGTCCATGTTGTTTGGCATGGGGTTTGCCGGCTCCTCTTGAGCGTGTACCCCTTCGCCGGGTATAGGCATTTCTGGTTGCATGGGGGTTTCGTTGGTGTTTGGAGTAGTGGACTGGGCGCGTGGTCTTCCTCTCGGTGCCATGCTGTTGCAAGAACAAGAGAGTTTAGATCCTTTTTGTTGAAGTATTATGTAATGCTTATGAAATAATTTTGACTAAATAAATGACGATATTAACAGGTATCAGTCTGTTGGAACCTGTTAGTATAGGTTGTTGGAGTTTAGCGTATTGTTTGTTGTTATTCGGGGTTGCTTCTACTTACTGCTTTGTTTTTGTTTCGTTTTTTTTTTTTTTTTTCGTGAACAGTAACCTGTTCAGGTTTTTTTTTTGAGACCCTAGGGTTCAGGGTTTAGGGTTGGAGATACCCTTGTTCGATAATTATCTCCATATAATGTATATGTATATATATTTACTACTTGTATTTTTGTTTAGTTGTTATCTATAGGTCATTGATTATTATTACCTTGTTCATTTGTTTGATCGGGTTTTAGCAGGGTATTCGAAGAGAAATAATTTAATTAAAATGTAAGGAATACTTTAAATATAATTGTATAAAATAATTGCTTGTAGATTTATTACTCAAGAGAAATTTTTTTTTTCAGCTGATTACAAGCATTCGTAACATGAATGAAATAGTAGTGCTGGTACTAGTTTGAAAAAAAAGAACATAGATAGTAGTGCATCAGTATGGGCTCCTAAGTCTAGGGTGACTAGGCAGGTACATCCTCGATGGGATCGTCCTCGTCGCTGGATACGTCAATGGCAATGGGTGTCCCCACCGGGCTCGGGCTCGGAGGAAATATGTCAGCCTCTAGGCCTAGCAGCTCAGCTGCTAAGTGTCCAATTTGCATCATCCGTTCGTTGTCCTTGTTTTGGAGTGTGACCACTTGGGTTTGGAGTTTGGCGACTTGGGCCTTGAGTTGGGTTATTTCATGATGGTCAGCTTCCCTAAGATGTCTCAAATAGTCCACGTTATTCTCTAGATGCCCCACTCGAGCCTTGAAGTGATTGATATGCTGTTGGGATTCGAGGTATGCGTTGGTCAGTTTCATCATCAGATTAGTCATGTTCGCGTTGGGTTCGGCCATCTAATGTCAACAAGGAGGTTAGAGTTAGAGTAGGTTTCGAATAAAAGTCAGGATATGCAGGAATTTAAATCTACATGAATAATGCACATGCAATCCCCCCAAAAATTAATTTTAATGTATTTTTAAATTTAATCATGGATTTAAAAAGTTGGGCCTCTATATTGGCCAAAAATAATAATTTGGACTTAAGAAATAAAAACATGGGTATTTGGGCCGAAATGGTTGGGCTTAAAATAAATATTTATCGGGTCCAAATAATTTGACCCCCTTTGGGTTCAAAATGTTATACTAAATGGGTAGAAAAATTTTTGGCTCAAATTTTGGGCTAAAATACTAGTAGTCTTAAAAATAATAATGATAATAATAAATTTAAAAATAATACTTAGTTCAAAATATTTTAAAATAATAATAATAGTAGCTTTAAAATATTCCGGGCTCTGATACCAACTTGTAACACCCCGGATTTGATAACCCAGGCCGGGATGTCACCGCCACATCTCTCTAGCAAGACACGGATTCTCCGAGCTTGCCAAAGATATGCAAGGCTATAGGTATTGCAAAAAGATTTAAAAACAAGTCCGGAATCTATTTAAAAATAATAATAAGTGGCATCCACACATATAGTAGTAGTAATAATATATCGCAGCGGAAAAATGTAAAGTGGGCAGACATGGCCAAAACTCGGGATTTACATGCCCGTTATGCAAGTATCGTAAAAGCAATAAAAACAATGTTTAAGTTTTTCCATCCCCCAATGCATATGCTCATGCATTATCTTCATATTTTGAAAGGAAAAGAGAAAACAACAATTTTATCAGTATATAAAATACTGAGTAAGTCGATCCTAACATAGCAATAAAGGGATTTAATTAGATAATTTAAAATTTCACTCCTAACATGCATTCACAAAATTTAAAGGAAATAATAATTTTAATTGTGTACTTGAACATGCATCTAATGCACAACAACAATTTAGTCATGATATGAAATTTAAAGACATAATTTAAATGCATAATTTAAAGGCATGCATAAATAAATAAATACTCAAAAATATTAAATCTTTTATTTTCCCCGTTACGTAACCATTTCTCAGTGTTTTGTATAGCCGGTGATCCGGCGGCCGCAGCCGTTTCGTAAGTATCTCGTTTAGCCGGTGATCCGGCAGCCGCAGCCGTATCTGCCATACCCAGTACCACTCCGGAGCCTCGAGAAATCCATACGGACAACCCGAGAGAGTAGGCCATGTATCTCCCGCCGATTGGCGTAATATCTCATCAAAATTCTCTCGTCCATTATAGGCCCGAAGAGAAAGGTTAGAGGGGCACCCTGCAGAGCACTCACCCTCCACCAAGTATCTCATGTATCGTTTAGATTTAATGTATCGGGGTTTTTCAAAAGTATAGATGTATCGTATTTCAAATCTTTGATCGTTCGTTTCGAAATTTCAAAATCCTTCGATTTAAAAGTATCTTGGCGTCACAGTTTACGCCTTTTCAATTTAAAAATTCGGTTTAAGTCCGAAAAATCTGAAAATCTCACAGTTTATGCAAAACACCCTAACAAACAACTTTTGTGTTTTAACTTTTTCGAAATAAGTTGAGGAAACATGTCAAAAATCAATCTTATTATGCAAACAGGAATCTGTCCGGACTCAGGTTTGACACAGTTCAAAGTTTCGACTTTTTAACATATCAAATGGACTTCAAAAATTCTGAAATTTTATATGCACATACTAGACATGATTATCTACAACTTTCATTTAGATTGCAAGGATCAAATCGGACTAGAAAATATAGAAACATGCTCATCAAGTTCGAATATGAACACTGTCAGGTTTTTCGAAAAGTCCTAGTAAACAGTTTATGTTCGGAGCGATTTGAAATAGCAAACGTTAACGAAAATGTCTGAAATTTTTACACAACCTAGATTTATGTGTTAGGATTAAAAGTCTAGTTTTGAGTTTCTCGGATTGAATCCTCGAAATAGGAGTTTTAGGCCGATTTCAGAAACTGCGCACGTTGGGGTTTTTAATTTCGATTTTTACGTTTCGTTACATTACGCCTATACCGGACGCCCCTAAATCACCCGTATTGATATGGAAGGCTCAAATTACAGTGGTTGTGTTCTTGAGTAGTTCTAGGGTCGCTCGGCTCGTCCAAAATCCTACGAACGGATCTACGAAACGCAAAGTTCCCGACTTTGGCCACGATCGTATTTGCAACCAACGATTCGAGAGTTAGATTGGGGATTTGAGAGGAAAACGAGAATGGAAATCTGTTTGAAGGCTTACCAATGAATCTATCACTGAAATCCTTGTTCCACTCCCTTGCTTGGTTGTTGTAGGTTGCCGGAAAGTCGCCGGAAGTCCGTCGGAAGTTCGTCGGGAGAGTGTTTTGGCTTGGGAGAGTTTGAGAGAGCTTTAGAAGGTTGTTGTGACTGCTTATGGGGTGGGGAGACAACCCTAGGTCGACCTTATTCACCTTCCCCCGTCCAAAATCACTTTCCAAAGTCGGGGGGTCTAATTATGGTAAGAAATCGCCGAAAACGCGCAAGTTGCCAAAACCTGTAGAGCCACGCGGGGTTGGCGCGCCTTTTGGCCAATCCCCGCCCGGCCAGCGCGCGGTCCCCGCCTGGACTGCGGTCCGGGCGGGTCCGTGTGATCCGATCCGTCGGGTCTTTTTCTCCTCTCTTTCGGACTTCTATCCTTCCACGTTTTCGCGCTCGATTTTCCGGGTCATTTTTGGATTATGCTTCTCATCATAAATTTATTCCGACTTAATTCGATTTCACATCTGAAATCTTAGGTTTAGGTCCGTCGGGTTCTAAATCGTCGTCTTTTGATTTCCGAGCATTTCCGAGTTTATGGGTTCTCGGAAATAAAACTTTCTTTCCTATTGGATTACTTCCTATTTTTATATTCTAAAATTTACGGGTATTACAGTCTACCCCCCTTAAGAACCAACTTCGTCCTCGAAGTTGCACTTCATCCTCTCGCGAGTTCGGGCATTGTTTGATTAGGCGATTGTATTATTGTGTGTCGTTGTTTGTTATTATTTGACTGAACCCAGAATTGAAATTTCCGAGTTGCCTACGTACCCCGTGAAGGGATCAAGTCATTACGTAGTTCAAAACAATTTGAATTTGTTTCTTTGGGGTACAAAGTATTCGTATAAAATATCCGGATATTCGGGTCGTCACAGTTTTAATTGCATCGCATCAACTGGTGGAGGATGTTGTCTTGTTCAATTAAATCCATGCATCAGCTGAGTATTATATTTGCATTAAGCAAACACAAATAGATTATATCATCCACGTAAGGACACCAGCGCAAGCACCTCATAAGTGCCACCACATAACACCATCGTATCAACCATATCCTACCAGCACAACCAACCCATAACACCAGCACAGACACCAAATAACACTAGCAAAAGCAAAACCAAATAACACTAGCAAAATTTAATAACGAGTGTTTATTGTTGGTTGTGATTTTTTTAAACATATACAATCGAACGAGTGTTTCCTGTTTGTTGATATTCATCTTTTGTGTTTTCAGTCATACGATGTAACTGATTAATATGTACCATGCATTTCTACATTTATGTAATTTAGTTCTCTTGATTATTCCCCTATCAATTGATTAGATTTTTTTGGTCTTCTTTAAAAAAGAGTTATTTAGTAAACAATGGTGTTCATATATATTTGCTCAAAGAAATAGAACAGGGGGGAATAATCAAGAGAACTAAATTACATATATGTAGAAATGCATGGTACATATTAATCAGTTACATCGTATGACTGAAAACACAAAAGATGAATTATCAACAAGCAGGAAACACTCGTTCGATTGTATATGTTTAAAAAAATCACAACCAATAAGAAACACTCGTTATTAAATTTTGCTAGTGTTATTTGGATGTGCTTTTGCTAGTGTTATTTGGTGTCTGTGCTGGTGTTATGGGTTGGTTGTGCTGGTAGGATATGGTAGATATGATGGTGTTATGTGGTGGCGCGTTGGTGTCCTTACGTGGATGATATCATCTATTTGTGTTTGCTTAATGCAAATATGATACTCAACTGATGCATGGATTTAATTGAACAAGACAACCTCCACCAGTTGATGCGGTGCAATTAAAACAATGATCACATCAACATGCATTTTTCATAATATGAAGGAACTTGTCGGTATTGTTGATTGGTAACTTGATGTTATGGCCGTAGATGCGGTGCCGTTGGCCTTTGCTAAGCCCGAGCAAAAAAATTAGACTACACGTGATGAACGTCGTTTCACACGGAAGGCACGACCTAATGATATCGAGTCGAGTAGGTGGCCGCCTCGACCCGGGAAGTAAGTGGCATTGGTTACAGACTACATTTGTTATGCTCATTTTTTTTTATTTCTTTACTAATGATTCGAATATGTGAGGTTGTTGTATACCCTTATAATTGTCAGTTTTTTTTTTTTTTAGTGATTATCAATTCAAATATTTAAGTGAATATAGCATTAATGTATTCAAATATTTTACATTGCGGTGTATTAAAAATTTCACGTATCGTTTTGGTAACGGATTGCTGATTTTGGACACATTGTAGTTGGTTTGGTTTGGATATATTGAAATGGTTTGGACAGAATGTTGTATACCCCTTTTTTATGATACATCATGGTTGCAACTGAACATATTTTTTACTATTATATTTATGTGATATATGCATATGAAACTTTTGACAGATTTCTCACACGAGTATTTTTCTAAAATAATATCCCGATTTAGGTTTTATTAAAGAAACCGATTTATGAAGATGGAGTTGAGATTAGGGATATATTTATAGGTTGTCACGTTTTTATTTACTCGTGTTAAGAAACTGTGCCCCCGAAAGCGCACGGAGTCAAAAATTGCAGTATTTATAGTAAGTACCGGATCGTTCACTGGAGGATGTGCGATAGAAGCAGGGCCCACGTCGTTTACTAAGATTTTCCACTCGGTTACTCGATTCAGGTTTTGCAAAGATTTCTAACAACTACTTGACAGAATTTAAATTGGATTATGAAAGCAGTAAATCTATTCTACAAAGCAATCAGATCTATTCTACAAAAGCAGATAAGGTTATTCTACGAAAGCAATAAAATTACGCTACACTATCTAGAAAGCATATCTAAAATGTGACAGAAGGGACAGGGAGAAAATAATAAAGATTGGACAAGATTCAGATGAAACACAATTAAACTTCCATTTTTAATACACAGATCTTAGCTCGGGATAGCTCGTCAGTTAGCTAACTCTCGTGCTTTCTACACCATGTTCCCTCTAACAGACAGGTACTTACAGTGAGAATTTACATGCTCTTAAAACCTCAATTTCTAAGATACCATAAACTCATAACTCCCCTTGCAATGCCTTGCAAGAGTATGTTATTCATTTGTGGTGGATAAGCAACACCTGACAAATCATTAGTTGATGTGCCAAGTACTGCTATCATTCCCCCATGTCACACCCAAAGCTTTCAAATCAAGCCCCAAACCATTCCATAACTCTCAAACCTTATAACAGATGGTCAACCCCTAATTCTTCCGAGTGACCTCTATGAAAGCATTTAAAAGAAAGCAGTAAAGAAAGCATTTAAAATCCTATCACTCGGAAGAATTAAAAGCATCTCTTTCCGTTAGTATAAAAGAGCCCCTGGTCTTGGTGACCAGATGCAGATCAAGAACCCCCAAGATATCAATAAGCCACAGGGCTCGCAACATCTGGGTAGTTATGAAATACAAACTAAATGAAATAGATCCATAAATGAACCTGTTCCGGATGTACTCACTCAAGACTCAATTCTAGACTTTGGCAGAAGAAGATAGTAGTCGAAGGAATACTCAACCCTACCTTAGAAATTAACCAAGGCCTATATGTTGTTCCTCTAGTATTATTTATCACATCTCATCTACACCCAAGTGGACATTGATTTAATGCAATATTTAATAGAAGATTTCCAACACACAGCAATTTTGAAAAATCAATTGATATTTGAAAATCATTCCCTAAACAGGTACTAAACTCTCAATTAAAACACAGATCCTTTCAGTCTAGATGAGACCTAATCGTTGACTCTGCTTCTAAGTTCTCAAAATCAACCCCTAGTAGAATATGAATTAATCATAACTGTCGAATTTATCCCTTACTCAGATCCGGATTTTATAAAGGAATTTTTGTTGGAAATTTATTATGCAACATCTGATTTAAATCAAGAGTTCTATGTCCAAGGGGAAGGATCCCCAAAATAATAATATGACAGCAACACTTACATAATAATATCATGCATACAAGTATAAGAGAAGTAAAATAAAATACCCCAAAATATATGGTGGGGTTAGACAGAATGTGGTACACAGAGATGGAATTAGCCCTGAGATAAGCAGAAATTGGCTAAAAAGAGTGCCAGAGATAGTTGGGGTTTTTCGTACTGCAAACATCTGTTGTCCGGTTCCCAATTATCCCAGATGGAATGATTTTTAGACAATGAGGAACTCCTGATGACAGTGATCGCTATCATTAAAAGCCCTACTGTCCGTGACTGAGGAAAAACCCACATATTTTTCTCTCTACAGCATTATCACAACAGTGTTGATCGATACTGTCTGATATTACCATAGCTCGAAATTCAGGTTGGAAATTAAGATAAAGAAAAATAAAACTGTATCCAATCAGGAATTGGCTGAGTGACTAATCGAATCTCTGATAAAGAGACCGCTCGCCGGAGCTTCCACCAATCACTGATCAAACCATGCGAAATAACGAATAATAATTAATACACAGAAGACGAGTTAATCGATATCCCTGTGAAGGGACCTTTCACCAACATTGATCTGTGATATTTCTCATTACCCATTCATACACACCATGAAGGATAAAAATATGAAATTAAGAAAATGTTTTTGGGTACTATGTGAGTGTTAATCACACAATACTTTAGACACTAATGGATTGAGATGTGTAATGGATAAAATCATGTATAATGGGCCTAAGCCCAATGTACCCATGCAACTTACACAAATCAGGAATGAAAAATATTTTTAGAGTTTTAAAATAGAAGGAAGAGTTCAATTCGAATTACTGGGTATGTGCAATGTAAACCGAATTGAGGATGCATGAGGGATGAAGTATAACCTTACCCAATTAATCTTTGCAAGGGAATGAAAAATCATCTAATTCGAATTGTTGAGCAATTCGAATTAATTCGAATTGGACAACTCGAATTGATGAAGTCCTTTCCTTGCTCAAATTTGACTAAGGCATTTACCTCAATGAGAGGGTGAATTCGAATTGTTCAGCAATTCGAATTAATTCGAATTGGACAATTCGAATTGGTTGGGAATAGAAAATAAACTAAGGCATGAAGGGATGACATGCATACAATGTGGTTTTCAAGCCAATTCGAATTGTTGACCAATTCGAATTAAGTCGACTTGGATAATTCGAATTGGTTGGAAACCACATGAAGAGAATATTTTTGGTGTGCAATTCGAATTTCTTGGGCAATTCGAAATAATTCGAATTGCCTCAATTCGAATTGCATCCCATTTTCTCATAACAAGCATTTTTGTGTTCACAAGTATGGGTTTGGTGTACAATGTGCAGTTTATGATGGATTAGATTTACCAAATCCTTCATTTCACATCAATGTCACCTCACAGCCACACTAGCGAGATTTTAAGGAATTAGCACGGTACATGTCTAGTAGGTAATGGCAAGAATTAAACCCTATTTCTACAAACAAGGAATTCAAAGATCAAACACCCTAAAACAATTAAAAAGTCTAATAACTACATGCATAAAAAATAAGAACACTTACATTATCTAAGGCATAAATAAATGAACAGAGGGGCAGAAAAGTAGGGCAATAAATTAAATTCTAACAACCCTAAAAACATCTAAAACTTAAGAACACTCATTTGAAGCTCTAAGGCACAAAATCATACCAAAAACCTACTAAAAATGCAATTATTGAGTTTGAGAGTCAACTAGAACATAATAAATGTAACCTAGTTGAAACAAACAAACTATCAACATATTTATTGCTAAGGAAAGCATTTAAAAAGTTCCTAACACATGAACAAACCCATTTCTGGAAATTTCTCTTGTATTGACACTTGAAAGCAAGTAAAATAACCCAAAACCATCATTATCTTGAAGGTAGGGTTTATTCTATCTAAAAAGCATGTAAATGTGTGGAAATGGCTACACTAATGGGTTTAACAAACTGTTTACAACTAAACTAAGATCAAAGCATTAAAAACTACACTACATGCATGAAATAAAAACTAACTAAACTAAACTACCTACCTAACCCTTAAGGGGTGGAGAACAATGTAACACCCCGGATTTGATAACCCAGGCCGGGATGTCACCGCCGCAATTCCCTAGTAAGACACGGCTTCCCGAGCTTGCTAAGGAAATGCAAGGCTTGTGGGTATGAAAAGATTTAAAAACATTTCAAGATTTAGTCCGGAAATTCATAATACTTAATACGATAGTAGTAATCATCATGTGCGAAAAGTAAATAAAGGAAGTGCAGCGGAAAGCAAAATCACGGCCAACATGGCCAAATCCTCGGGTTTAACAGACCCGGTAAAAACAGTACGATGCAGAAATTTAAAATGTTTATAAATAATTTCCCCCAAGTGCATGCGTATGCGTCACTCGACATACTCTGTAAAAGAAAAATGACAACGGTTGTCAGTATAAAAATATACTGAGTAAGTTAATCCCTAACTAACAAATAAAGGGGTTACAAGTGTTTAAACTAAAGATTTCGCTTATCGTACGAGAATTTAAAAATACATGATTTATTAGCAGCGGGAAAATCATGATTAAAGAACTTAATTTAAAAAGCGCAATTTAAAGCATAATTTAAGATGCGTGAATTTTAAATGCATAATTAAAGACAGGATAAATACGATTTAAGCATAATGAAACACTCACACGAGTCTTTTACTTTTCATCCCGTAAACTAAGAAGAGGACACCATACCGGGAGATCACTAACGAGGCAATCTCAACATAGGACCACTAACGAGGCAGCCCAAACAATGGGAGACCACTAACGAGGCAGTCTCAAAGATAGTAGGACCACTAACGAGGCGATCCAAAAAGATAGTAGGACCACTAACGAGGCGATCCACAAATACAGCGCGCGAGATCACTAACGAGGCAATCTCAGATAGTAAGGAGACCACTAACGAGGCAGTCTCAAAGATAATGATAGTATGAAGATCGGCTCAGCCTAGTGAACGGGATTTTTCGAAAGTTCGTATTTCAAAGTTATCAAAGGATCGATATCGCGTTTTCATAGTTCGAGTTTTCTCAAGTTCGAAAAATCCTATTCGAGGCAGTTCACGCCTTTCTTAATTTAAAATTCGTTTTTCCTCCAAAAATTCTGAAACTTGGCCAGTAATTCAAAAACACACACACGAACAACTTTCATGTTTTAAGTTTTTGGAAATAGGGTTCCGAAGTGAGTTGAAATTTGAGTTTATTGCAAAGAATAATTTACGTCTTAAAAACTGGTTTCGTCACAGGTTCGTGTAACGCCGATTAAAAATTCATTTCAAAACCAATCGATGTGAAATTTTTACAGTAACTACACGACACATTAAGGAACAACTTTCATGTTTTAAGTTTTTGGAAATAACGAATTCTTGGTACTCAAAAATCGAGTGCAACTCACTGCATACTCATGGCCCTTAAAACGAATTCAAAACAGTTCTAAAAACTTGGCCGATTGACATATCAAATGAACACCAAAATTCGTGAAATTTTGTAGGCATAATCTAGACACAATTATCTACAACTTTTGTTTAGAAATGCAAAGTTAAATCATTCGAAAAATGGGTGAAAAACATGCATCAAGTTGAATGAAGGAATCTGTCACAGATTTGAATCGTTCGGTTTGATACAGAAAGTTCATGGCGAAAATTGGGATAGCAAAACTTAATGTCAATGGCTGAAATTTGGCCACAAGATAGATAAAGGTGTTAGGAACAACTTTTATGTTGAAAAGTTTTCGGTTTGAATTCCCGAAGGTCGAGTTTTTGGCGAGTCTTTAAAATTGGACGAAAATAGGGTTTTTGAAAACCGATTTTTGTTACAAGCCTATATCTCGAGATTTAAACAACAAACAACCACGAAAATTTGTGAGTAAGGTTTTAACTTACCTAGAATGATGATAGGGTCGCTGGATTGGGTTTCCGAACGTCCTAGGGTCACGACGAACGGCCAACTTCTCCGATCGCTTTTTGTTCGTTTTCCGACGGGAAATCGTAGTAAGGAAAAAGGGTTAGAATATGCGTTTCTGAGATCTATGGACGAATTGAAACGTTGCACAATGGCTTACCAAGAGTCTAGAGGGCAGGGGCTTGTCCCGGTCGTCCCGTCGTCGCCGGAATACTTGCCGGAAAGTGGTGTCAAAAGAGTTTCGAACTTGGAGAGGGAATTGAGGGTGGAGGCTGAATGTTTACTGAAAACCTAGGGTTTGGGGCGCCCCTAGGGTATTCTTAAGCCTTCCCCAAGGCTGAGATTCGATTGCCATGGTTAGGGGTGTGGTTTTTGGCAAGAAAATCGCCATGGAAGGAAAGTTTACACTTTCAGCACCTCTGGCGCGCTGGTGGCGCGCACCTAAGCTTTTGTCCGCGCGGAGCACGCGTGCCAGGCCTGGCGTCGCGACGCCCTTGGCCGCGCGGTGGCCGCGCGGCGGCGCGCGGACAGCGCGGGCCGGCCGGACCGGCCGGTTCGGCTCCGCGTGTTCCGTCGGGTCTTCCCTCGCTTTCCCCTATCGGTTTTCTACGTGTTAGCTCGATTCCCTGGGGCGTCTTCGTTGCGGAATCTTCTCCTTAATCTTGTTACGAGTCCGGCTTATCGCTCGCAACATTTCCGGGTCCTACTTAGCCTAGTCTAAATTGGTTTCAACATCCCCTATCGTCCTTGTGGTCTAATTCGTGATGTATTTTGTGATTTATTTCGTGACTGAACTTAGAAATTAGTTCTAAGCTGCCTACGTACCCTGTGAAGGGATCAAGTCATGACGTAGTTCAAAACAATTTGAATTTGTTTTTCCTCGGGTGTTACATCCTCCCCCCCTTAAGAATACAGTTATGTCCCCATAACTGTGGTCGGGTCGTCTTGGAAGAGGGTAGGGTAACGTTGCCTCATGTCGGCTTCCAATTCCCAGGTTGCCGTCTCCGTCTCGTGGTTGGACCACAGGACCTTGACCATCTTTACAGTTTTATTCCTTGTCACCCTTTCCTTGTAGTCGAGTATTTGCACCGGGGTTTCTTCATAGGTCAAGTCATCATCCAATTCGATTACGTCCGGTTGGAGTACATGCGACGTGTCGGGCACATACTTCTTTAGCTGGGAAACGTGAAACACGTTATGGACGCGTGCTAGTTGAGGCGGCAGCGCCAGTCGGTACGCCAGATTCCCTACTCTCTCTAGGATCTCATATGGCCCTATGTATCGTGGGCTCAGTTTCCCCCGCTTGCCAAAGCGCATTACGCCATTCATTGGCGAGACCTTCAGCATGACCTTGTCACCGACTTGAAATTCCAAGTCCTGCCGTCTCGCGTCCGCATAACTCTTTTGCCGGTCCTGAGCGGCTCTCATCTTCCCCTGGATAACCTTAACTTGCTGAGCCATGTCCTCCACCAGTTGTGGCCCTACTGTCATTACTCGATCGTTCTCTTCCCAACTCAATGGGCTCCGGCATCTTCGTCCATACAGTGCCTCGAAGGGCGCCATGCCGATGCTCGCATGGTAACTGTTGTTATAGGAGAACTCGATCAAGGGTAAATGGTGCTCCCAACTTCCCTTGAACTCCAACACACAAGCCCTCAACATGTCCTCCAGCGTCTGTATAGTTCGCTCCGTCTGTCCATCCGTCATAGGGTGGAACGCCGTACTCATCTTTATCTGCGTCCCCAGAGCTTCTTGCAGCTTGGTCCAAAACTGGGAGACGAATCTGCTATCCCTATCCGAGATGATGTCATGCGGCACCCCGTGCCGGCGTACCACATTATCTATGTATGCCCTTGCTAGTTGGTCCATTGTCCACGTGTCCTTCATCGGGATGAAAATGGCGGCCTTCGTTAACCTATCCACGATCACCCAAATCTTATTCATTCCTTTTGGCGATCGTGGCAACCCTGAAACAAAATCCATGGAGATGCTATCCCACTTCCAGCTTGGGATCTCCAATGGTTGCATTAATCCTAAGGCCTTTTGCCGTACTGCCTTGATCTTCTGGCAGGTAAGGCACCTTGCCACGAATTCGGCCACCTCTCTCTTCATGTTCGGCCACCAATAATTTTTCTTCAAGTCCTTATACAGCTTATCCCCTCCGGGGTGGACCGAGTAGGGGGTGCTATGGCCTTCCTCCATTACCTTCTTCTTCAGATCTGCGGACTCCCGCGGTATACACCATCTTCCCCTGAAGCGGATGCTCCCGTCCTCGTGAATCTGGAAATCTACTGCCTTTCCTTCGGCAATGCTTCTCCTTATTTCCTCCATCTGTCCGTCACCCGACTGGGCGAGTCGTATTTCTTCGAATACGGTAGGGCTTACTACCATCGCGTTGACGACCTCGGTTACCGTACCGGGCTGCACCAGTTCCAGGCTTAGTTTCGCCAAATCTCTGTACAATTCGGCCGGTATCACCAGTGAGTTCGTGACATGTTGCGCCTTCCGACTTAAGGCGTCGGCCACGACGTTGGCCTTGCCCTCGTGATACGCGACTTCTAGGTCGTAATCTTTGATCAATTCCAACCATCTCCTCTGCCTCAAGTTCAGCTCTCTTTGCGTGAATATGTACTTGAGGCTCTTATGTCGGTAAACATCCGACACTTCCGCCCATAGAGATAGTGTCTCCAGACTTTCAGGGCGAACACGACCGCGGCCAGTTCCAGGTCGTGCGTCGGGTAGTTTTGCTCGTGCGGTTTCAGCTGTCGTGATGCGTACGCTATGACCTTTTGATCCTGCATCAGTACGCATCCCAATCCTTCTCTCGAGGCGTCGCTATACACCTCGAAGTCTCCATCCTCTGATGGTAACGCCAACACCGGCGCCGTGGTAAGTCGTTTCTTCAGCTCCTGGAATGCGGCTTCGCACTCGCCAGTCCAGTCATACTTCACCCTCTTCTTCAGCAGTTGGGTCAATGGGCGGGCGATTTTGGAGAAATCTTGGACAAATCGCCTGTAGTAGCCCGCCAGTCCGAGAAAGCTTCTTATCTCCGTTGGGCTCTTCGGGGGTACCCACTCGGTTACAGCCGAGATTTTCGCCGGGTCTACCGCCACCCCGCTGGCGGATACGATATGCCCAAGGAATGTTACCTCCCTCAGCCAGAAGTCGCATTTGGACAACTTCCCATATAGCTGATTTTCTCGGAGGATCCTCAGCACTTTATGTAAGTGCTTGGAATGTTCTTCCTCGTCCCTTGAGTAGACCAAGATGTCGTCTATGAATACCACTACGCATTGATCTAACAGTCCTCGGAACACGTTGTTCATGAGGTTCATGAACATCGCCGGGGCATTCGTCAGTCCGAATGACAGGACTGTGAATTCGTAGTGTCCGTAGCGAGTCCTGAACGCTGTCTTCGGGATGTCCTTCTCAGCAATTCGCAGCTGATGATATCCCGATCGCAGGTCGATTTTGGAGAACACAGTAGCTCCCTTCAGCTGGTCAAACAGATCCTCGATTCTGGGCAACGGATACTTGTTCTTGATAGTGACTTGATTAAGTCCCCTATAGTCAATACACAGTCTCAGACTCCCATCCTTCTTTTTGACGAATAAGACCGGTGCTCCCCATGGAGACGTACTCGGTCGGATATATCCCTTTTCCAGCAATTCTTCGAGCTGTTCCTTTAGCTCCTTCATCTCCGGCGGTGCCATGCGGTAAGGAGCCTTTGATACAGGTTCCGTTCCCGGGATAAGATCTATGGTGAACTCGAGATCCCTCTCAGGGGGCATGCCAGGAACGTCCTCTGGGAACACATCCGGGTACTCTCTCACCACCGGAATGTTGTCTATCTTTACCCCTTCAGCCTCGAGGTTGTGAACGTAGCATGCGTATAGCGCGTGGCCCTTACGCATTAGGCTACCTAACTCTAGGACGTTGATTAACTTGTTAGATTTCTTAGGGGGTTGAGAGTAGAAGATGACTCTTTTCCCCCTACTTTTTGACAGCGTGATCTTTTGCTTTTGGCATTCGATCACGGCCTTATACCGGGTTAGCCAATCCATTCCTAGTATGACGTCAAAGTCCCTGACGTTGAACTCTACCAAGTTTGCGAAAAACTCTACGTTCTTTATCACTATAGGTATTCCATTGTAGCGTTTAGAGCATGCTATTACTTCTCCAGAGGGCAGTTGGATGCCTAAGCTAATTATCTCGCACTTAGGTAGATCTAGTTCAGTTACGACTCTCGAAGATACAATCGAGCAACTGGCTCCGGAATCAAATAAGACTCTAAGTGGAGTACTTAGGACATGGAAAGTACCTGCCATCACGTCACCCTGCGCGGGTATGTCAGCCTGGTTGATCACGTTCAACCTCCCCATCGGCCTCCCTTGATTGGCTGGCTGGTTTTGATTTGGGTTTGCATTTTGCTGCTGGTTCGGAGGGCGTTGGTTCGGATTCGGAGGAGGCCGATATCCTTGGTTGTTGCCATTCCTACCTCCCTGGTTGAACGGCTCGTTAGGTCCAATGACCAAGTCTTCTCTTTTCGTGATGTTCTCGAGTCGGGTTCGACATTCCTCCCTCCGATGGCCAATTCGGCCGCACCGGAAGCACTCGCCCATCTGAGGACACCTCCTTACCAGGTGCGGCCTGCCACATCGTGGGCACGGCGGCACTCGCCCTCCTTGGTTGACATTCCGACCATTGTTGTTCTGAGCATTCCCGTTCGGCCCTCGCCGAAAGTTGTCCCCGCCAGTAGTGTTGCTTGTCCGGTTATCCCTGTTCCTCTTGTCTGGGGCTTGCGCCCCTCGGCTGGATTCCCCAGCAGCCTTCCTCTTTAGCTGTTGCACTCGTGCCACTGCTACTGCACGATCGTAGACAGATTGCAGGTCCGGGTAGTTAACTCCAGTGATCACCTCCCGAATCGACAAGTTCAAACCCATTTCGAACTTTTGCGCCTTCTCCCCGTCAGTAGGTACCATCCTGGGCGCAAATCTCACCAATTCCTTAAACCGTGCATAGTATTCTTGAACAGATTTCTCTCCCTGCTTCAGGGATGAGAACTCCTCGTACAGTGCTGCCTTAGTACTCATCGGGTAGAAGCGCTCCCGGAGTAACTCCATGAACTCGTTCCACGAGTAAGGTTCATCATCCTCCGCCAGCTTCCCTTGGGTAGCCTGCCACCAGTCGTCGGCCTCGCCACCCAGATAGTAAGAGGCCACGTGGACCTTCTCCCCCTCCGGGCATCTTACCGCCTTTAGCAATTTGTCGAAGGTTCTCAACCATTCTTCCAGCTTGGCGGGGTCTTCCTCCCCGACGTAGTAAGGTGGTCGGTAGGGGTTCACCGCAGCCAAGTAGTTGATCCTCGCTTCCGGTGGTGGCGCCGCGGCAGCTCCACCCTGGTTAACGTAAGCATTACCCAGTGCGATTAGTAATTCTTCCATATTTCTCAATCGCCCTTCCGCAGGGTTAGGCATTGGTCCTGCCGGGTTTGGCATCTCCGCGTCAGGTGCCTGCTCATTGGGTTGTCCCGGCGTGCCGTGGGTGTTGGGGGTGGCAGGGAAGGGCCTTGGTCGTCCTCGAGGTGCCATCCTGTTACAACCGAGGAAGGTGTAAAGTTCAGGGAGATTCGATAAAGTGGAAAAAAAAGTCTTGCTGAATTGTATGGTGCTTATCAGGAGTTGGTCAGTATTTGCATTTATTTATTCAGTCGTTTAGGGTTTAGGGTCTGAGGTACTTGTCGTTTTGTTATGCAGAAATAGATGCGTTGTTTGTCTGTCGGCGCTTTGTTAAGATATAAAGAGGGTGTATAAAATAAGTGTTTGTGACTTTATTGCTCAGTAGAAGTTTTTGTTTCGATACAAGCGACAAGTAGCAAAGATCCTGAAAATAGTTTTGGGAAAATAGAAAAGGAGAACAATGGGAATAATGCATCAAAAATCCCTAATCCTGCGAAGGGTAGGTGGTCGGGTCCTCCATGGGGTCATCCTCATCACTTGATTCCTCGATGGTGCCCGTGCCAAGGGGCCCATGGAACACTGGGCTGGCTGGCCAACTGGGCCCAGCAACAGGAGCAGGATCAACGAATGCAACTGGGGTTTGGACGGCTGCAGGGACAGCGACAGGGTCAATAACGAGGCTAGTGACAGGAGGAGTTCCTGGGTTGAGTGGGGCAGGTGGAAGCAGATCATCCTTCAGGTGATGCAGTTGATGTCCCAAGACCCCTGCTTGGGTCTCTACGTCGTCAATCTGGGTCCGAAGCTCAGTCTCGCGGGTCTGGAGTTCGTTGATTTGGACTTGGAGTTGGGTTATATCTTGGTGTCCTGCTTGGCCCAGATTAGTTAGGTGGCCCAAGTTAGCTTCCATTTGCTCTACCCTTAGTCTGAAGTTGTTCACGTTTTGAGGAGATTCGAGGTATGCTTCAATCAACCTCATTAGTAGGTTGATCATGTTCACGTTTGGGGAAGCCATCTAGTGTTAACAAGGTAGGTTAGAGTTAGACGTTTCTCAGGCAAGGTTAAGATATGCACAATTTAAATCTATATGCAACATGCAGGTGCAAGTCCCTTCCCCAAAAAATTTAGTTTAAAATAAATTGCTAAAGGTTGGGCCTCTATAGTGGGCCAAAATTTAATATTTCTTGGGCTAAGATTTTGGGCTAAAAATAGTACTAGTAGTCAAATAAATAATTTTAAAAGAATAACACTTGGGCTTAAAAATATTGGTTTAAAATAATAGTAGTAGCTTTAAAAATTTTCCGGGCTCTGATACCAACTTGTACACCCCGGATTTGATAACCCAGGCCGGGATGTCACCGCCGCAATTCCCTAGTAAGACACGGCTTCCCGAGCTTGCTAAGGAAATGCAAGGCTTGTGGGTATGAAAAGATTTAAAAACATTTCAAGATTTAGTCCGGAAATTCATAATACTTAATACGATAGTAGTAATCATCATGTGCGAAAAGTAAATAAAGGAAGTGCAGCGGAAAGCAAAATCACGGCCAACATGGCCAAATCCTCGGGTTTAACAGACCCGGTAAAAACAGTACGATGCAGAAATTTAAAATGTTCATAAATAATTTCCCCCAAGTGCATGCGTATGCGTCACTCGACATACTCTGTAAAAGAAAAATGACAACGGTTGTCAGTATAAAAATATACTGAGTAAGTTAATCCCTAACTAACAAATAAAGGGGTTACAAGTGTTTAAACTAAAGATTTCGCTTATCGTACGAGAATTTAAAAATACATGATTTATTAGCAGCGGGAAAATCATGATTAAAGAACTTAATTTAAAAAGCGCAATTTAAAGCATAATTTAAGATGCGTGAATTTTAAATGCATAATTAAAGACAGGATAAATACGATTTAAGCATAATGAAACACTCACACGAGTCTTTTACTTTTCATCCCGTAAACTAAGAAGAGGACACCATACCGGGAGATCACTAACGAGGCAATCTCAACATAGGACCACTAACGAGGCAATCCAAACAATGGGAGACCACTAACGAGGCAGTCTCAAAGATAGTAGGACCACTAACGAGGCGATCCAAAAAGATAGTAGGACCACTAACGAGGCGATCCACAAATACAGCGCGCGAGATCACTAACGAGGCAATCTCAGATAGTAAGGAGACCACTAACGAGGCAGTCTCAAAGATAATGATAGTATGAAGATCGGCTCAGCCTAGTGAACGGGATTTTTCGAAAGTTCGTATTTCAAAGTTATCAAAGGATCGATATCGCGTTTTCATAGTTCGAGTTTTCTCAAGTTCGAAAAATCCTATTCGAGGCAGTTCACGCCTTTCTTAATTTAAAATTCGTTTTTCCTCCAAAAATTCTGAAACTTGGCCAGTAATTCAAAAACACACACACGAACAACTTTCATGTTTTAAGTTTTTGGAAATAGGGTTCCGAAGTGAGTTGAAATTTGAGTTTATTGCAAAGAATAATTTACGTCTTAAAAACTGGTTTCGTCACAGGTTCGTGTAACGCCGATTAAAAATTCATTTCAAAACCAATCGATGTGAAATTTTTACAGTAACTACACGACACATTAAGGAACAACTTTCATGTTTTAAGTTTTTGGAAATAACGAATTCTTGGTACTCAAAAATCGAGTGCAACTCACTGCATACTCATGGCCCTTAAAATGAATTCAAAATAGTTCTAAAAACTTGGCCGATTGACATATCAAATGAACACCAAAATTCGTGAAATTTTGTAGGCATAATCTAGACACAATTATCTACAACTTTTGTTTAGAAATGCAAAGTTAAATCATTCGAAAAATGGGTGAAAAACATGCATCAAGTTGAATGAAGGAATCTGTCACAGATTTGAATCGTTCGGTTTGATACAGAAAGTTCATGGAGAAAATTGGGATAGCAAAACTTAATGTCAATGGCTGAAATTTGGCCACAAGATAGATAAAGGTGTTAGGAACAACTTTTATGTTGAAAAGGTTTCGGTTTGAATTCCCGAAGGTCGAGTTTTTGGCGAGTCTTTAAAATTGGACGAAAATAGGGTTTTTGAAAACCGATTTTTGTTACAAGCCTATATCTCGAGATTTAAACAACAAACAACCACGAAAATTTGTGAGTAAGGTTTTAACTTACCTAGAATGATGATAGGGTCGCTGGATTGGGTTTCCGGACGTCCTAGGGTCACGACGAACGGCCAACTTCTCCGATCGCTTTTTGTTCGTTTTCCGACGGGAAATCGTAGTAAGGAAAAAGGGTTAGAATATGAGTTTCTGAGATCTATGGACGAATTGAAACGTTGCACAATGGCTTACCAAGAGTCTAGAGGGCAGGGGCTTGTCCCGGTCGTCCCGTCGTCGCCGGAATACTTGCCGGAAAGTGGTGTCGAAAGAGTTTCGAACTTGGAGAGGGAATTGAGGGTGGAGGCTGAATGTTTACTGAAAACCTAGGGTTTGGGGCGCCCCTAGTGTATTCTTAAGCCTTCCCCAAGGCTGAGATTCGATTGCCATGGTTAGGGGTGTGGTTTTTGGCAAGAAAATCGCCATGGAAGGAAAGTTTACACTTTCAGCACCTCTGGCGCGCTGGTGGCGCGCACCTAAGCTTTTGTCCGCGCGGAGCACGCGTGCCAGGCCTGGCGTCGCGACGCCCTTGGCCGCGCGGTGGCCGCGCGGCGGCGCGCGGACAGCGCGGGCCGGCCGGACCGGCCGGTTCGGCTCCGCGTGTTCCGTCGGGTCTTCCCTCGCTTTCCCCTATCGGTTTTCTACGTGTTAGCTCGATTCCCTGGGGCGTCTTCGTTGCGGAATCTTCTCCTTAATCTTGTTACGAGTCCGGCTTATCGCTCGCAACATTTCCGGGTCCTACTTAGCCTAGTCTAAATTGGTTTCAACATCCCCTATCGTCCTTGTGGTCTAATTCGTGATGTATTTTGTGATTTATTTCGTGACTGAACTTAGAAATTAGTTCTAAGCTGCCTACGTACCCTGTGAAGGGATCAAGTCATGACGTAGTTCAAAACAATTTGAATTTGTTTTTCCTCGGGTGTTACAAACAACCTGCTTGTTCTTTTTGTTCCCCAAGCCGATTCTGTGGAAAGTTCAAGTCTCTGATTTTGTTGTGGAAGGTCAGCTTTTATACACAAATCTCGAAACCCTAGGCCCACCAGGGCCCATCACCAGTGTTATGCATTTCTCACGTGTTCACAGCTTCATTTGGATGAATTTTTGAATGTGGTTCGGTCTCCTTAAGCAATTCGAATTAATTCGAATTGGTTAGGTCTCTTCCTTGAGCTGGGATATGGTCTTCAGTCACCAATTCGAATTATGCGAGTAATTCGAATTGGTTTTTTCGAATTGGTTGATGGCTTCTGCTTGGCTTCCTTGTGCTTGTGCAATTTGAATTATTGGCCAATTCGAATTGAGGCATTCGAATTGCAATTCTCTTTCTGCCCTTGGGTTTCTTCTCTTCATTCCCTAATTCGAATTATGAGTGGTTCGAATTGAACAATTCGAATTAGGCCTTCTGCATCTCTTCCCAACACTTAACTATTTTCCTTTTCTCCTCAGCAATTCGAATTACATGAGCAGTTCGAATTAATTCGAATTGCGTAATTCGAATTGATCTTCAATACTTAACCAAAATTCAGTTTGTGGGATTTTCATTCTTTTTCCCATCTTTTTTATTTTTGTGGGCTATTTTATTCTTTTGCCCATCTTTTCATTCCTTTTTCTTTTCTTTTTCCTTTTTTCATGTTTTTGGATTTTTCTAACACAAATACAATTGAAAATTGCATGTTTTGTGTCTTTTTATTACCGGCTCACTATTCTTACAAACTCGCATTAATCTGTCGAATTCAACTGCTTTCTTATTAAAACAAGATGGAAACACGATCAAAATGCCCGTCTCAGACACGGAAATGGATTGGAAATAATGGACAATTTTGGCCATTATCAACATCCTCACATTTAATACTGATCGTCCCCGAGCAGTCAGAGTCAGTGCTCCTAAGAGCATGGACTCTGCACATTCAATCCATTTGCGTGGCTTCAAAAATTTCATTCTTTTTATATTGGGATAACACAATCAAAATTACAAGTATTAAACTCTCTTGGTTGCAGTGTTTAATGGAATGATACTTCTCACTTGAATAAACGTACAAACTAATCATTATTGTTAATTCTTCTTGAATATATGTTCAGAAAATTCCATCGGCTTAATTTTTGAATTCAAGCATGGCATGAACATTGATCAATAAAAGCAGAGCCTCACTTATAGTAGAATCGGAAAATTCACTCACTCTCAAAGTTGGCTTTTTATCATTAACGCTCATAATCAAATTCAATTAAATTCTCCCATAAGCTTGCAATTGGACCAACTCGCCACCTACTCATTTCTTCAAATCGAGATCCCGAGGTCTTATTCCAGGTTATAACGGGGCATACGATTGTAATATCGGTACGGAAGGGAATTATTGGGTTAAAAAGTGACATGAGTCCATTCCACCATAACTTGGCATATCTTTATTTAAAATCTATGATCATCAATATTTCTTTCTTTCTTTGGTTTTTCTTTTTCTATTGCATGACATTAGACTATGTCTAATTTGCTTTGTCATTTGCAATTTATTTTTGTTGAGTGAATCTCAACATTTTTCTCTTTTTTTTTCTTTTTCTTTCTTTTTCTCTTTTCTTTTTTTTTGGAATCGGTTTTTGAATGCCGATTGATATTTTTGATGATCATAAACTAAAATGCCTTGATGGAATTGGCTCATGTACACTTGGGTTTGATTTTCTTGGTCTTTTTGTAAGGTTGGAAAATATAGTGGCTTCAAAGAAAAATTAGGCTTAAAGGCTCAAGTTGGTTAACCTTAAAGGGAAAATATTTTTGGGTTTGGATTTCAAACGAAGGCCAAAAATTTGGTTTTTCTAAGTGCCTTGATCATATGCTCGATTTCGGGAATATGGCATGGTCTTGAATCGATCCCAATCGCAAGTTCTAGTGTCCTTAAATCGAAATGATTTTCACACAACAAAGGATTAATGAGTAAAAGTGACTCATGGCTCAGATCTCACATGGTATGGTTTGAACATGTCATACATTCATTCTTAAATAAATCTTTGAAAAATTCTTACACTCTATTCAATTAAATTCTCAACATTAAAATTTGTTTTTCTTTCAAGTGATCATATCATTGGATTTTTATAGCTCAAAACCTCAAAAATTTATATCATTCATATTTTTAATTGTTTTATCCCAATTTAATAGTCTGAAAATTTCATCATTAGCCTAAATTCAACATGTGAATTTAGGTGACAGATTTATGCTTGTTTCATGCCGGTTGTTTAATTGAAAGCAGTAAAAAGACACTGTGAACATGCAAGCATGTCATAGCTTGTTTTTGGCATGACAATCACTTATTCATCTTGGACTGCCACACATCTTTTTCAAAATATTTTGAGAATTCAAAACGAAATTCTCTTTGTGGAAAGCAATAAGAATGACATCCAGAATATAACTTCTGACCATCATAATCAAGCAGTTCCAAGGTTCGTTTTACAGCATACGACCTTAATCACTGTACTTCATCAATACATTAGTTACAGGAGATGCTATACACTTGAGTTAAGTTAGCATTAGAAAGCAATCAAAAGATCCCCTAAATGAAGTTCCAGTTAATCTGCACAAAAGTGAATCATTACAGATTCATTCCCTCTTCAACATCCTTCTTTTCTATCCTTGAAAGAAGATCCTGCTCCAGTGGACGAAGTTCGTCAGGCTGCAGGCTACGCAGTACTCATCCTCGTCATCCTGATCTTCCGACACTTTATGACAGTAGATTCTGGGTCCTTGGAAAATGAACAGATCGGGAGTCTCCAGGCTTTCCATCGCAGCATCCGTCACCATCTTGTTGATCATTGCTATTCCCTGATTGACATGTTCCTCGTCCAGCTTGCTAAGTAGCATGAATCCCCTGACAAAGATTGATGCCTTGTGATTGTCATCAATCCCTGGTTTCAGCAGTTCACAGGCCCTTTCCTCATTGCCTGCTCCGAATGCTTGTAGGGCTGGCACGAACTGGAGGTAGTAGTTACCTGCTTCGACACACTTCTGCAGGAGTGCCTCCTTTTCCACCTCGACTCCTATCTCCCACAGCTTAACGATGGTGGTTTCCAACTCGCACCTTTTGTACACAATGGGGAGATCCCCAGCTGCTTTGAACTTCTTGCACACCCATCTGATCGCAAAAACCTTTTTGAGGTCATCCTCTCCAATGCGAGAGAGGATTTCTCCCAGGAGTTCCAATGGCAGATCTAGCAGTTCGAGCCTGTCCTGTTCTAGAGTAGGAACCGGCTCGATGATGTCCCTGCGAAAATAGAGATTGACACTATTTTTAAGCGGATTTTTGATAAAATCATTCAAGTTGAAAATCAACATCCTCACATTTTGAGCTAAGCTCTAAATGTGAGTTAAATGGTTTTTACTCGAATTTATGGAATAAAAAGACATGGAGTTAGATTATTAAATCTAACTCTTATTGCACTAACAAAGAGAAGGTAAGAAAAGTAAGGGTCTCAGACCCTCACAAATTTTTCTTAGACTAAAAATAGTCTAAAATGTTTTTGAGTGGTCAAATGACCAAAAAGTAGAATTTCATAGGTTATTGAGCCTACAAAAGAAATTTTTGATTTTTATCACTTAAAAAGTGATTTAAATCATGTGAAAGGGAAGATGGAAGATAAATGATGAAGAGAAAATACGCATGATGAGTTATGCAATTACTAGCATGTGGTATTGGACCATGGAGAATAAAAATAAAATAAACATCCACATGCACAAAAAGGTTATTTTTGGATTTTTATGAAAAGTGTTGACTTATTTATTTATTTAATAAAATTTGGGGGTGTGAGTGGTTCCCCATTTGGATTTTGTTTTGGGAAATGGGTTTTAAAGAATGAAACAAGATGTTCCACTTGAATATTCCCCACTTGTCCCAAAATGAACATTGAGTCAAACACTTAAAGGAAAAGAACATTCTACTACTTTTTGTCTTTTTAAACATAAATGCCATACCAACAGTGTTGGAAAATTTTTGGCATGGTTTCGTCTGTAATACCATGTTTCCCGTATGTGTAAACGTCAACTTCTAGAGTCGAGTTTGCAAAGTGTGGGTAACAGGTACCCAACAACAGCATTTATTACTAAAATACTCATAACATAGTGCATGCATACATCAAAACAAACACAGATGGTCCATATATACTAGTGTAATTGCAAAAATTTTTGCCAAAAACTCATGCTTCTCATTACAGATTAAGCAACATATCACATGCATATTCAATCATCATCATCAAACATCTATTGATCAAAATAACATAGTGGCTAGAGAAAAACTGTCCACAGTGTTCATGTAATACCCGTAAATTTCAGAATACAAAAATAGGAATTAATCCAATAGGAGAGAAGGTTTTGTTTCCGAGAACCCGTAGACGCGGAAATGCACGGAAGTCAAAGGACGATGAATTAGAACCCGACGGACCAAAACCGACGGTGAGATCGAATTGAGACGGAATAAATTTATGATGAGAAGCATGATCCGAAAATGACCCGGAAAATCGAGCGCGAAAACGTGGAAGGATAGAAGTCCGAAAGAGAGGAGAAAAATACCCGACAGATCGGATCGCACGGACCCGCCTGGACCGCAGTCCAGGCGGGGGCCGCGCGCTGGCCGGGCGGGGTTTGGCCAAAAGGCGCGCCAACCCCGCGTGGCTCCACAGGTTTTGGCAAGTTGCGCGTTTTCGGCGAGTTCTTACCATAATTCGACCTCCCGACTTTGGAAAGCAGATTTTGGTCGAAGGGAAAGCTTTTAGGGCGACCTAGGGCTGCCTCCTCACCCTTTTCATCAGTCACAAATCTCCCTCCACTCTCCCAAACTCTCTCCAAAGCCAAAACACCTTCCGGCGACTTCCCGACGACTTTCCGATCACTTCCCGGCGACGAAAACCAACGGAGGAGGCGTGGAATACAAGATCCCTAGTGTTCTAAACTGTGGTAAGTCGTTCATAGGTTTCCATTTAAGTTTTTGAACCCGAAAACTCGATCTAACATTAAATTTCTTCGTCCGATTTGAAATCGTGGCCAAAGTCGGAAGCTTGACGTTGAGGAGATCCGTTCGTAGCAAATTTAGACGAGCCAGCGACCTTAGGATGACCAAAACTCCCTATCACTGTAAGTTGAGCCTTCCATATCAATACGGGTGATTTCGGGGCGTCCGGTATAGTCGTAATGTAACGAAACGTAAAAGTCGAAATTAAAAACCCCAACTTGCGCAGTTTCTGAAATCGGCCTAAAACTCACATTTCGAGGATTCAATCAGAGAAACTCAAAACTAGACTTTTAATCCTAACACATAAATCTAGGTTGTGTAAAAATTTCAGACATTTTCGTTAACGTTTGCTATTTTAAATCGCATCGAAAAGAAACTGTTTTGACAAGACGTGTTTGAAATCTGCCTATGAACATGTTCGAACTTAGTGAGTCTGTTTCTATATTTTGTAGTCCGATTTGATCTTTACAATCTAAATGAAAGTTGTAGATAATCATGTCTCGTATATGTGGTTAAAATTTCAGAATTTTTGGAGTCCATTTGATATGTCAAAAAGCCAATTTTCCGAAATGTGACAAATCTGTTTTGAGACAGTAAACTGTTTCCGTATTAAACTCGATTTTTGACATGTTTCCTCAACTTATTTCGAGAAAGTTAAAACACGAAAGTTGTTTGTTAGGTTGCTTTGCATAAACTGTGAAATTTTCAGATTTTTCGGACTTAAACCGAATTTTTAAACTGAAAAGGCGTAAACTGTGATGCCAAGTTACTTTTAAATCGAAGGATTTTGAAATTTCGAAACGAACGATCAAAGATTTGAAATACGATACATCTATACTTTTGAAAAACCCCGATACATTAAATCTAAACGATACATGAGATACTTTGGTGGAGGGTGAGTGCTCTGCAGGGTGCCCCTCTAGCCTTTCTCTTCGGGCCTATAATGGACGAGAGAATTTGATGAGAAATTACGCCAATCGGCGGGAGATACATGGCCTACTCTCTCGGGTTGTCCGTATGGATTTCTCGAGGCTCCGGAGTGGTACTGGGTATGGCAGATACGGCTGCGGCCGCCGGATCACCGGCTAAACGAGATACTTACGAAACGGCTGCGGCCGCCGGATCACCGGCTATACAAAACACTGAGAAATGGTTACGTAACGGGGAAATAAAAGATTTCATATTTTAAGTATTTATTTATTTATGCATGTCTTTAAATTATGTATTTAAATTATGTCTTTAAATTTCGTATCATGACTAAATTGTTATTGCGGATTAAATGCATGTTTAAGTACACAATTAAAATATTATTTCCTTTAAATTTTGTGAATGCATGTTAGGAGTGAAATTTTAAATTATCTAATTAAATCCCTTTATTGCTATGTTAGGATCGACTTACTCAGTATTTTATATACTGATAAAAATTGTTGTTTTTCTCTTTCTTTCAGAGTACGAAGATAATGCATAGCATGTGCATTTGGGGGATGGAATTATTAAACATTGTTTTATTGCTTTTTATGATACCTGTATAACGGGCATGTAAATCCCGAGTTCTGGCCATGTCGGCCCACTTTACATTTTTCCGCTGCGATATATTACTACTACTACTATATGTGTGGATGATACTTATTATTATTTTAAAATAGATTCCGGACTTGTTTTTAAATCTTTTTGCAATACCTATAGCCTTGCATCTCTTTGGCAAGCTCGGAGAATCCGTCTTGCTAGAGAGATGTGGCGGTGACATCCCGGCCTGGGTTATCAAATCCGGGGTGTTACAGTTCACCTCATTCACCGATTTCCAAAATCAACACAAATAACACAATATGAGCAAGATAAAAAAACAATACTGCAAAAACAAGATTTTTCGAGGGTTTTACAACCCTCATTTTCAAAATGAGATACCCTCTCATCACAGAAACTTTGAACCCACAACAATGGCAGTTTGAACGAAAAGCCCTAAAACCCTAGGTTCTGCGCATCATGTTCTACCCCATTCCCGAACATCCCCACTCTATTCCGACCACATTCCGACCTTTCCCGACGTGATAACAGTGAGCATTCCCCTCCCCAACCCCGATTTCGTTAAAACTACGAAAAGACAAAACTGGAAACTGCAAAAAAAAGGGTGCGAAATCGAAAAAAGGACTTACCCCATGCTCCCACTAGGATTGGATGATGAAGACGCCATTTCGAAGTGATTGGACGGAGGAACGCTCAAAGCGTGCGATTGGTTTCGCGAGGACGAAGGTTTTCGCGAGAGAGAATCGGGGGGGGGGGGGGGGGGGGGGGTTTGGAAGTGTGAAAGGTGAAAGTGAGGGAAAAGAGGGGGGAAAGAGTATATTGATAATGGCCAGAGATGACAATTATTTTCAATCCATTTCCGTGTCTAAAACGGGCATTTGATCGCATTCTGGTCTTATATTAAATTAGAAAGCAGTTGAATTGGACTGATTTATGCATAATTGTAAAAATATTGAGCTGGTATGAAAAAGGCATAAATATGTAATTTTATTACACATTTATGTTAGAAAAATCCAAAAACATGAGAAAAAGAAAAGAAAAGAAAAAGGAATGAAAAAGATGGGCAAGAGAATAAAACAAGCCCACAAATTGCAGTTTTGGCCCATCTGGCCCAACTTGGCGGTGTCCAGTAATACCCTGTCGCGGAGCATGGCCTAGCGACAGGGGGGAGTTCAGCGACACAATAGCTAATTAAAGAGGAAGCCAGTCCAGAAAGACTGTGTCGCTAGACCCCAGTCGCGGAGCATGGCCTAGCGACATGGATGATTAGCGCCACCAGCATCGAAGTTGAAGAAGAATCTTGTCCCCAGATCCCTGTCGCTAGACACCCGGTCGCGATACATGGCCTAGCGACAGGAGTGTGGCTAGCGACACAAATTGAGGACCAGACCCAGGCGTGAAGCTTTGCAGCATAAGGCCTCAGTTCGCGCCACATCGCGTGATCCGCGACATGGCTGAGATGTGTGTGATGACTTGCGACACGGGCCTCAGATCAAGGCCCATGGGCCTAGGGTTTCACTTCTATAAATATGAGGTGACTCCCTTGAGCAAAGAGTTAGAAATTTCATTTTCTTGAAGACATAGTTGGGAAATATTTCTCTCTAGGTAGTAGTTTAGTTTAGTTTAATATTTTTTTTTGTATTATTTAATTCATGCACTAGTTTAGCTTAGTTAGCTTTAGATTAGTGCTTTGCTTCTAGTTTCAGCTAGGTAGCCAGTGTTATATAATGTTTTTCTTGTGGGATTTTTTATTTAGGGTTTGAAATACCCCAAATCATGGGTATTATCAAACCCACTTTATAAAATGGGAGAATATTCATCTATGATGTCCCAAAAATCATGAAATGGGTGTTGTAACCCATGGATTTATCGCTTTATTTTTCTTCTTGGGTCATTTATTCCTTATTGTTATTTTATTATGCTCACTCTACTCATTTTCTTTGGAATGATGATGCATGTATGTACGCGATTAAACCCTAGACTAGAATTTTGTTTTATTTTAAATACTGTTCCAGTTTAGTTTATTTATGTTCAAGCATGTTCTTGTTTATTTCAAATTCTGTTGGGTTATTTCTGGGGTAGAATCACTTTTTGATCTGAAATAAGGTGAGGTCACGTACTATGCATGCTACTGTTCTCTTTTCTGACTTGTGTCCTGAACCACACCCATGTCGCTAGCCTCTTCCTGTCGCGAGACCACGTCTAGCGACAGAAAGGCAGTCTAGCGACATGAGTGACTAAGGACCCCTGTCCCTTTATCTAAAACCTGGTCGATAGGTAATCCTGTCGAGAACCCATGGCTCTCGACACACTTTTGGTCTAGCGACTGGGATCAAAATTTTTGCAAATTTCTTTTCCAAAAGGGCTCCAGTCATGTAACTCCTGTCCTGAACCCACGGTTCAGGACACAATTTCAATTTCATGACTGGGAAATTATGCCTTGGCTAATTCTGAGAAACTCCAGTCGCTAGCTTCCTGTCGCGGAACCACATTTCGCGCCACAATTTATGGTTAGCGACTGGCCTCTAATTTTAACTTCTAAACCTCCTGGCACCAGACTCCAGTCGCTAGGCTATGCCTCGCGACAGGAGATAGATCTAGCGACAGGAAAACCCTAATTTTTTTTCAAAGTATTCCTATCTCTCTTATTTCCCACCTCTCTGTCGTGATCCCCCTGCCGTGGACCCACGGTCCACGACACAAACTTTGTTTCATGACATGCATGGCAATCTCTTGTCAAATTTTCATTCTCCATCTCTCCCCATTAACTAATTGAACCTTTATATTAATGTTTTGAGGTTGAAATCCAATGATCTCAACCCATGATTAATCTGATATAAAGAACTTTGTTCAATTTTTCATTAAAAGATTATTCTACACAAAATTAAACTCTAATGATCTAAGCATGTAATCCGGACTGTAATTAATTATGGAATGAGTGATTATTTAGACCATGATGAGTAATTATGGATTCAATTCCATACCCTTGCATGAGAAACCAATGTCTCTCATACAAGATGACCCAAAAATATTTTTCTTTATTTATTTTGGTCTTTCCCGTGTGGTGTGAAACAACTAGTAAGAGATATAACAGACTAATGTTGGCGGGTATTCCCACACGGATAAACTAGCTCGTGGTCTGTATATTAATTACTAGATGTTATTTTGCATGGTCCGGGTAGTGGTCGGTGGAAGCCTTGGCGGTTCGTCCATTCGGGATTATAATAGCTGCTCAGCTGACTCCTATCTGGATACAGTTTCTTTTTCTTTATCTTAACTTTAAACCCGAATTTTGAGCTGTAATATTATCACACGGTGTCGATCAACACCGTTTGAATGGTACTACAGCAAGAAACTATGTAGGTTTTTCTCTCTTTTCACAGATAGTAGAAGTCTTGATGATAGCGATCACTGTCGTTTTAGGTGTCCTGCTGTCTAAAACCATCTCATCTTAATGATTAGGGAACTGGACCACAGATAACTGCAATCCAATTGACCCTAATTATTTTGTCATCTTTTTAGCCAAAATTCTTCTCATCTCCGGCTTTCTCATCTCTGTGTACCAACTTCTGTCTAAACCCGCCTTATATTTTGGGTTATTTAATTTTACACTTCTCTATAATTTTATGCATGATACTATTATATGAATATTGTGGTCAATATTGTTTTGGGATCCTTCCCTTGGACATAGGAGTCTTGATTTAAATCAGATGACTCATAATTAAATTTCCAACAAAAATTCATTTATAAAATCCGGACCTGAGTAAGGGATAAAGTCCACAGTTATGACTAATTCATATTCTTCTGGGGGTTGATTTTGGGAAATTAGAAGCAGAGTCAGCGATTAGGTCTCATCTAGACTGAAAGGATCTGTATTTTAATTGAGAGTCTAGTACCTGTTTAGGGAATGATTCTCAAACATCAATTATCTTCCAAAATTGCTGTGTGTTGGGAATCTGATATTAAATGTTGCACTGAGATGGGGCCCACTTGGACTCAAATACGGTGTGATAGTTAATCCTAGAGGAACAACATTCGGGCCTTGGTTATTTTTTGAGATAGGGTTGAGTATTCTTTCAACTGCTGTCCTCTTCTGTCAAAGCCTATTTTTGAGTCCTGAGTGAGTGCATCCGGAACGAACTAATTCACTAGTTCGTTTCATTAGTTTGTATCTCATAACCACCCGGAAGGAAGTGAACACTGCGAGCGGTTCACCGAGAGCCGGGAATTCTTGATCCACATCCAGTCATTCTGACTGGAGGCTTTCTTTTACTACCAGGGTCAAACTTTCAAAAAAACCTCCGAGTGATAGGATTTTAAATGCTTTCTTTATCGCTTTCTTTTAAATGCTTTCGTTAGAGGTCACTCGGTTGTATTGAGAGTTGTGTAACTGCTACTAGGACTGATAGTTAAGGGATAGTTCAAGGCTTGATTAGAATCTTTGGGTGTGACATGGGGGAATGATAGCAGTACTTGGCATGTCAATAAATGATTTGTCGAGTGTTGCTTGTCCACCACGGATAACTAACATACCTTCACAAGGCATTGTGAGGGGAGTTAAGAGTTTGTGGTATCTTAGACTTTGATTTCTTAAGAGCATGTAAACTCTTACTGTAAGTACCTGTCTGTTAAAGGGACATGGTACAGAGAACATGAGAGTTAGCTAATTGAATGATTATCCCAAGCTGCGATCTGTGTATTAAAATGGAAGTTTAATTGTGTCTCATCTGAATCTTGTCCAATTTTTATTATTTTCTTCATGTCCCTTCTGTCTCATTTTAAATCTGTTTTCTTAGAATAATTTCAACCGCTTTCTTAGAATAATTTTATTGCTTTCTTAGATTGATTTAATTCGCTTTCTAGAATAATTTTATCTGCTTTATTTTAATTGCTTTCATAGCTTAGTTTAAATTCCGTCAAGTAGTTGATAGTCAAAACACAAACTTGAATCGAGTAACCGAGTGGAAAATCTTAGTAAACAATGTGGGCCCTGCTTCCATCGCACATCCTCCAGTGAACGATCTGGTACTTACTATAAATTACTGCAATTTTTGACACCGTGCGCTTTAGGGGGCACAGTTTCTTAACACGAGTAAATAAAAACGTGACAACCTATAAATATATCCCTAATCCCAACTCCATCTTCATAAATCGATTTTCATTAAATAAAATTGAAAACCAGGATTATGATTTTTTCAGAAAATACTCATGTAGTGGGAACTTGTCAAAAGTTTCATGGCAAGGATCTTCAAGGCACGATATTGTCAAAAGTTTCATGCCGGGGAGGTCCACAGCGCCGTTCGAGATCAAAGTTTCCCACATGAGTAATAAAAAAGTGAAATATATCCTTAAACCCCTTTCCCACGAATCATAACTCTTTTCATTTAATAAATTCAAACTTGGGATATTTTATAAAAATGCTTGTGTAGGAAATTGTCAAAAGTTTCATGGCACCGTTGCCGGGGAGGATGCAGCGTTGTTCACTAAGAGAATTACACCCCTGATTACTCATAGCTAGTTAGTGTAGTTTATTTATTTATTTCAAAACAGAGAAGTATCCTCAAATCAATTAAACATTTAGAGTACTAAGACTCTAAATGTGAGGATGTTGATTTAAGGAGAAAACCTAACCTATTGGGTATTTATCTCTCTTGCAGGAAATTCGGAACCGCCAAAAAGAAGGAGCAGGAAAATAGCATGGAAAACCAGGTTCTTGGTTGGATTAATTCCATGAATCTAAGAAAATATTCTCGGAATTTAAAGCAATTTAAAATCCGGAATAAGTTTCACAGATGAATGGAACTGATCCGACCTAATTTTATGCAAGTAGATTATTTTAAATTCCAGCCCAATATTTTGAATTTATTTGGACTGAAGTATATTCAGGTCCAAATCAGATAAAGTGGGTTCAGGCCCAATACCACCCTCGGGCCCAGACCACGAAAAATTTGAAAAATTCAAAATCCATGTCGCGAAACCTCACCCCTGTCGCTGAACCCAGTCCCGCGCCAGGAGGACAGCGACACGAACCGTTCAGACTCAGCTAAGGATTCCTGTCGCTAAACTCAACCCGTGTCGCGGACCCTTGTTCCGCGACTCAGGCCAAGCCTAGCGACAGGGCCTCCAAACCCTCATAACCACATCCTGTCGCGGAACACCCTGTGTCGCGAGACCACGTCTAGCGCCAGGGGACAGTTCCGCGACACACTTTCACTCGGCCCCATTTCCCTTCTTTTAATCCTGTCGAGTAATACCCAGTCGCTAGCCCACGCCTCGCGACTGGCTTCCAGTTTAGCGCCCCCTCTAATAGGCGCTAGGCCCTGGTCGCGAAACCCGGTTCCGCGACATGGGCTAGGGTTCCGCGACCAGGCCCATCAGTATTTATAACTCCCTCCCTTCTCCTTCTTCCTCCTCACACTCCAAACACTTAACCATTTTCAAACTCGCTCAATCCGAAAACCCTTCTTCCCGAAGAACACCCCCGTGTTCCTTCGCACATTTTCCGACCACCAAACTCAAGGGAAACTCTGCCCGATTTTCGCGAGCACAATGGAACCCTCGTCTTCGTCATCCCCGAAGAACGCCGAGCCATGGTAAGCATTTCTCTATCCAATTCTCGCACCCCTGTTCTCGCGATTTTAAGGATTCTCGAGTTTTTGGTTGTGTGAATGTATGAATAGGGTCGCAATGTGTTTATCGCCTTGTCTTTAGTTTGGTTCTGAGGATTATTTACTGTGGGCAGTGGTTACTAGAGGTTATTGATTTAGGTGTTGGCCGATTATGATTAGGAGGAAGGGGTTGTTGTTTTTGCAATCTGGAAGTATAGGGAAGTTCGTAATCTGTTGGGCATTTGGACTTTTGAACTGAGGGCTATTATAGAACGCATTAGCAGGATGAGGGTTTAGCAGGGGAGGCATTTTTCTGCCATTTTCATTCACTCGAACGTTCTAGGGTTCTTGGGAAGTATGCTTGAGTCTTCTAAGCTTCATGAGTGCAGTAGCAATGCTAGAATTTCGTGTTTAATCTCATGAAAGCTTTGATGCTTAAGTAAAGACTGATGAACACTTGGTTGTCTTTGAATAGCTTGATGTTATTGGTTGGCCTTAGTAAGTTTATGATTCAGAAGCATGCTGGGTTCATTAAGTTTTATGACTTAGAGCAGTTGAGCTTTGCCAGAGTGTTTGATCTTTTGTTGTTGATAAATAGAAGCATGATCTTTTGTTATTGTGGTACTGTGTTCATATGGGTTGCATGCCAAATTCCATTTAATGCTCACTCCCTGTTTTAGTACCCTGTGCGTATGTGTGCAGCAAACCTGTGTAAAGTGGCTGTGTGGGTGTTTGTGGCATCCTGGCAACAGCCCCTCTTTCCTGAAATCACTTTTTCATAAAAGACAAAATATGTTGGTGGAATAAAAAATTGACTTATATTTTTGTTCCCAATGGAACTACTAGTGTGAGTTAAAGTAGCAGTATTTTTGTCACATAAACTGCTATCCCTTTTCAAAATCCAAATTGGGACCACACACATCCCACTTTTCATTAAATAAAGCAAGTCAACCTTTTCAAATTAAAAATAGTGTTTGCTTAATTTTTGAGAATGTTTCACTGTCCAAAGACAGTCCAAGCAATCCGGGATTGGCAAATCCATTCCGCCACGTCTCCACTGCACATTCCAACTTCGAGCAATCCAGCCCATTCGTTCCATCTCATTCCATCTTCAACAAGTGCCTCGAACTTGTTTAATAAATTAGAAAATCAACTTTTGGGCCCAATGGCCCATTAATAAAAAAGTCTGGTTTGGGTCCAATGACCTAAGTCTTTAATAAATTGGAATATTTGTTCCTCTCTCTCTTAGACCTCTTAATAAACTCGAGTTCAAATCAACTAAATCATATTTCGAGCAAAGCTCAAAATGTGAGGATGTTGACTTTCAACTCGAACAAATTCTTGAAAATTATAAAAACTTGAATATCCCTGATCTTTTCTATCCTTCTCAGGAGTGAATTAGTGGTAAAGTCAGGCATCGGGTTACCTGACTGCACATATAGAGATGCAGCCATACAAGCATCAGCTGACCGAACTGAAATTAAGAACATGAGAGCGGCCATTGTTTCAGAATACAAAGTACCGCTCGACCATACCACAGAGGATAAACTTGAGCTTGCACCAGGGTGGGATGTGAACATACCGCCAGAGGAGAGAACCATTGTAGCAACATCCATAGAAAGAGACTATTATCACTTCCTAAAGAAATTTTGGGGAATGATGATGAACCATGTCCCACAGGATGCACTCACGACTCCAGAAGTCCATCATGAACGTATCCAGTTGAGATTCGGAGAACACAGAGCAATCTGGAACAGGCATGTGGAAAGAGGGACGAAAGAGCCACATCTAGCTGACTTCGACGTCATCATCCCAGTTCAGATCATAGATCCCCAAGTCAGAATGGCATTCGCAGATAAGCAGATTGATCTCAGCAGAATTCTCAAGAGCGGAAACATTATGATGCACGAAGCATTCCCATTCAAGTGGAACCCATATCTCTTTGAAAGAAGGGGACCGGTGGAGCAAAGATGGATCACAGATCAAGCCCGCATCAGGCACAGAGAATTAAGTTTGAACCTGTACAAACACCTTAAAAGTGCTGAAAAGTTTGAGCAAGGCCACAACACTTCATTACTGGAAACCATGAGAAAGATGATAACGGACGCACGACAAGAATGGGAAGATCTGACCTTTTCATGGGGAAAAGGAAATCCAAGCATCACTAAGTCTTTTCTGGATCCGGGAGTGGAGCTGCCTACTGAAGAGGTATTTGAATCTGTCTATATGCACAGAAGATATGGGCAATTCAAAACAACTAGGGATGATGAGCTCCCTCGCCACATCTCTGTACTGAGAGAACAGCTACTAGTGGATATACACAAGGGTTGCTGGAAGCCTATAAAGAAAGGGGACAGACAGTTCAATCTAATGTCTAAAGCTGAGGCAGGGACGTACCTCAACTACAACCTTGCACAGGACATGACTTATCTCGAAGGGATCCAAAAAGACCTAGTGGGGGCTATGGACAAGTATCGGGAGGCTTACCTGGAACTGATCATGGAAATGGATAAAGAGGGACTCCGATACTGTAATGAGAAGTCAGAAAGGAAGAAAAAGATTTTGCACTACAACCACAATGTCCGCAACAAGTTCTGCAAAAGGATAAAGGTTGATTGGGAAGTACAGCTAGAACACATCACTCAACGAAGCTTCGTGGAGGACTGTTTGAAGTATGCTGAGAAACTGCTAGGCTATGAGGATAAGCCAGACACTGAAAGAGATGCCGAAGAGGACCCAGATGCTCTCATTAATGCTTACATCTCGACACCTCCTCCTGATACTAACCTGCAGCCTACCCAACCAACAGTGCAAGCGTTTGCCTTGCCACCGAGGGAGCAGGCTGAAGCTCAGAAAACTGCTAACCCCGAGTCTGTGGTACAGCAAGAAACAGTTCGGACTCCAACACAGCCGACCCAATCTGAAATGCCAACACCTGCTATGGACAAAATTGCAGCACGGCCTGAACATCCTGTACAGTCCAGACGACGACTAGTTAAATTGGCTGAAAAAGAGAAACCAGTAAAGGTTCCCGAGCCGAAAGTCAAAATCCAGGAACCCCAGCCGAATGCGAGGAAAATGGCAGCACCTGCAGATCCAACAGACAGAGGCAAGGGAATAATGCCGCCACCACCTCCTAAAAGGAAAGAGCAGATCGCTCGAGATGCTGAATTGGCTAAGAAACTGCAAGCAGATGAGGATGCACAGGCAGGTGTGTTGGAACAGCAAGTTTCAGAAAGGCAGCCCAGTGAAGCTGAGATTAGAGATAGAATAAGGAGAGAAGAACGGGCAATGCAAGATACAGAAATGCTGAAGAATATTGAGAAGGCAAAAGCTGAGGAGGAAAGGAAAAAGAAAGAATTACATGACAAAGAAATTGCTGAAAAGCTCCAAGCGGAATTGGAGATGAGGAAATCAACGGAGGTGGAGAAAGAGAAGGGGAATGATGAAGATGTGATGATCACTAAAGAAGTGCAGGGGAGTGGACTCAAAATTAAAACGGAGCCTCCTGCTTGGGGTGGGCCCACCGCACATGATGCTCAAACCATCCGGAAAGATATTCGAGAAAGGCTAAATCATCAAATTGAAGCAAGAATCGATGCGGGAGAGGGGCAAGATCAGATCAGGTATCAGACGGAAGTGCCTCAGCTCATTGATCCGCTTGTCGGCACTGCCAGAATAGAAGCTGTAATTGGAGCTGTTGAGACTTCTGCAAATCCAATTACGCTGTCAGAGCTGCTGAAAGGCAAGGCGGATGAACCACAGACAAAAGATGAGGAAGCTACTAAAAAGTTGGCGGCTGAGCTCGAATCCAAGAAGGGAGCTGAAACTGAAGCAACAGTGGAGGAGCCAGCACTGGAAAAATTCAAGAGAGTAAAACTTGAAAGAGAAGAGGAAGAAAAGAAGAAAAGGGCTAAGAAATCTGCTGAGCCTAAGAAAATCCAGGACAATGATGATGATGAGCTGCTGGTGCTAGACACAATGCCTGAAGTCAGACCATCCGCCAGAACAGAAGATCCTTATCCGGACATGACTCCAGAGGAATGGGAGGAAAAATTCAGAGCATTCTTTGCAATAAAGAAGGATGACCCCCTGTGGAAGGAATACATGGCTAACAAAGAAAAGCAAAAAGGAGGAGCGACAGAGAATCAAGTCCAGCAGGCAGAAGCAGAAGGCCCGTCACATCAAGCCGAACAGCCACAAGGCTCGCATGAGTGCATTGATCCAGAAGCAGTGGCCAAAACTCTGGAAGAGCAATCAAATGAACACCCTATGGCCTCTGCACTCAAGGAAAATGTCCGGAATATTGTGGCAGAAGCTGCAGCTGAAAACATATTAAGGGAGGAGGAGGAGGTATCAACTAGTGTTGATCCTTATTTTCTTGTTTTTAACTTTCCAAAGCCTGTAATGACTGAGTTCAACAAAATTAATGATGTAATTAAACAGGTTGAGGAGGACTCTAAAAATGAAGCAGCTGAGGAAAGAGGAGAACCAAGTCATGGGGATAATGAGGCAGGATCCAGCAATGAACCTGGCCAAAGAAATCAAAGTGGGTCAACAGATTGGCACACAAGTGAAGACTTGGAGTCAATTGGTTCTGTTAGACCAATTGAATTTTGGTCCGAGAATACGATAAGGCACCAGATGGGAGTGACAAAGCAATATGAAAAGAAGAAACTGGACAAAGCAGACTTAGAGGTTAAATTCAATGGGCGCATGGAAGGGGCTGAACGATACGCGAAAATATTAAAGACGATCGTGCCAGATAAGGGATTCAGCCCAGAGATCTTGCTCCACCCCACAGTTGAAACATTCTACAGAAACCAAGAATGGGGGAACTTCATGTTGCACCATGAGGAGATGGATTTGTAGAGCTAACGCGCGAATTCTTCTGCAACATTGAAGCAAACAACAGAAGGACTTGGATCCGGGGTCATGTTATCAACATCTCACCCGAATGGTTGAATACATTCTTCGAGACCCCGGATATCCGAGACGAATTCCCTGCTGGAGAAATTCTGATGAAGAGAGGGAAGACCAAGAAAGCTGCATTGTATTCAGCTATAGCAAACAGTATGACGAGGGTACCCGCTGCGGACCATACTTTCGATACAAACTGGTTAAAACTGCACTTCATGCCGACCTATGAGTTTTACATGTCGAAAATCCGGCCCAACTCACACCCACACACAACATCTGGAAGCGTTCTTATAGGACTCGCAAAGTTGTGGCATGGAGTGAAGCTAAACGTAGGGAGGCATGTCTTTGAAGTTCTGACGACCCGGATAGAAGACAAGCAAGTCTTGTGCTATCCAAATTTGATCCGAAGAATCTGTATAAGCCAGGGTGTCGATCTAAGTGCGTTCACAGCCGATGAGCGAGTAAGGGTGAACCCTCCTATCAGTGTGCCAAAACTCCCTCTGCGCGAAAGAATCACATATTCATTACCTCAACTGCCCGGCGATTCCGAAGCACAATCTTCGTTCATATCCGGTGGTCAAGCACCTTCCACAAGCAAGAGAATCAGGCCATCTAGGGCCAAGAAGGGAACAAAGAAAGCCCGTACTGATGCGGGACCTTCAACCGCAGTACAAGAAGTGCACCAGCAGGAACATATGGAAATACCACCTCTACCCCCAGCTCAACCTCCACCTCATTAAGTTCAAGTCCCACCTGCAAGTCAGAATGTCTCACAGCATCCGGCTGACTCCCTCGTGGTGGAACTCGTGAGCAGCATGAGTAGGACAGTCACAGACAGCATAAGGACGCTGGCAGACACAATGATTCTGGGAAAGGAGGATGAAAGAAAGGAAAGAACTGAAGAGAGAGCCGAACAGAGGAGGCGAGATGAAGAATTCAAAAAGCTGCTATTGGACAGAGAAGAGTGCATGAATAGAGAGAGACTGGAAAGTGAAGAGAGGCAACGGAAGATGATGGAGTTGTACTATCTGCACTTGTTAAACAACTTCAACAGCCACCAGCTCCACCAAAAGACGATGCTGGTCCTTCCAATCAACCCCAGGATCCAACTGAGTGAGTGCGTCTCAATCTTATCATTGCGAGCTTAAATGTAAACATCATATAAGAGAATTTTCTATCATCTGTGCAAATTCGATCTCACTGCATTGAAAATCTCTTGTAATTGATGTATTTAATGCTTTCAAAAAGGAATGCTGTAGTACAAACAATTTTGCATTCTTGAAAAGATGTCTGACAGTCCGAGATGAATAAGTGACTGTCAGGCCAAAAATATGCTGTTGACATACTCTGTATGTCAGCAGTGCCTTTTTACTGCTTTAAATTAAATGACCAACAAAAATATGCATAGACATGCTCTAAATTCACATGTTGAATTTAGGCTTGTGATTAAATTTTCAGACTTTTAAAATTGGGATAATATAATTGAGAATATGCATGACATGAATTCCTAAGGTTTTGAGCTATAAAAATTTAATGATGCGATCATCTTGTTGGGTAATAGATCTGCATGTTAGAAATTTTGATTGAATAAAGTGTTGGGATTAAGCGTTGATTAAATTTGAGAATAATGTATGACATGAATCAATCCAACCTGTGAGATTTGAGCCATGAGTCACTTTTACTCATTTATTTCTTCGATGTGTGAATCATTTTGATTAAAGGAAACTGGAACTTGTGATTAGGACCGATTCAAGACCATGCCATATTCCCGAAATCGAGCACATGATCGAGGCACCTAGAAAATCAAATTTTTGGCCTTCTTTTGAAATCCAAACCCAAAAATATTTTCCCTTTAGGATTAACCAAGTTGAGGCTATAAGCTTAATTTTTCTTTGAAACCCACTATATTTTTCTTAGCTTACAAAAAGACCAAAATATTCAACCCAAGTGTGCAAGGATAAATTTTATCAAGGCATTAGATTTTTGATCATCAACAAAAAATTTCAATCGGTATTCAAAAATCCGATAATAACAAAATATATATATATATATATATATATATATATGTTGAGTTCATTTCAACAAGAATAAAATTGCAAATGACAGGCAAATTAGACATAGTCTAATGTCATGCAATAGAGGAAAGCAAAAGCAAAAGAAAGAAGGAATAACGATGATCATAAAATCTTTAAATAAAAATATGCCATATTATGATAGAATTAATTCTTGCCATTTCTTAGCCCAATAAATTCCCTTCCATACCAATGTTACAACCGTATGCCCCGTTATAACCCTTGAATAAGACCTCATGATCTCGATTTAAGGAACTGAGTCGGTGGCGAGTTGGTCTAATTGCAAGCCTATGGAACAATTTAATCGAATCTGATTTTGAGTGTTCACTGATTAAAACCCATTGAGAGTGAGTGAATTTTCCGATTCTCTTATATGTGAGGCTCTGTTTCATTAAATAATATTCATGTCAGACCTTAATTCTAATTTTTAATCCTTGCATTCTTCAAACATGATATACATGAAGGGTTGATAATAATGTTTGATTTATAGGCTCGATGTAGTGAGCAAGTATCATTTCATTAAACACTGCAATCAAGGGAATTCAATACTTGTAGTTTTTTATTGTCTTATCCCAATCCAAAAAGGATGTGATTTATGAAGCCACGAAAATGAATTGAATATGCAGAGTTCGTGTTCTCTAGAACATTGACTCTGACTGCTCGGGGACGATCAGTATTAAATGTGAGGATGTTGATAATGGCCAGAAATGACCATTATTTTCAATCCATTTCCGTGTCTAAAACGTGCATTTGATCGCATTCCTGTCTTATATTAAATAAGAAAGTAGTTGAATTGGACTGATTTATGCATAATTGTAAAAATATTGAGCTGGTATGAAAAAGGCATAAATCTGTAATTTTATTACACATTTATGTTAGAAAAATCCAAAAACATGAGAAAAAGAAAAGAAAAGAAAAAGGAATGAAAAAGATGGGCAAGAGAATAAAACAAGCCCACAAATTGCAGTTTTAGCCCATCTGGCCCAACTTGGCGGTGTCCAGGAATACCCTGTCGCTAAACACCCCTGTCGCGGAGCATGGCCTAGCGACAGGGGGGAGTTCAGCGACACAACAGCTAATTAAAGAGGAAGCCAGTCCAGAAAGACTGTGTCGCTAGACCCCAGTCGCGGAGCATGGCCTAGCGACACGGATGATTAGCGCCACCAGCTTCGAAGTTGAAGAAGAATCTTGTCCCCAGATCCCTGTCGCTAGACACCCGGTCGCGATACATGGCCTAGAGACAGGAGTGTGGCTAGCGACACAAATTGAGGACCAGACCCAGGCGTGAAGCTTTGCAGCATAAGGCCTCAGTTCGCGCCACATCGCGTGATCCGCGACATGGCTGAGATGTGTGTGATGACTTGCGACACGGGCCTCAAATCAAGGCCCATGGGCCTAGGGTTTCACTTCTATAAATATGAGGTGACTCCCTTGAGCAAAGAGTTAGAAATTTCATTCTCTTGAAGACATAGTTGGGAAATATTTCTCTCTAGGTAGTAGTTTAGTTTAGTTTAATATTTTTTTTTTGTATTATTTAATTCATGCACTAGTTTAGCTTAGTTAGCTTTAGATTAGTGCTTTGCTTCTAGTTTCAGCTAGGTAGCCAGTGTTATATGATGTTTTTCTTGTGGGATTTTTTATTTAGGGTTTGAAATACCCCAAATCATGGTTATTATCAAACCCACTTTATAAAATGGGAGAATATTCATCTATGATGTCCCAAAAATCATGAAATGGGTGTTGTAACCCATGGATTTAACGCTTTATTTTTCTTCTTGGGTCATTTGTTCCTTATTGTTATTTTATTATGCTCACTCTACTCATTTTCTTTGGAATGATGATGCATGTATGTACGCGATTAAACCCTAGACTAGGATTTTATTTTATTTTAAATACTGTTCCAGTTTAGTTTATTTATGTTCAAGCATGTTCTTGTTTATTTCAAATTCTGTTGGGTTATTTCTGGGGTAGAATCACTTTTTGATCTGAAATAGGGTGAGGTCACGTACTATGCATGCTACTGTTCTCTTTTCTGACTTGTGTCCTGAACCACACCCATGTCGCTAGCCTCTTCCTGTCGCGAGACCACGTCTAGCGACAGAAAGGCAGTCTAGCGACATGAGTGACTAAGGACCCCTGTCCCTTTATCTAAAACCTGGTCGATAGGTAATCCTGTCGAGAACCCATGGCTCTCGACACACTTTTGGTCTAGCGACTGGGATCAAAATTTTTGCAAATTTCTTTTCCAAAAGGACTCCAGTCATGTAACTCCTGTCCTGAACCCACGGTTCAGGACACAATTTCAATTTCATGACTGGGAAATTATGCCTTGGCTAATTCTGAGAAACTCCAGTCGCTAGCTTCCTGTCGCGGAACCACATTTCGCGCCACAATTTATGGTTAGCGACTGGCCTCTAATTTTAACTTCTAAACCTCCTGGCACCAGACTCCAGTCGCTAGGCTATGCCTCGCGACAGGAGATACATCTAGCGACAGGAAAACCCTAATTTTTTTTCAAAGTATTCCTATCTCTCTTATTTCCCACCTCTCTGTTGTGATCCCCCTGCCGTGGACCCACGGTCCACGACACAAACTTTGTTTCATGACATGCATGGCAATCTCTTGTCAAATTTTCATTTTCCATCTCTCCCCATTAACTAATTGAACCTTTATATTAATGTTTTGAGGTTGAAATCCAATGATCTCAACCCATGATTAATCTGATATAAAGAACTTTGTTCAATTTCTCATTAAAAGATTATTCTACACAAAATTAAACTCTAATGATCTAAGTATGTAATCCGGACTGTAATTAATTATGGAATGAGTGATTATTTAGACCATGATGAGTAATTATGGATTCAATTCCATACCCTTGCATGAGAAACCAATGTCTCTCATACAAGATGACCCAAAAATATTTTTCTTTATTTATTTTGGTCTTTCCCGTGTGGTGTGAAACAGCTAGTAAGAGATATAACAGACTAATGTTGGCGGGTATTCCCACACGGATAAACTAGCTCGTGGTCTGTATATTAATTACTAGATGTTATTTTGCATGGTCCGGGTAGTGGTCGGTGGAAGCCTTGGCGGTTCGTCCATTCGGGATTATAATAGCTGCTCAGCTGACTCCTATCCGGATACAGTTTCTTTTTCTTTATCTTAACTTTAAACCCGAATTTTGAGCTGTAATATTATCACACGGTGTCGATCAACACCGTTTGAATGGTACTACAGCAAGAAACTATGTAGGTTTTTCTCTATTTTCACAGATAGCAGAAGTCTTGATGATAGCGATCACTGTCGTTTTAGGTGTCCTGCTGTCTAAAACCATCTCATCTTAATGATTAGGGAACTGGACCACAGATAACTGCAATCTGTGTATTAAAATGGAAGTTTAATTGTGTCTCATCTGAATCTTGTCCAATTTTTATTATTTTCTTCTTGTCCCTTCTGTCTCATTTTAAATCTGTTTTCTTAGAATAATTTCAACCGCTTTCTTAGAATAATTTTATTGCTTTCTTAGATTGATTTAATTCGCTTTCTAGAATAATTTTATCTGCTTTATTTTAATTTCTTTCATAGCTTAGTTTAAATTCCGTCAAGTAGTTGATAGTCAAAACACAAACTTGAATCGAGTAACCGAGTGGAAAATCTTAGTAAACAACGTGGGCCCTGCTTCCATCGCACATCCTCCAGTGAACGATCCGGTACTTACTATAAATTACTACAATTTTTGACACCGTGCGCTTTCGGGGGCACAGTTTCTTAACACGAGTAAATAAAAACGTAACAACCTATAAATATATCCCTAATCCCAACTCCACCTTCATAAATCGATTTTCATTAAATAAAATTGAAAACCAGGATTATGATTTTTTCAGAAAATACTCATGTAGTGGGAACTTGTCAAAAGTTTCATGGCAAGGATCTTCAAGGCACGATATTGTCAAAAGTTTCATGCCGGGGAGGTCCACAGCGCCGTTCGAGATCAAAGTTTCCCACATGAGTAATAAAAAAGTGAAATATATCCTTAAACCCCTTTCCCACGAATCATAACTCTTTTCATTTAATAAATTCAAACTTGGGATATTTTATAAAAATGCTTGTGTAGGAAATTGTCAAAAGTTTCATATATAAAGGGTTCGAATTATTGGACCAGGACATCAATTCGAATTAATTCGAATTGATGTGGTCTGTGAGGGGTTCGAATTCTTTAGCCAATTCGAATTGACCTTGGAGGTCGAACTGAGAGGAAGGCAAACACAGTCTCACAGGCGATGTTCGAATTCGAAATCAATTCGAATTAATTCGAATTGGCTCCTTAATTCGAATTAGACTGAGAAGACCGAATTCGCACTTGGAAAGAATGAACGATGCTTTTGTGAGTCAATTCGAATTATTTGGGCAATTCGAATTAATTCGAATTGGCCTGTAATTCGAATTACTCACTTGCAAACATAAAGAAAGAAAAATGCCTTTTGTATGCTAGTTCGAATTAGTTAGGCAATTCGAATTAATTCGAATTGCCCTATAATTCGAATTGCTTACTTGGCTATAACAACACTCCGAATGTGCCTTGGTAGGTCAATTCGAATTGCATGGCAATTCGAATTAATTCGAATTGCCTGTATAATTCGAAGTGATTAAATCCGAACTGGTAAAAATACCAAGGCAACATGTCTTATGTGGTTTGTTTCAAACAATTTGAATTAGTCCGAATTGACTTTGAAATGAAAATTAAACCACATCCAAGACTTCAAAAATTTAGGGTTTTCAAATTTTTACAATCTATAGAAATGAACATACTAGACATGCATATTTACACACATATATTATTCTAAACTTAATTGCTTGCATAAATTAGGTTGGGTTAACACTTCTATTTTAAGGATTTATTCTGGATTTTAGAATTTTCTAAATTCCGAAATTAATTTCCATTAAATATAGTATTAACCCAACCAGGAACCTGATTTTCGAAGATTTATTTCCTTTTTTGTTGGCTCCATGAATTCCTGCAAAACAATTATAAGAAACTTATTAGATTTTTCTCCAAATATCAACATCCTCACATTTAGAGTCTTAGTACTCTAAATGTTTAATTGATTTTTGGATACTTTTTGTCCGAGAGGATAAAAATGCAATATAGTAAATAATTATAGGAATATATGTATATTATTTATTGAGCATCGGCCGGCTCTGATGTCATTTGGGCTTCTTTTTCGGGGTCAAACTGCCCGAGATACTCCTTCAATCTCTGTCCATTCACCACCAGCTCTCCTTTGTCAGTTCGGATCCTGACAGCTCCACTCTCAAACACGTGCACCACTTCGTATGGCCCTTCCCATCTGGATTTAAGCTTTCCGGGGAACAACTTCAACCTAGAATTAAACAATAAGACATTTTGGCCAACATAGAAGTGTTTAGACTTTATACGACGATCATGTAACTTCTGGGTCCGCTCATTGTAAATCCTCGAGCTTTCATAAGCTTGCGCACGCATTTCCTCAATTTCATTGAGGTCCAACTTGCGCTTACTCTGAGCAACACGTGGGTCAAAATTAAGCGTTTTTACGGCCCAGTAAGCCTTATGCTCTAGTTCTACGGGCAAATGACAGGCTTTTCCGAAGATGAGCCTGTATGGGGACATCCCAATGGGTGTCTTGAATGCAGTGCGGTATGCCCATAAAGCATCATTGAGCTTACGTGACCAATCTTTGCGGGTTATCCCCACAGTGGCCTCGAGTATGTGTTTGATTTCGCGGTTTGAAACCTCGACTTGGCCACTGGTCTGGGGATGATAAGGCGTGCCGATCTTGTGGAGAATCCCATTTTTGCACATAAGATTTGCAAACGCTCTATTAACAAAATGGGTTCCTCCATCGGATATGATCACCCTGGGTACACCAAATCTATCGAAAATGTTATTTTTTAAAAATTTGATGACCTGGTTGCCATCATTGGTTGGCAGTGCAACCGCCTCAACCCACTTGGAAACGTAATCAACAGCCACCAAGATGTAATGATTCCCATCAGACGTTGGGAATGGTCCCATGAAGTCAATACCCCATACATCGAAAATCTCAAGTGTGAGAATTCCTTGTTGAGGCATCTCATCCTTCTTGGAGATATTCCCTAGTCTTTGGCATCTGTCGCAAGCCTTAACAAATGCTTTGCAATCCTCGTAGATGGTAGGCCAATAGAAACCACACTCGAGCACCTTATGAGCTGTTCGCGTGGGGCCATGGTGACCTCTATATTCCGATTCATGGCATTTTTTAGCGATTTGATAAGCCTCGTGCTCAGTTACACATCGTCTAATAATCGAATCTGCACAATGCTTGAAAAGATAAGGATCTTCCCAGAAGTAGTTAACTACATCTCGGTAGAACCTTGCCTTTTGGCTCCTGCTTTGGAATGGTGGGATTATTCCGCATGCTAAAAAGTTAGCAATGTCGGAGAACCACGGACAAGCTTAGTCATGAAGGTGCAAGGCAAACAGTTGCTCGTCCGGAAAATTCTCATTAACGGCTAGCTCATTTTTATCGTTTTCTAGTCGAGACAAATGGTCAGCAGCACCATTGTCTCTGCCTTTTCTATCTTTTATTATGATGTTGAATTCTTGCAACAAAAGTACCCACCTGATTAATCGAGGTTTGGCATCTTGTTTGCTAAACAAGTATCTTAGTGCAGAGTGATCTGTGTACACTATGGTTTTCATACCAATGAGATACTGTCTGAATTTATCAAACGCGAAAACCGCAGCATACATCTCTTTCTCCGTGGTGGTGTAGTTAATTTGGGCTTCATTCAGGGCATGACTTGCGTAATGAATTACACAATGTTTCCCTTCCTTATGTTGCCCAAGAACTGCACCCACGGCGAGATCACTTGCATCACACATTACCTCGAAAGGTATTGACCAATCGGGTGATTGCATTATTGGGGCAGAAATCAACAACTTCTTGAGCGTGTCAAAGGCTTGAACACACGCTTCGTTTATTACAAAAGAATTTTCTTTACAAAGCAAATTAGTGAGCGGCTTGGCAATTTTAGAAAAATCCTTAATGAATCTCCGGTAGAAACCGGCATGCCCTAAGAAACTCCTAACTGCTTTTATTGAGTTTGGTAATGGAAGGTTGGATATGACTGAGACTTTGGCCCTATCGACTTCGATGCCTGCGCGCGAGATGCGATGACCTAACACTATTCCTTCGGTGACCATGAAATGGCACTTCTCCCAGTTCAAAACTAGGTTAGTGTCCTCGCATCTTTTTAGAATTTTTGCAAGATTAGTCAGACATTCATCAAAAGTATCTCCATACACAGAGAAGTCATCCATGAAAACTTCAATGCATTTTTCGATAAATTCTGAGAAAATCGACATCATGCATCGCTGAAATGTGGCAGGCGCATTGCAAAGTCCAAAAGGCATGCGCCTGTACGCAAAAGTTCCATATGGGCACGTGAAAATGGTCTTATCATGATCCTCGCTAGCTATTACAATCTGATTATAGCCAGAGTACCCATCCAAAAAGCAATAGTACTCCCGCCCAGCTAACCTCTCCAGCATCTGATCAATGAATGGCAAAGGGAAATGGTCCTTCCGCGTAGCGGTGTTGAGCTTCCGGTAGTCCATGCAAACTCTCCAACCGGTCACTGGACGTGTTGCCACTTCTTCTCCTTGCTCATTAGTCGTTACACAGATCCCCCCACGCTTTGGTACTACCTTCACTGGGCTAACCCATTTGCTGTCAGATATAGGATAGATTATACCAGCATCTAGGAGCTTGATAACTTCTTTCCTTACCACTTCTTGCATGTGGGGGTTCAGACGCCTTTGTGGTTGCCTAGAGGGCTTGTACTCTTCTTCCATTAAAATTCTGTGCATGCAAACAGAGGGGCTTATTTCTTTTATATCAGAAATGGTCCATCCGATTGCATGTACATATTTCTTTAGAATGTCTACCAGAGCTTTTTCTTGTTCTTGTGTCAGCTTGGCTGACACAATTACCGGTAATCTTTTATGTTCAGCGAGAAAGACGTACTTAAGATGATCCGGGAGTATTTTAAGTTCAAGCTCTGGCAGACATTCAACGGAAGGCAGTAATTTGCGAGAAATGGATGGGAGTGAGAGATCAGATTTACCTTCAGGATCCTGTGTCAGTACAGGATCCACTTCCTCCTCCGTGGTGCTTTCTTCCTCCTCTGGAATGAATTCAACACCGTCGAATTCTTCAAGGTCCCCAGTGATAGGGTCTTCGAAGTGGACAGCGTTGCAACTCCTTTGTTACTCCGCACCTTCAGGCGTCAGTACCTGTTTTGAAACTTTGTCCGACACAACAGTCATAGAGTCTATGTCTCATCCTCACACCTACCATCTATTACAGAAAACAGGGAACAAGTTCCCTCATTCGGAAACTTCTGCAGCTGTTCCATATCAAAAATGATCTCCTCGCCATCGACCCTCAATGTGACTTTTCCAGATTTAGCGTCAATTAGTGCACCACCAGAAACGGGCGTCCAAGGATAAGCGACATTTCAGAATCCTCTTCAATGTCGAGGATAATGAAGTCGACCGGGAAGAGAACCTGGTCGGTTTTGACCACAACATCCTTGAGAATTCCTACGGGCTGAGTGATTGATCTGTCTGCGAGTTGCAGTCTCATCTTGATTGGATGGATTTCTCCAAGATTAAGGCGTATTGCCATAGCTAGTGGCATCACATTGATGCTCGATCCCAAATCACAAAGCCCCATACTCACTTTGGCCTTTCCGAATTGTACTGGAAGCGTGCAACATCCAGGGTCCTCTTTCTTTTCGGGCAATCTCCTCTGAACTATGGCACTGCATGTGCTGTTGAGAATGATCACCTCCTCCTGCTCTACCTGCCTTTTTCCTGAAACCAATTCTTTCAAGAACTTAGCATAGATGGGCATTTCGGAAATCATTTCTGTAAGAGGAATGGTTATCTCTACAGACTTTAATTGTTCCAGAAATTTCTTGAATTTAAGATCATGTTCCTTATTTTTAAGACGTGTCGGGTATGGCACCCTCGGCATGTACTTATTATTATCTGTTTTTGGTGGTAAAGAGAAGGAAGTTGTACCTTCACCCATACCCTTTTCAGCTTCCTGTGCAGCTTCAGCCTGCGAATTAGCTGCATCTGATTTGTCCTTCACCAGTCCATTACTATCATCTCCTTCAATCCTTTCCATTTCTTTCTCAACCTGCAGTAAGTCCTTTCCCTTCACAGCCGTCTCCTTTCCAAGTCCAACGTTTCCTTCCAATGTCTTGCCTCCCCGCAATGTGATTGCTTTACACTGCGGGTTAGCCTCAGTACTGCTCGGAAGCGTTCCTTTCCCTCTGTTTTTCAATTCCTTAGCCAACTGGGTGACCTGCGTCTCCACATTTTTGATTGATGACTGCAATTTCTGGTTTATGTCCTTTTGATTGGATATAAACTCGGTCATCAAGTTCTCTACACGAGATGGTGGCTTTTGGTTGTATTGCTGATTCTGGTCAGGTTGGGGTTGGAAGTTCTAGAATCTGGCCTTGGTTTTGATTGGGCCTCTGTTGGATATGCGGCTGGAAGTTCTGATTCTGATTCTGGAACTTCTGTACTCTCTGCTAGACGAATCCTTGATTCTGAGGCCTGAAGTTCTGCTGGGGATTTTGGTTTGCAAACTGGTTTGGCTGGTTTGGCTGCAACAAATGCGCGTTGAGTGCATTGTTGTTGGAATATGAGAGGTTGGGATGGCGATTTTGGTAGTTCCCGGCATAATTGCAGCTTTCAGTAGCTATCTGTTGGCACGTGTCAGTTGGGTGAAGTCCATGACACAGCCCACAGACAATTCCCGATTGCTGTGTTTGAACTTGGCTAGATGAGGCTCCTGCCTGAGAAGTGCCTACTCCCTTTCCTTTGTCCTGTCCCAGCTGTATCGCAGCTACCTGCTCCTGCAGTTTCTCAAAGTCTGTTTTACCATCACTCACAGCAAAAACTTTTCTAGGAGGATCCACTTTCTTATCATCAGCGTTCAGTACAGATCTATTGACAGACATTGTCTCAATCTTTTCCCAAGCTTGATCCATAGGCAAATGGAGTAAATGTCGTCCGCCAGCAGCATCCAACATCATTCTCCATGGATAGTGAGTCCTCCGTAGAATTTCCTCAATTGCTCCCATGGCCGATATCCGTGTTGGGGGCATCGCCTTATGAGACCAAAGAATCTCTCTTTTGCGTCATACAATGACTCGTCCGGCTTCATCTTGAACTCTCCAATCTTTGCTCGTCCTTCCTCAATCTTTGATTCCGGGAAATACTTCAACAGGAAACTCCTTACCATATCTGCCCAGGTGCTTCTTTGATTTATGGGCAATGACTTATACCAATCCCTGGCACCACTAAACAAGAAAACGGAAACAACATCAGTCTTTTAGCATCAGGTGAGACTCCCTGATTTTTTATCGTGTCGCAGAGCTCTATGAAGGTTTGGAGATGATCATGAGGGTCCTCATGATTTGCACCGCAGAATTGGTTGTTTTGCACCAAATTGATGAGTGCCGGTTTGAGCTCGAAGTTGCGTGCAGGAAAGTGTGCTCTCCCAGGTCCATCCAGATAGGGCTCTACGATCGGTTGCATGAAGTCGGCTGCTGCTTGCTGTTGCTGATTTCCCTGTTCAGCTTGGTTCTGGTACTGTTGGTGGTAGTTGGGAATTTGCTGGAAGTTATTTGGGTCCTGTAGGTTGTTCTGAAATTGGTCTTGATTGAAGTCTTGATTCTGGTATTGTTGGTTTGGTATATTTTGGTTTTGGTGGTTAAATTGGTTAAGAGGTGGTGGCGGTTGTTGGTGGAATTGCTGGTATTGTTGCTGATTGAGGTTAGGCAGATTCTCCTCCTCGTTGGCACGATTTGGATGTTCTACTATACCTCCGTCAGCTCCATTACCAGGATTATTTGGTGGTTGGTCATGGATGTGCGGTTGGTCTATAGGTAAGATCGGGGAATGTTTTGGTTGTCTGCCATGTCTGATAGATCACTGCTTGAAGTTACGGGTGAGTTACGAGTCCGGCGCTTCTGCTCTTTCCTTCTTCTGGCTTATGCCCTCAGTTGGCGAGCGATCCTTTCTATTTCTAGATCGAACGGTAGCTCAGGCAATATACCCTTCCTCCGTTGCATAAGCAGTTGGTATCACGATTTGACAACACCTGTACAACCCCCAGGTTAGTAACGAATCAAAAATATGTACAAAAACTATCTATGAGTAAATCAGGAGTGCAATTCTCTTAATAAACGGCGCTGCATCCTCCCCGGCAACGGCGCCGTGAAACTTTTGACAGATTTCTCACACGAGTATTTTTCTAAAATAATATCCCGGTTTAGGTTTTATTAAAGAAACCGATTTATGAAGATGAAGTTGGGATTAGGGATATATTTATAGGTTGTCACGTTTTTATTTACTCGTGTTAAGAAACTGTGCCCCCGAAAGCGCACGGAGTCAAAAATTGCAGTATTTATAGTAAGTACCGGATCGTTCACTGGAGGATGTGCGATAGAAGCAGGGCCCACGTCGTTTACTAAGATTTTCCACTCGGTTACCCGATTCAGGTTTTGCAAAGATTTCTAACAACTACTTGACAGAATTTAAACTGGATTATGAAAGCAATAAAATTATTCTACAAAGCAATCAGATCTATTCTACAAAAGCAGATAAGGTTATTCTACGAAAGCAATAAAATTACGCTACACTATCTAGAAAGCATATCTAAAATGTGACAGAAGGGACAGGGAGAAAATAATAAAGATTGGACAAGATTCAGATGAAACACAATTAAACTTCCATTTTTAATACACAGATCTTAGCTCGGGATAGCTCGTCAGTTAGCTAACTCTCATGCTTTCTACACCATGTTCCCTCTAACAGACAGCTACTTACAGTGAGAATTTACATGCTCTTAAAACCTCAATTTCTAAGATACCATAAACTCATAACTCCCCTTGCAATGCCTTGCAAGAGTATGTTATTCATTTGTGGTGGATAAGCAACACCTGACAAATCATTAGTTGATGTGCCAAGTACTGCTATCATTCCCCCATGTCACACCCAAAGCTTTCAAATCAAGCCCCAAACCATTCCATAACTCTCAAACCTTATAACAGATGGACAGCCCCTAATTCTTCCGAGTGATCTCTATGAAAGCATTTAAAAGAAAGCAGTAAAGAAAGCAGTAAAGAAAGCATTTAAAATCCTATCACTCGGAAGAATTAAAAACATCTCTTTCCGTTAGTATAAAAGAGCCCCTGGTCTTGGTGACCAGATGCAGATCAAGAACCCCCAAGATATCAATAAGCCACAGGGCTCACAACATCTGGGTAGTTATGAGATACAAACTAAATGAAATAGATCCATAAATGAACCTGTTCCGGATGTACTCACTCAAGACTCAATTCTAGACTTTGGCAGAAGAAGATAGTAGTCGAAGGAATACTCAACCCTACCTTAGAAATTAACCAAGGCCTATATGTTGTTCCTCTAGTATTATTTATCACATCTCATCTACACCCAAGTGGACATTGATTTAATGCAATATTTAATAGAAGATTTCCAACACACAACAATTTTGAAAAACCAATTGATATTTGAAAATCATTCCCTAAACAGGTACTAAACTCTCAATTAAAACACAGATCCTTTCAGTCTAGATGAGACCTAATCGCTGACTCTGCTTCTAAGTTCTCAAAATCAACCCCTAGTAGAATATGAATTAATCATAACTGTCGAATTTATCCCTTACTCAGATCCGAATTTTATAAAGGAATTTTTGTTGGAAATTTATTATGCAACATCTGATTTAAATCAAGACTTTTATGTCCAAGGGGAAGGATCCCCAAAATAATAATATGACAGCAACACTTGCATAATAATATCATGCATTCAAGTATAAGAGAAGTAAAATAAAATACCACAAAATATATGGTGGGGTTAGACAGAATGTTATACACAGAGATGGAATTAGCCCTGAGATAAGCAGAAATTGGCTAAAAAGAGTGCCAGAGATAGTTGGGGTTTTCCGTACTGCAAACATCTGCTGTCCGGTTCCCAATTATCCTAGATGGAATGATTTTTAGACAATGAGGAACTCCGGATGACAGTGATCGCTATCATTAAAAGTCCTACTGTCCGTGACTGAGGAAAAACCCACATATTTTTCTCACTACAGCATTATCACAACAGTGTTGATCGACACTGTCTGATATTACCATAGCTCGAAATTCAGGTTGGAAATTAAGATAAAGAAAAATAAAACTGTATCCAATCAGGAATTGGCTGAGTGACTAATCGAATCTCTGATAAAGAGACCGCTCGCCGGAGCTTCCACCAATCACTGATCAAACCATGCAAAATAACGAATAATAATTAATACACAGAACACGAGCTAATCGATATCCCTGTGAAGGGACCTTTCACCAACATTGATCTGTGATATTTCTCATTACCCATTCATACGCACAATGAAGGACAAAAATATGAAATTAAGAAAATGTTTTTGGGTACTATGTGAGTGTTAATCACACAATACTTTAGACACTAATGGATTGAGATGTGTAATGGATAAAATCAGGTATAATGGGCCTAAGCCCAATGTACCCATGCAACTTACACAAATCAGGAAAGAAAAATATTTTTGGAGTTTTAAAATAGAAGGAAGAGTTCAATTCAAATTACTGGGTATGTGCAATGTAAACCGAATTGAGGATGCATGAGGGATGAAGTATAACCTTACCCAATTAATCTTTGCAAGGGAATGAAAAATCATCTAATTCGAATTGTTGAGCAATTTGAATTAATTCGAATTGGACAACTCGAATTGATGAAGTCCTTTCCTTGCTCAAATTTGACTAAGGCATTTACCTCAATGAGAGGGTGAATTCGAATTGTTCAGCAATTCGAATTGGACAATTCGAATTGTTTGGGAATATAAAATAAACTAAGGCATGAAGGGTTGACATGCATACAATGTGGTTTTCAAGCCGATTCGAATTGTTAACCAATTCGAATTAAGTCGACTTGGATAATTCGAATTGGTTGGAAACCACATGAGGAGAATATTTTTGGTGTGCAATTCGAATTTCTTGGGCAATTCGAATTAATTCGAATTGCCTCAATTCGAATTACATCCCATTTTCTCATAACAAGCATTTTTGTGTTCACAAGTATGGGTTTGGTGTACAATGTGCGGTTTATGATGGATTAGATTTACCAAATCCTTCATTTCACATCAATGTCACCTCACAGCCACACTAGTGAGGATTTTAAGGAATTAGCACGGTACATGTCTATTAGGTAATGGCAAGAATTAAACCCTATTTCTACAAACAAGGAATTCAAAGATCAAACACCCTAAAACAATTAAAAAGTCTAAGAACTACATGCATAAAAAATAAGAACACTTACATTATCTAAGGCATAAATAAATGAACAGAGGGGCAGAAAAGTAGGGCAATAAATTAAATTCTAACAACCCTAAAAACATCTAAAACCTAAGAACACTCATTTGAAGCTCTAAGGCACAAAATCATACCAAAAACCTACTAAACATGCATTTATTGAGTTTGAGAGTCAACTAGAATATAATAAATGTAACCTAGTTGAAACAAACAAATATTCTACATATTTATTGCTAAGGAAAGCATTTAAAAAGTGCCAAACACATGAACAAACCCATTTCTGGAAATTTCTCTTGTATTGACACTTGAAAGCAAGTAAAATAACCCAAAACCATCATTATCTTGAAGGTATGGTTTATTCTATCTAAAAAACATGTAAATGTGTGGAAATGGCTACACTAATGGGTTTAACAAACTGTTTACAACTAAACTAAGATCAAAGCATTAAAAACTACACTACATGCATGAAATAAAAACTAACTAAACTAAACTACCTACCTAACCCTTAAGGGGTGGAGAACAACCTGCTTGTTCTTTTTGTTCCCCAAGCCGATTCTGTGGAAAGTTCAAGTCTCTGATTTTGTTGTGGAAGGTCAGCTTTTATACACAAATCTCGAAACCCTAGGCCCACTAGGGCCCATCACCAGTGTTATGCATTTCTCACGTGTTCACAGCTTCATTTAGATGAATTTTTGAATGTGGTTCGGTCTCCTTAAGCAATTCGAATTAATTCGAATTGGTTAGGTCTCTTCCTTGAGCTGGGATGTGGTCTTCAGTCACCAATTCGAATTATGCGAGTAATTCGAATTGGTTGATGGCTCCTGCTTGGCTTCCTTGTGCTTGTGCAATTTGAATTATTGGCCAATTCGAATTAATTCGAATTGAGGCATTCGAATTGCAATTCTCTTTCTGCCCTTGGGTTTCTTCTCTTCATTCCCTAATTCGAATTATGAGTGGTTCGAATTGAACAATTCGAATTAGGCCTTCTGCATCTCTTCCCAACACTTAACCATTTTCCTTTTTCTCTTCAGCAATTCGAATTACATGAGCAGTTCGAATTAATTCGAATTGCGTAATTCGAATTGATCTTCAATACTTAACCAAAATTCAGTTTGTGCGATTTTCATTCTTTTTCCCATCTTTTTTATTTTTGTGGGCTATTTTATTCTTTTGCCCATCTTTTCCTTCCTTTTTTTTTTCTTTTTCCTTTTCTCATGTTTTTGGATTTTTCTAACACAAATACAATTGAAAATTGCGTGTTTTGTGTCTTTTTATTACCGGCTCACTATTCTTACAAACTCGCATTAATCTGTCGAATTCAACTGCTTTCTTATTAAAACAAGATGGAAACACGATCAAAATGCATGTCTCAGACACAGAAATGGATTGGAAATAATGGACAATTTTGGCCATTATCAGCATACAACATGTTTGTTACAAGAACACTAGTCTCGTGCTTGTTTGTATGTGGAACATGAATATCATTAATACATATCTATATGGTCGGGCAAATATTTAGATGCTATTGCTAGAAGACAATTTTTTTAACTAGGGTGTGTTGCGTGGGGGATTGGCTTATGTGTTGTAATCTGTACATGTAGAATGATGGCACACGGTGAACAAGTAATGGTAACAGAACAAGTGATGTTTGCATCTATTTAATTGATAAGTCCATAAGTGATAGCACATGATGCATAAGTGAGTACATATGATCAATAAGTTACTGGCAATTAAACAAATAATGTCACATCATCACTTATGGAGTCCCTTCAACATTCTTTATATACAGTATAATTGCATGCCTAACTGAATTGGTTGCGTGGTACTGTCAGACATTATATGCATCCTGCACGGCTATAAGGTACATTATCCGAGTTGATTGATATCTGCCAAACAAAGAAACGGTCATCACGTTGCTATAAACATTCCTATACCATATGAAATATTATTTCATATATACATGTATGGAAAAAAAAACCCAATACATCTCATAATTTTATCTTTTTTCCCAATCCATCCCAAAATTGTTGCATTAGCCGACCCATCCAATAACTTTCTTATTATTTGCCTAATCCATCCATTTGCTCCTTAATGACCGGTCTGTGTTGACGTGGCGCACAATTAAGGGATATTAACCTAATCTTGGCGGAGGTGGCAGCCAAATGGCATTTGAGACTAGCCATTTCATCAAACCCGGTAAATCACATAAGTTTCTCCCCCCTCCCCCCAAATCGCGAATTACCTTAATTCACCCAGCTTCTTCTCCCTGAATATAAAGCAAGCCGCTCCCTTAGCTCCCTCCAACCACCGCGTTTCCGGCATCCCTCAACTCCCCCCGACGTCAAGTTCGTCTCAGAGAGGCCAATTTCATGGTTTGGTTGGTATTGAAGTAAGTTTCATATACCTGTTAGGGTTTCAGTCGTGAGGTCGAGTGAGAAGGAATGGGGAATGCAGTTGCTCGATTGAGGCCCGAAATCGAACACGATTACCCGCCACCTGACTACGGTAAGTTCCCTTCAATGGATTTTGGATCTTTCGGTAGATGTCGCTTCTTTTAGGGCAATTTTATAGGATGTCGAGTATGCGGTGGTCCCACCATAGTTGTCTGCTTTTGAACCGTGGCCCATCATTTATGAATTTATTTTGTCCATATGGTAGTTGTGGACATTTATGTCGAGTGGGTAGGGGACAAATGGAACCAAGTGGGGATTAAAGAAAAAAATGTATGTTGTTTTGTTTTTGTCATGCGAATCTTGCACTCCACATGTTACTAAAAAGTCACCGATTTTATGCGTTTTGACTTGTTGCATTCACTGTTGTGGTCCATTTTTTTTGCGCGATGTTGTATGTATTGACTTTGTATACATTTGTGCAGAGCCCGAAGACAACAGGGTGACTTTAAGTATACACAGTGGAGGTAAAATAGTAAAAGGGGAGCACAAGACGGATGGTGGAGTGGTAACCATTTCTAAGTATGACCATGTGCTAGTTAAAGAACTCACACTTGCCGGGATTAGAAAATTTGCTGCAGGCTTACATTCGGGGGAAGATTTCTGTGTTTATATGGTTGTTGGGAATCATTTGAAGCTGGTGAAGGATGAAATAACTATAGCAAAAGCTTGTGATTCATTGTCGGCCTACTCCAGGGAATTGCTTATGTATGTTGTTGATAAAAACGAAGGTGATGAGATGGTGGCGTCTGATAGTAGTTCTGGTGAGGATGAGCTTGCAAATTTGAGTGAGTTTAGTGATTCCGACGAGCCATACGAATATGACATGAGGGAGGAGGAAAATGAGTCATACGATGAAGAAAATACTGCTGGGAATTTTGCAGAAAGAGCATACAAAAGGAGGGCTGACCAGAATATTAAAGGGAAAGAAAAAGTGGTGGCCACTGATGGTGGTGATGACATCCCCATGGAAGTGTCTGATGAAGATGTTGATGTGATCCAAAGTGGTGATGAACTTATTAGTCCAAGGGGATCGGATGAGGATGAAGAGTATGTTAAACAGCAACTGCCGATGTTGGACACCAATGATATATTCAATCCGAAGTTCAAAGTTGGCATGGTCTTCAGCACAAAGCAAGAGATGAAACTGAAAATCCAATCATATGCTATAAATCAAAAGAGAAGCATCAAATTCCTTCGGAATGACAAGAGACGCCTTTTGGCCAAATGTGCTGATGCAAATTGCAAGTAGATCCTAATGGGGGGCTGATAATGGCCAAAATTGACCATTATTTTCAATCTATTTCCGTGTCTAATACGGATATTTGATCGCATTCAGGTCTTACTTAAATAAGAAAGCAGTTGAATTTGACAGAAATATGCAAGTTGTATAAATAATAAGCTGGTATTAAAAAATACAAAAATATTGTTATTTTTATTAAATTTATGTTAAAAAATCCAAAAACATGATAAATATATTAAAAATCCCACGTTTGATAATTATGGTTTGGTAGTATCTGTTCGGTGGAACACGAGTTCATTAAATGGAGCACAAACCAAATAATCAAGTGGAATAAATATACATATATATATATTATTTTATATTTTGATGTATATATTTTTAATTTTTATGTTTATTTATTTCTATTTCTGTTTTCTGCTATAATTAAGAATTAATTGATCCACTAATTACTTTTAATTTTAATTGCAGGTGATTGGGCTCATACCCAATTTAAATTAATTTGGTCCAAGAGTTCAGTCCAATTTGATTTGGCCCAGCAGTTAAAAATCCAATCTGGAAGCCCATTACACCCAACTTCACAAGCCCAATAACAACCAAGCCCAATACCCAACCCAAATTCAAATCATAACCCTAACCCTAACCCTACAACCTGCCGCCGGCCACCGCCGCCGGCCGGCGGCCCTCGCCACCACCATCATCTCCATCACCCACCACCATTTTCAACCTCCAACCTCCATTCATCCCACAATCACCAGCCACCACAGCTCTCCACCACCTCCTCCAACAGACCATCGCCCTCGCGCCATCGCCATCCCCGTTCATCTCCTTCATAGATCTCCGGAAGCCCCTGCCAATCGAGCACCACCAGCGCGCCATCATCACTCCGGCGTCTCCATGTCAACACAGCCACCATCACCGCCCACCCTTCTCAAACAGCAGCTCCGGTCATCACTGTCATCACTCCGGCAAAGCGAAGCTCCAACAATCCTCCTTCGGCACCACCTCCAACGCTCCCGACAGCTCTCACCGTGCCTCCACCAAGCCACGGCCGCCGCCGCAAATCCGCCTCCGATTCCGGCCACCCACAACCTCCACATCTCCAATTCCAGTAGCCGCAGAGAAGAGGAAAGGAAGAAAATGAAGAAAACTGGAAGTGGAGAAGAGAAGAACAGAAGAATGAAATGGAGGAGGAAAAGAAAATGGAAGAAGTTGTCGAGAGAGAGGAAAAGAAATGGAGGAAAGAGAAATGGGAGAAGAAAATAAAAGAGGAAAGAGAAAAGAAAAAGAAGAGATAAATTTTATCCGGACCCCAGACCCCTGTCGCGAAGCTATGTTCCGCGACAGATGCTTAGCGACAGGAAGATGTCTAAGGATAGTGAGAGAGTCTCGGGACAGATGGCTAGGGACAGATAAAAATGAGCTCCGCGACAGGGAGGGTATCGCGCCAGACAGAAATTAAAGAAGCTCCCTCCTCCTCACGTGACCTCCCATGTGCTCTCCCAATTTAATTTCCCACATGCCAAATTGATTGGAAGCTCCCGGGACTTGAGGTCCCGCTGGGTAAAAATATTTGTTTTATCTTGCTGGACTCAAGATCCCGCCCCCTCCTGTGCGTCATTCAAGAGCTAAAAAGTGTGTCCTGAACCAGAAATTGTTCCACGACACAGCAATTCTGTCTAGCCACATGGGCCTTAATTGGGCCTAGGGCTTGAAACTTTTGACAAATTTCACTAACACGAGTATTTTTAAAATATCCCAGGTTAACTTTATTGAATGAAAAGAGTTATGATTTGCGGGAAAGGGGTTTAGGATATATTTCACTTTTTATTACTCATGTGGGAAACTTTGATTTCGAACGGCGCTATGGACCTCCCCGGCATGAAACTTTTGACAACTTTCACGGTGCAGCCGGGATGGGTAGTTCAATCTTTGTCCTTCAGTCTGTCACACTGAAGGTCCCTGGCAGTTTGCATCATGAAACTTATCATAGTTTCATGTCATGAATATTTTCTGAAAAATAATAATCTCGGTTTTCAATTTTATTTAATGAAACAAATTTATGAAGGCGGAGTTGGGATTAGGGATATATTTCTAGGTTGTCACGTTTTTATTTACTCGTGTTAAGAAACTGTGCCCCCGAAAGCGCACGGAGTCAAAAATTGCAGTATTTATAGTAAGTACCGGATCGTTCACTGGAGGATGTGCGATGGAAGCAGGGCCCACGTCGTTTACTAAGATTTTCCACTCGGTTACTCGATTCAAGTTTGTGTTTGATATCTAACAACTACTTGACAGAATTTAAACTAAGCTATGAAAGCGATTAAAATAAAGTAGGTAAAATTATTCTAGAAAGCGAATTGAATTTAATCTAAGAAAGCAATAAAATTATTCTAAGAAAGCGATTAAAATTATTCTAAGAAAGCAGATTTAAAATGAGACAGAAGGGACGGGAAGAAAGCAATAAAAATTGGACAAGATTCAGATGAAACACAATTAAACTTCCATTTTAATACACAGATCTTAGCTTGGGATAATCCATCAATTAGCTAATTCTCATGCTCTCTGTACCATGTTCCCTTTAACAGACAGGTACTTACAGTAAGAGTTTACATGCTCTTAAGGAAACAAATTCTAAGATACCACAGACTCACAACTGCTCCCGTCAGAGCGTGTCATTCATCTGTGGTGGACAAGCAACACCTGACAAATCATTTATTGAAGTGTCAAGTACTGCTATCATTCCCCCATGTCACACCCAAAGATTCTAATTAAGCCCTGAACTATCCCTTAACTCTCAGTCCTAGTAGCAGTTACACAACTCTCAATACAACCGAGTGACCTCTAACGAAAGCATTTAAAAGAAAGCGGTAAAGAAAGCATTTAAAATCCTATCACTCGGAGGTTTTTGAAAGTCTGACCCTGGTAGTAAAAGAAAGCCCCCAGTTAGAATGACCGGATGTGGATCAAGAATTCCCTATTCTCGGTGAACCGCTCGCAGTGTTCACTTCCCGTCGGGTGGTTATGAGATACAAACTAATGAAACGAACTAATAAATTAATTCGTTCCGGATGCACTCACTCAGGACTCAAAAATAGGCTCTAGCAGAAGAGGATAGCAGTTGAAAGAATACTCAACCCTATCTTAGAAAATAACCAAGGCCTATGTATTGTTCCTCTAGAATTATCTATCACACCGTATTTGAATCCAAGTGGACCCCATCTCAGTGTGATATTTAATACCAGATTTCCAACACAAAGCAATTTTGGAGAATAATTGATTTGAAAATCATTCCCTAAACAGGTACTAGACTCTCAATTAAAACACAGATCCTTTCAGTCTAGGTGAGACCTAATCGCTGACTCTGCTTCTAATTTCCCAAAATCAACCCCCAGTCGGATATGAATTAGTCATAACTGAGGAATTTATCCCTTACTTAGATCTGGATTTTATAAATGAATTTTTGTTGGAAATTTATCATAAGACATCTGATTTAAATCACGACTTCTATGTCCAAGGGAAGGATCCCAAAATAGTTAGACCACAATATTTATATAATATTATCATGCATAAATTTATATGAGAAGTGTAAAATTAAATAACCCAAAATATAAGGCGGGTTTAGACTGAAGTTGGTACACAGATATGAAATAGCCGGAGGTGAGAAGAATTTATTTGGCTAAAAAGATGACAAAAAATAATCAGGATAATCCGGACTGCAAACATCTGCTATCCAGGTCCTGACTATTCCAGGTGGGATGATTTTTAGACAGTGGAATCCTTGAATGACAGTTGCCGCCGTCATCTTAGACTCCACTATATGTGAATTTGGATAAAAACCTACATGTTCTATTACTGCAATAATTATTAGATGACATTGGCATATATCATCTAACATTACTACAGTTCCAGATTCGGGTTTGAAATTAAAATAAAGAAAATAAAACTGTATCCGGATAGGAGTCAGCTGAGCAGCTATTATAATCCCGGATGGACGAACCGCCAAGGCTTCCACCGACCACTATCCGGACCATGCAAAATAATAACTAATAATTAATATTCAGACTACGAGCTAGTTTATCCGTGTGGGAATACCCGCCAACATTATTCTGATATATTCCTTATTAGTTGTTTCACACAACACGGGTAAAGACAAAATAAATAAAAGAAAATATTTTTGGGTCATCCTGTATGAGAGACATTGGTTTCTCATCCAAGGTTATGGAAATTAATCCATAATTACTCTTTATGTCTAAATAATCACTCATTCCATAATTAATTAATTAATTACAGTCCGGATTATATACTTAGATCATTAGAGTTTAATTTTTGTAGAGGAGTCTTTTAGTGGTCAATTGAACAAAGCTCTTTATATTAAATTAATCATGGGTTGAGATCATTGGATTTCAACCTCAAAATATTAACATAAAGGTTCAATTAATTAAGTGGGAAAATGGAGAATTGGAAAATTGGCAAAAATTGCCAATTACGACGCTATACAGATTTTACGACGCTATCCTAGGATAGCGCCGTGAGGATAGCGTCTTCATGGGTTGGTGACAGAGATGTGAAATTTTGGGGTTAAAGGGGTGTGTACGACGCTATACGCTAATTTACGGCGCTATACTAGGATAGCGTCGTAGGTGTAGCGTCGTAGGTGGTTTGAGAAATTGGGGAAGAAAGAAGTTTTTGGAAAGAGGAGGGATGCTACGGCGCTAGACATTAAATGACGGCGCTATCCTAGGATAGCGCCGTGAGGATAGCGCCGTAGGTGGGTTTTGAGAAATGAAATATTTTGAGGTCCTACGACGCTGAACAAAAATTACGACGCTATCCGAGGATAGCGTCGTTAGTCTAGCGCCGTAAGGCCAAATTTTTGTTTAAGCCTGGATAACTACGGCGCTATACCTCACCTACGATGCTATCCAAGGATAGCGCCGTAGGGCGGTTAGCGTCATAGCTAGCCCAGAATGTTGTTGTTCGGGTGATGCAATCTCTGCGATTGCAAACCCTAAAATTGTTGGTCGCGTAATACAATCTATGCGATTGCAAAACCCTATTTTCAAGTTTTTAATATGCACAAACACAAAAATATCATCCACTTCTAGATCTATTAAACTAAACTAAAAATAAAATAAAATAAAATAAAAATAAAAAGTGATAAACACCAACACTAAGCAAAAATAAAATCTAAACTACACTAATAAATCTAAAAATGGATGAACATCTAGCATTTGTGCATTAAATCTAACAAAGCATCAAAACCTAACTAAAAATAAAAAAGAAAAAATGGTCAAGTAACCAAAATAAAAACAAAACAGAAAAATAAACCATAAAACCATGGAATAAACTCCATAACAACTTTGTGGAACAAATTCCTTGATTAATACCAAAATATGGTTCAAACACCCATTACTTGAATGTTTTAAACCATAAATCTATTCTAAAAAAAAGAAAACTGTAAAAATATAAAAAGTGGCTAGCTACATCTAATAATCCATTTACAAACTAAGCATAAGAAATTAAATCTAAAGCTAGAAGGAAACTACATTACATAAAAAAATAATCTACCTAATCTAAACTAAGAGCTAGAGCCTACTGCTCTCTTAAAGAACAGCAAAATAATTTTTCAAATGGGTGTAGGCTACTGTTCACGAAAAACAAAACAGCTATTTATTGGTGAAAAAGAAACAACCCTAGGCCCATTAGGCCTGTTAACGGAGTGGGAGGGGCAGGTCTTCGAGGTCCAGGGAGAAAAGACAAAGCTTTTTGCACCTTCGGGACTTCAGCTCCATGGTCCTCCTATGCAATTGGGCACATGGGAAATTTGAATTTTGGGTATACGGCGCTATCCCCATTTTACGACGCTATCCTCTTTTACGGCGCTATACTAGCGTCGTAGCTCTTTTGTATAGCGTCGTAGTGCTTGATTTTAGCATTTTAGCTCTTTTGTATAGCGTCGTAGCTCTTTTTTTTAGCGCAGTATAGCGCCGTAGGTGGGTATTTCCCATAGCGTCGTAACAGGTTTTTGCTACTTTTTCTCTTTCCTTCCTTTCTTTCTTTTCTCTCTCGATCCCAGTTTTCTTTGACAAATCCTTTCTTTCCTCTTCTTCTTTTCTATTCTTTCTTCTTGTTCTTCGTTCTTCTTCTTCGTTCTTTCTTTTCTTCTTTCTGTTTCTTGTTTTCTTTCCTCTCCTCCATTTCTCTTCTTTATTTTTCTCAGATCCCAACTTCCTCCGCTGTCGTGAGCTGTGGTGGTCGGCGGCGAGCTCGGAGCTTCGGAACGGAGGAGGGCAGCGGCTATTGGTGCGGCGGAGGGTGGTGGCGACGAGGAGGAGATGGGATGAGGATGGAAATGGTGGTGGAAATGGAGGATGAGGCGATTGGAGGCTGGAAATGGAGCGGCTGAACAGGGGGAGAGGTGGCGATGGGTGGCAGAGATGGGGATGAGAAGGGTGGTCGGCGAGGGTGCTCGGTGGTGGGAATGGTGGTGGTTGAATTTGAAAATGGTGGTGGCCGGAGTTGGTGCGAGGTGGTGGTGGCAAGGGCTGCTTCTGCCGGAGGGGAGGGCTGCGATGGAGATGGAGGTTCGGAGGTGGTTGTGGCTTCAATCGGAGAAGGAGGATGAGACTGGTGGTGGCGCGTCGAGACTGAGGGACGGCGGATTTTGGATGAGGTGGTCGGAAAATGGATGGGGGCGGCGGAGCTGCGGCTGAGATAGGAGAGATGGGGTAGGGATGGTGGCCGGAGGTGGTTCGGGAAGGTGGATGATGGTGAAGATGGGTTGGCAGTTTGGGGGGTGATCGGAAGGATGGCCGGCGGCGGTGGCGGCGCCGCCGACGGCTGGGGAGAAAAAATAGGGTTAGGGTTAGGGTTTAGGTTGGGTATTGGGCTTAGAGATGATTTGGGCCAATGGGGATTGGAGTTGGGCTTTTGGTTTGGATCAATTGTGGTTGGGTTTGGACAATTGTTGGAGTGGGCTGGATTGTGGTAGTGTTGGACTTGGACTGAATTGGACTTAAAAACTCTTGGGCCACCTGTAATACATTAAAGTAGATTAGTTAACCAATTATGCTTAACTAAAGCAGAAAATGGAAATAAAAATAAAATAGAGGTAAACATAAAAATTAAAATATATACATCAAAATATAAATTAATATATAGATATTTATTCCACTTGATTATTTGGCTTGAGCTTCGTTTAATGGACTCGTGTTCCACCGAACAAATACTGCCAAACCATAATTATCAAATGGGATTTTTAATATTTTTATCATGTTTTTGGATTTTTTAACATAAAATGTAATAAAATAACAATATTTTTGTATTTTTCAATACCAGCTTATTATTTATACAAACTTGCATAAATCTGTTAAATTCAACTGTTTTCTTATTTAAATAAGACCGGAATGCGATCAAATGTTCGTATTAGACACGGAAATAGATTGAAAATAATGGTCAATTTTGGCCATTATCAGGGCTTTTCCCTACTCCTCTATAAATATATCCTCCCACCCCCTTGAACAGTAACCTAGCTACACTTTAGTTTTATTGTTCTTGGAGGCACCACTGTGCTCTCCAAAAATAAGTTAGAATAGGTAGTTAGTTTATTTTTATGTAATGTAGAAGTAGATCTTAGCTTAGTTTAATTTATGCTTTGTAATAAATAAGTGTAGCTAGTGTTCATTTTCTTTCCCAGTTTATATTTTTGTATTGTAGGTTTCAAACACTTAATTAAGAAGTGTATTTTGAACCATGTTTTGTTGATTTAATCAATAAAATGTCTCCACAAAATATTCTGTGATGGGTTCCTCTCCTAGAATCTACTGCTTTATTTTAATTTTTGGGTTGCTTGATTCTTTTTTTATTTTAGTTAGGTTTTAATGCTTATTTAGATTAATAAGTGCATAAACACTTGATATTTGGCCCTTGATAGATTTAGTGTAGGTGTTATTTTAATTTTAGTGATAGCATAGGCTGTTTGCATCTTTTTGCTACTAGTACTTGTTTGTGTTATTTTTTTTTATTTATTTTATTTTATTTTTTTAGTGTCCTGTTCTTACTTTTATTTCCTTTAGTTTTAGATAGTGTTTTTAGTTGCTTATTTTTATTTTTATTTTAGTTCATTAGATCTAAAAAGGGGAGAGTATTAAAGTGTTTATGCATATCTAAAAATTGCATTTCTTATATTGTATTGCATCACGTTGTAACCCCACGGGTTGCAACGTAATTCTCCCGTGCAATGCAATATAAGGCGTTATGCTGCCAAAATTTTATAAAATTTTTAAAATCCCTCTGTCGCGGACCCACGGTCCGCGACACACTCATTGATTAGCGACAGAGGACCCAAATACTTGCAATTTATTCTGGAAGGGCTCTGTCGCGAAACCCTTGTCGCGGACCCACGGTCCGCGACACACTCCTTGTTCCGCGACAGGAATTATGCCCTTGTTGGATTTCCAAACCTTGTGTCGCGAGGCCACGCCTAGCGACACGGATTTTTGTCTAGCGACACAACAAACCCTAATTTTCAAAACATCCCATTTCTCTTATTTCCCACCTCTCTGTCATGATCCCCCTGTCGTGGACCCACGGTCCGCGACACAAACTCTGTCTCACGACATGCATGGCACCTTTTTGCCAAATTTTCATTCTCCATCTCATCCCATTAATTAATTGAACCTTTATATTAATATTTTGAGGTTGAAACCCAATGATCTCAACCCATGATTAATTTGATATAAAGAATTTTGTTCAATTCCATTAAAAGATTTTTCTACAAAATTAAACTCTAATGATCTAAGTATATAATCCGGACTGTGATTAATTAATTAATTATGGAATGAGAGATTATTTAGACCATAAAGAGTGATTATGGAATAATTTCCATACCTTGCATGAGAAACCAATGTCTCTCATACAAGATGACTCAAAAATATTTTCTTAATTTTATTTTGTCTTTTCCGTCTTGTGTGAAACAGCTAGTAAGAGATATAACAGACTAATGTTGGCGGGTATTCCCACATGGATAAACTAGCTCGTGGTCTGTATATTAATTACTAGATGTTATTTTGCATGGTCCGGATAGTGGTCGGTGGAAGCCTTGGCGGTTCGTCCATCCGGGATTATAATAGTTGCTCAGCTGACTCCTATCCGGATACAGTTTTCTTTTCTTTTTCTTAATTTCAAACCCGAATCTCAAACCGTGCCAACACTAGACGACATAGGTCAATGTTGTCTAGTAATTAAGACAGCGAAAGAACATGTAGGTTTTTCTCTGATTCACAGAAGTAAGGATCTGAATGATAGCGACCACTGTCATTTAAGATTATCTGCTGTCTAAAAACATTCCATCTGGAATAAATTAGGAACTGGATGGCAGATGTTTGCAGTCCAGGTTATCCTGATTATTTCAGTCATCTTTTTAGCCAAATAAATTCTTCTCATCTCCGGCTATTTCATCTCTGTGTATCAACTTCTGTCTAAACCCACTTTATATTTTGGGTTATTTAATGTTACACTTCTCTATAAATTTATGCATGATATTATTATGTAGATATTGTGGTCAATATTATTTTGGGATCCTTCCCTTGGACACAGGAGTCTTGATTTTAATCAGATGTCTCGTAATAAATTTCCAACAAAAATTCATTTATAAAATCCGGATCTGAGTAAGGGATAAATTCCTCAGTTATGACTAATTCATATCCAACTGGGGGTTGATTTTGGGAAATTAGAAGCAGAGTCAGCGATTAGGTCTCACCTAGACTGAAAGGGTCTGTGTTCTTATTGAGAGTCTAGTACCTGTTTAGGGAATGATTTTCAAATTAATTATTTTCCAAAAGTGTTGTGTGTTGGGAATCTGGGATTAAATACTACACCGACATGGGATCCACTTGGATTCAAATACAGTGTAGTAGATAACCCTAGAGAAACAACATTCAGGCCTTGGTTATTTTCTAAGATAGGGTTGAGTTCCTTTCAACTGCTATCCTCTTCTGCCAAAGCCTATTTTTGAGTCCTGCGTGAGTGCATCCGGAACGAACTAATTTATTAGTTTATTTCATTAGTTTGTGTCTCATAACCACCCGACGGGAAGTGAACACTGCGAGCGGTTCACCGAGAATAGGGAATTCTTGATCCACATCCGGTCATTCCGACTGGGGGCTTTCTTTTACTACCAGGGTCAAACTTTCAAAAACCTCCGAGTGATAGGATTTTAAATGCTTTCTTTATCGCTTTCTTTTAAATGCTTTCGTTAGAGGTCACTCGGTTGTATTGAGAGTTGTGTAACTGCTACTAGGACTGATAACTAAGGGATAGTTCAGGCTTGATTAGAATCTTTGGGTGTGACATGGGGGAATGATGGGAGTACTTGACACTTCAACTAATGATTTGTCAGGTGTTGCTTGTCCACCACAGATAATTAATATACCTTAGCAATGCATTGCAAGGGTAGTTATGCGTCTGTGGTATCTTAGAATTTATTTTCTTAAGAGCATGTAAACTCTTACTGTAAGTATCTGTCTGTTAAAGGGAACATGGTATAGAGAGCATGAGAGTTAGCTAACTGAAAGGATTATCCCAAGCTAAGATTTGTGTATTAAAAATGGAAGTTTAATTGTGTTTCATCTGAATCTTGTCCAATTTTTATTATTTTCTTCCTGTCCCTTCTGTCTCATTTTAAATCTGCTTTCTTAGATTAATTTCAACCGCTTTCTTAGAATAGTTTTATTGCTTTCTTAGATTAAATTTAATTCGCTTTCTAGAATAATTTTATCTGCTTTATTTTAATTGCTTTCATAGTTTAGTTTAAAATTCCGTCATGTAGTTGATAATCAAACACAAACTTGAATCGAGTAACCGAGTGGAATATCTTAGTAAACGACGTGGGCCCTGCTTCCATCGCACATCCTCCAGTGAACGATCCGGTACTTACTATAAATACTGCAATTTTTGACTCCGTGCGCTTTCGGAGGCACAGTTTCTTAACACGAGTAAATAAAAACGTGACAACCTGTAAATATATCCCTAATCCCAACTCCATCTTCATAAATTGGTTTCATTAAATAAAATTGAAAACCAGGATTATTATGTTTCAGAAAATACTCATGTAATGGGAACTTGTCAAAAGTTTCATGGCAAGGATCTTCATGGCAGGAAATTGTCAAAAGTTTCATGCCGGGGAGGTCCACAGCGCCATTTGAATTCCAAGTTTCTCACATGAGTAATAAAAAGAGAAATATATCCTTAAACCCCTTTCCCATGAATCATAACACTTTTCATTTAATAAATTCGAACTTGATATATTTTATAAAAATACTCGTGTTAATGAAATTTGTCAAAAGTTTCAGGGGCTGCCTTTGGAAACGAATCAAGTTTTAGAATCAGGGAGTTGGCTGACAAGCACACATGCAAGTCAAGCAATGATGTGGAGAATGTAAGTAATACATGGCTTGCAAAGAAGTACAAGGAAAAGTTTGTGAATAACCCGAATAGGAATATGAAGGCCTTTAGATTGGAGACAGCCAAGCATACAAGGCAAGAAAAAAGGCCATTCAATTGATTGAAGGGACGGGGTTAGAACAATATAAGCTACTTTGGTGTTTTCAAGATGAAATTTTAAGAAGCAACCCCGGTTCCACAGTCGTGATTGAAACGGTGGCAGTGATGGGATTAACAGGTTCGATAGAATTTATATATGCCTTCATGCTTTGAAGGAAGGGTTCATAGGTGCATGAGGCCAGTGATTTGTTTGGATGGGTGTTGGTTAAAGAGGACATACGGGGGTGTTTTGCTTGTTGCATGTGGAGTGGACGGGAACAACAATTACTTGCTAATTGCATACGCGGTTGTAAAGAAGGAAACAACATATACATGGTCCTTGTTTCTTGCACATTTGAAGCATGATCTCAGGATCCAAGATCCAACCAAATTTACCTTGATGAGCGACAAACAAAAAGGTAATCAAGCTGCCATATCATGCATTCAGTCATAACATCTGATTTTGTTTAACAATTATGAACCTTTCTTCATTACATTGTTTTATATGAAATCAAGTTTGATCCAAGCTGAACAAGATATTTTCCCCGGGGCAGAACTTAGATATTGTGTAAGACATTTGATGGCCAATTTCCAGTTAGCCGGTTTCAAAGGATGGTCACACAAGAAAATCTTTTGGAAAGCAGCAAAATGCACAATAGTTAATCAATTCAAGAGGGTCATGGATGGTCTCCACAAGGATGTTCCAAAAGATGTGGAATGGTTAAGAAGCAAACCTCCGACTCAATTGTGTAGGGCCTTTTTCAGCATTGTTTCAAAGTGTGACATTCTCACCAACAATGCATGTGAGACATTCAATGGGAATATTTTGGAGGCTAGGAATAAGCCAATACTTTCTATGTTGCAAGACCTGCACATGTATCTCATGAGTAGGTTCCAAAGGAATAGAGACATGGCTGCCAAATCCAAGAGGTGGAAAGATGTTCTTTGCCCGAGAATTCTGGAAATCATGGATGGATACCATGCCAAGGTTCTTGATTATGTGGCACTCAAGTCAAATGCTAATAACTTCCAGGTATGTTCTAATACAAAATTTCACTTCAAACATAATTATTCTAGTGCATTTGCTGTTTTCTGTAGTCGATTCCAAAATGGTGTGTACTTGAGCAATATTGGCAGCATTTCTCTTTGTTGTTTTACATTGAATTCTTGCTATTTTAATGTCTAGGTGAATTCATTATCAAATTACTTTGAGCAATACAGTGTAGACTTGGATGGGAGAGTTTGTGGCTGTAGAAAGTGGAAACTTAGTGGCCTGCCTTGTATACGTCATATGAAGTACGATCTTGAGAAATACATCCACAGCTGCTACATGGTCAGTTCATACAGGAAGGCATATGAGTTGCCTATTTTACCAATTAATAGCCCTCAAGAGTGGCCCAAGACAAACCATGTTGAGATAAAACCACCTGCTACAAGTGCAACAAAGAAAGGGAGGCCGGTGACCGAGAGAAGAAGAGGGGAAAATGAAGAGTCAAACAAGAAAAAAAAAAAAAAAAAAGAGGAAAAAGAGCATGCCACAAATACTCCCTTGTGGCAGCAAGATGAGAAGACAACAATATACAGTCACATGCTCAAAATATGGCACGCGTGGACACAACATTAGGAGGTGCAGGTTCACTGGCACAAACTTGCCGAACAATGAAGGAGGAAGTGTAAGTTATTTAGTCACTTACCTGCTATTCCAAGTTCGTTGTGTATATTTATTACATCAAGGTTTTAACCAACCATGAAATGCCTTGTTGTGCTGTAGCAAGGTGAGCTTCTAGATGAGATACAATCTGAAGAAGCAATGTTGGAGTGCACAACTCAAGCAAATTCACAATAGTCCCAACGGACCGTCCAAGTGGTGATCCATGCTACATTCATGGATGTGGAAGATCAATCACAAGTGATCAATAGGCCAATTCCAAGCATTCTCAAAAAGGCTGCTCAAGACCGAGTGAAGAAAGGATGAGGGATGATAGTGATTTAAACTAACTGTTGACGTGTTTTGTACTATTTTTGTTGATGGCTTTGATTGATGAACAATATGCCATGTTTTTATATGACATTTGGTAGAACCATAGCTAGCATCTTAGGGTTGTTTTTGTTGCAAATATGCAATCTAACGTATTAGAAGTGTGTAGTAGTATGCAACTTCAAACAGGTGACATACATTTCTTATCAAATGCATATTGCATTTGCTTTTGCTATGAAATGTATTTTGGTACCATTGCCTGTTCTCTGTTCCATTTCTTGTTATAAATTAAGAAATGTAATTTGTTTTTGCTATGAAATGTCATTTGGGTTGTTTTAACTTTCCAGGAATATCATTACATTCAATTAAGAATCAACACAATGAACCACACACCAGAAAGCCATTCATAAAACCATTGCTCATATTCCATAACTGAATTTGAAACACGATTTATAGAATTTTACTTCTCCAAACCAAAAACCATTACTCAACTTGCTTACAAGTCTGGAAACTTCTAATCTAATACACTTCCAAGTACTTCAAATACAAACCATTGCTACATAATGCACCAAATACACACTACCTCAATACACCCAAAACAGGTCAATTCCTCCAATTTCCTTCATTTGAATAGCAACAAAAACACCACCATTACCAGTAGGACGCTACACCAACAGAAAAAAAAATTTCTCACCCCCATCTTGATTTGCAGCTACATTGCGGTGGCCATATGCCATTGGAGAAGAGACCTCGGTGAACTCATCAAAATTTTGTGGAGCCTCTGCAACATACTCACTCCGGCTCGAGCTGCCATCGTTCGGTTTGATGGGTATTCCATTGTGCGCCCAATTACCTTGAATCGAATATACCCATTGGAAGAAGTTGCACATTCGAAAACTGTATTAGAGCTTCCCACAGCTTGGTTTGTCCGGGTCCAATACAATCCTCAATAAAAGTCTCACCCGACAATTGCAAAAAGGGGGTGGTCCGTACCTCAAATCCATCCTTTGCGTATTCATCCTCCTTCGATGTTTCATTGCTCTAACCTGACGGCTTCCACGGACTTGCCTTCGTCTGCCCCGCGCCCTAATTTTGGAAATGGAGAGGAGAAAATGAAGGATGAAGAGGGAAGAAAGTGGCTTTGGGTTGGGAAAGGTCGGTATTAACATTTACCGTGTTTGGCTTCCCTCCAAAACCTACATGTCAAGTCCAATTGCCAGCCCATCGGTCAATTAGGTTAGTATCCCTTAATTGTGCACCACGTCAGCACAGACCGGTCATTAAGGAGCAAATGGATGGATTAGGCAAAAATGGATGGATTGGGAAAATAGGTAAAATTATGGGATGTATTAGGTTTTTTTTCCTATACATGTACACATAATCAAGTATGTATTCATCCCAGCAAAATATTTCCTTTAACATTTCGAAATCATCAAATATAGCTCATAGTGGGAAAATTCTTTATTTTCTAACAATTTGGCCACATTATATTATTATATTATCACGAACCCCCATTGATGACCTCTTGTAACACTCCGGATTTGATAACCCAGGCCGGGGTGCCACCGCCACACCTCCCTAGCAAGACACGGTTCCTCCGAACTTGCTAAAGAGATGCAAGGCTATAGGTGTTGGAAAAAGTTTTAAAAGCAAGTCCGGAATTACTTAAAAATGATAATGTAATATCATCCATACATGATAATAAAAATAATAGGTTGCAGCGGAAATTAAATACAGGGCCGACATGGCCAAAACTCGGGTTAACAAGCCCGTATGCAAGTCATGTAGAACAAATAATTAAATACCCAAAGTGATCCCCGATGCATGATCATGCTCCGTACTCTGTAATGGAAAAATGAACAACGGGGTTTATCAGTATATAAAATACTGAGTAAGTTAAGCCCTAACAAAGCAATTTAAGGGGTTACATGTGTTTAAATCCAAAGATTCACTTGTCATGCATTATTTTAAAAATCCATATTTTATTCGCAGCGGAAAACATGTTTAATTTATTCAAGACGACAATGCATAATTTAAAAAGCTAAACTTTAAAGGCGGAATTTAAAGGCATAATTTAATGACGTAATTTAAATGCGTAATTTAAAAAACATGATACAAAAGATTTAAGCGTAATCAACACTCACACAAGTCTTTTATATTTTATCCCGCAACTAAGAAGAGGACACCACACAAGAGAGATCACTAACGATGCAATCTCAAAAATCATAATCAGTTAGCCGGTGAACCGGCGGCCGCAGCCATATCAGTATTGACTGCCGTTTTGGCTAGCCATGTATCTCGATTGCCATTTCGGCAAGCCGTGTGTATCTACTGTCAATTTGACAGGCATGTATATCAACTGTCATCTGACAGGCCTTTCAAGCGGTTTCACTGCCACTCGGGCAGGCCGTGTATTTCTCACTGCCGTTTTGGCAGGCCATGTGCACAACTGCCGTTTTGGCATAATAAGGAGATCACTAACGGGGCAATCTCAATCGTAGGACCACTAACGAGGCAGTCCAAATAATGGGAGACCACTAACGAGGCAGTCTCAAAGATAATGATAGCATGAAGATCGGCTCAGCCTAGTGAACGGGATTTTTCGAAAGTTCGTATTTCAATGTTATCATATGATCGATATCGCGTTTTCATAGTTCGAGTTTTCTCAAGTTCGAAAAATCCTATTCGAGGCAGTTTACGCCTTTCTTAATTAAAAATTCGTCTTTTCTCCAAAAATTCTGAATTTTTACAGTAGTTTAAAAACACACACACGAACAACTTTCATGTTTTAAGTTTTTGGAAATAAGGTTCCGAAGTGAGTCGAAATTCGAGTTCATTGCAAGGAATAATTTCTGTCTTAAAAACTGTTTTCGTCACAGGTTCGTGCAACGCCGATTAAAAATTCATTTCAAAACCAATCGATGTGAAATTTTTACAGCAACTACACAACACGTTAAGGAACAACTTTCATGTTTTAAGAATTTGGAAATAATGAATTCTTGGTACTCAAAAATCGATTACAACTCACTGCATGCTCGCGGCCCTTAAAACAATTTTAAAGCAGTTCTGAAAATTCGGCCGTTTGGCATATCAAATGAACACCAAAATCCGTGAAATTTTACATGCATAATCTAGACTCAATTATCTACAACTTTTGTTAAGGAATGCAAGGTTAAATCATTCGAAAAATGGGTGAAAAACATGCATCAAGTTGAATATGGAAATCTGTCTCAGTTTTAAAACGTTCGGTTCGATACAGAAAGTTTACGGCGTGATTTGGGATAGAAAAACTCAATGTCAACGGCTGAAATTTAGACACAAGATAGATAAAGGTGTTAGGAACAACTTTTATGTTGAAACGTTTTCGGTTTGAATTCCCGAAGGTCGAGTTTTAGGCGAGTCTTTAAAATTGGACGAAAATAGGGTTTTTCAAAACCGATTTTTGTTACAAGCCTATATCTCGAGATTTAAACAACAAACAACCACAAAAATTTGTGAGTAAGGTTTTAACTTACTTAGTTAGAGATTAAATTTGCTGGAATGGGTTTCCGGACGTCCTAGGGTCACGACGAACGGCCAACTTCACCGATTGCTTTTTGTTCGTTTTCCGACGTGAAATCGTGGCAAGGAAAAGGGGTTAGAACTTGAGTTTCTGAGTTATATGGATGAACTAAAACATTATATAATAGCTTACCAAGGATCTAGAAGTCAGGGGCTTGCCCCAGTCGTCCCGTCGTCGCCGGAATACTCGCCGGAAAGTGCTGTCGAAGGAGTTTTGAACTTGGAGAGGGAATTGAGGGAGGGTAGGAAGTGTTTTCTGAAACTTTAGGGTTTGGGGCGCCCCTAGGGTATTCTTAAGCCTTCCCCAAGGTTGAGATCCGATTACCATCGAAGGGGGTGTTAATTTTGGCAAGAAAATCGCCATGGAAGGAAAGTTTACACCTTCTGCACCTCTGGCGCGCTGGTGACGCGCACCTAAGCTTTTGTCCGCGCGGAGTGCGCGTGGACTGCCCTGGAGTCGCAACACCTCCGTCCGCGCGGTGGCCGCGCGGCGGCGCGCGGAGGGCGCGGGCCGGCCGGACCGGCCGGTTCGGCGGTCCGCGTGTTCTGTCGGGTCTTTCCTCCTCTCTTTCGGACTTCTATCCTTCTACGTTCTCGGCTCGACTTTTCGGGTCATTCTCGGATTATAATTCCTATCTTAAATTTATTTTTGAACTCGAATAATCTCGCATTCGAAATCTTGAATTCGTCGACTTTCGACTCCCGTGCAATAATTTATTTATTTAGATTATTTCCGACTTCACGGGTTCTTGGAATTAAAATTCTTTTCCTTCTTGAATTTAATTCCAACTCTTTTGGGATTAATCCATGGAATATCTTCGTGCTTCCTTTCCCTCTTTCATCCCATTTTGACTTGATCAAAATTTGGGTTCGAATTTCTTTGAATTTATTGGTCACGCCATTTCCGAGCAATAATTTATGTAATAAATTATTTTCTTCTCGGAAATAAATTTTATTTCGTTTCTTTGGGCGTTGTAAAAACCCCGGGTATTACAGTCTACTCCCCTTAAGAATCAACTTCGTCCCCGAAGTTGCGCCCTCGCTTTCTTTTGGGCTCAATTTAACGTTGGGGTATTTCCATCTACTCTCCTTAAGGATAAACGTCTTCCACAAGAAATTTATTCCATTCCTTTGAACGTGAATTAAATTTCTCGGGTGTTACATCCTCTCCCCCTTATGAATCAACTTCGTCCTCGAAGTTGGGCGTTAGCTCCTCGCGAGCTCGGACATTGTTTGGTTGCGTGATTGTTTTAATGTGTGTTGTTGTTTGTTATTATTTGACTGAACCCAGAATTAAAATTTCCAAGTTGCCTACGTACACTGTGAAGGGATCAAGCCATTACGTAGTTCAAAACAATTTGAACTTGTTTATTTTTGATTGGATACAATTCGTCGAGTCGAACTCCACAATAAATGCAGTTATCGATGCTTGAAAACTTCTTACGGTTGCTTGGGCCAAGTGGTCACGTCCTCTCTCCTGTTTATGTTTTCTATTCGTGTCCGACAGTCACGCAGCTGATGACCATGTCGACCGCACCGAAGGCATGCTCCTGGCTGAGGGCATCCTCTCGCATAGTGTGGCTTACCACACTTTGGACCTGGTGGCGCATAGTCACCATGGTTGAAGACTATCCCCTTGTTTCGTCCATTGTCGTTTTGATGTGGTTGGTTCGAGTTTCTACGGACATGGTCCTTATTCCTCTTGTATCCTCCTTGTGGTCCTTGGTTAGTCCCATCTACCGATTTTCGTTTCAGTCCTTGAACTCGTGCAACCGCTACTGCACGATCATACACAGCTTGTAGGTCAGGGTAGTGCTCACCCGTGATCACCTCTCTAATGGATAGGTTCAGTCCCAACTCGAACTTCTGTGCCTTCTCTACATCAGCTGGCACCAGTCTCGGTGCGAACCGCACCAACTCCTTGAAACGGTTATAGTATTCTTGGACTGTTTTTCCTCCTTGCCTCAGTGTCAGAAATTCCTCATACATAGCACCCTTCATGCTCATGGGATAAAAATGATCCCTGAGCAGATCCGTGAATTCTGACCATGTGTAGGGCTCGTCGTACTCTGCACGTTTCCCTTGGGTGACTTGCCACCAATCATCCGCCTCGCCTCCTGGGTAGTATGAAGCTACGTGAACCTTTTCCCCGCCGGGACACTTTACGGCGTTCAACAGCTTGTCGAACGTCCGTATCCATTCCTCTAGCTGAGCCGGGTCCTCTTCGCCGGCATAGTGGGGTGGTTGGTAAGGGTTTACCAAGGCTAAGTAGTTGACCCGGGTTACCGGTGGTGGTACGCCCGCTTGTGCACGTTGCACTTCAGCATGTCCTAATACTACGAGAACTTCCTCGACAGTCCTTAGACGCTCATCCATATTGTTGGGAACATGAGGCACTCGCCCTCCTATGTTCTGAGGGATCTCATTATTGTTCGGTGTGTTGGGAAGGTCAGCGTTAGTGTTGTTTGGGATTTCCTTTCTCGATTTTCCCTTAGGTGCCATTCTCTGTTATCAACGCACGTGAAGATGAGTTTCTAATCTAAGGCAAGTTAGCGTTCAAGAAAATCTATAAGGTAGGATTGGAAAGAGGTAATAGATAGGAGAATGCTAAACTTAGGTGATCAAATTATAAGACTGAGGCAGAATTAGTTTAAAGCAAACGCTTCTAAGTCAAGGTCATGACCAATTTGAAGGTAAGAGTTTTGACACTGTTAATTCACATAAAAAAAAAATTAGTGCGATATTCATGTATGTATGTATGCGAATGCATGTATGCTTTATACAATGCTACCCCAACCCCGAAAAATATTTTCGTGACTTTAAAAACTTGTTGGAAAAATTTCTATGCATATGTAAATATTTTCCATGGGTTTCAAATAAATTTTGTTCCATGGAAACAAAACTTAAAATTTAAATAATAATAATGGTACTAAAAAAAATTTTAAAATAATATTAATATTTGTTTAAAAATCTTGGGCCTCTATATTGGCCAAAATAATAATAATAATTTAAAAATATTTCCGGGCTCTGATACCACTTTGTAACACCCCGGATTTGATAACCCAGGCCGGGGTGCCACCGCCACACCTCCCTAGCAAGACACGGTTCCTCCGAACTTGCTAAAGAGATGAAAGGCTATAGGTGTTGGAAAAAGTTTTAAAAGCAAGTCCGGAATTACTTAAAAATGATAATGTAATATCATCCATACATGATAATAAAAATAATAGGTTGCAGCGGAAATTAAATACAGGGCCGACATGGCCAAAACTCGGGTTAACAAGCCCGTATGCAAGTCATGTAGAACAAATAATTAAATACCCAAAGTGATCCCCGATGCATGATCATGCTCCGTACTCTGTAATGGAAAAATGAACAACGGGGTTTATCAGTATATAAAATACTGAGTAAGTTAAGCCCTAACAAAGCAATTTAAGGGGTTACATGTGTTTAAATCCAAAGATTCACTTGTCATGCATTATTTTAAAAATCCATATTTTATTCGCAGCGGAAAACATGTTTAATTTATTCAAGACGACAATGCATAATTTAAAAGACTAAACTTTAAAGGCGGAATTTAAAGGCATAATTTAATGACGTAATTTAAATGCGTAATTTAAAAAACATGTTACAAAAGATTTAAGCGTAATCAACACTCACACAAGTCTTTTATATTTTATCCCGCAACTAAGAAAAGGACACCACACAAGAGAGATCACTAACGAGGCAATCTCAAAATCATAATCAGTTAGCCGATGAACCGGCGGCCGCAGCCATATCAGTATTGACTGCCGTTTTGGCTAGCCATGTATCTCGATTGCCATTTCGGCAAGCCGTGTGTATCTACTGTCAATTTGACAGGCATGTATATCAACTGTCATCTGACAGGCCTTTCAAGCGGTTTCACTGCCACTCGGGCAGGCCGTGTATTTCTCACTGTCGTTTTGGCATGCCATGTGCACAACTGCCGTTTTGGCATAATAAGGAGATCACTAACGGGGCAATCTCAATCGTAGGACCACTAACGAGGCAGTCCAAATAATGGGAGACCACTAACGTGGCAGTCTCAAAGATAATGATAGCATGAAGATCGGCTCAGCCTAGTGAACGGGATTTTTCGAAAGTTCGTATTTCAATGTTATCATATGATCGATATCGCGTTTTCATAGTTCGAGTTTTCTCAAGTTCGAAAAATCCTATTCGAGGCAGTTTACGCCTTTCTTAGTTAAAAATTCGTCTTTTCTCCAAAAATTCTGAAATTTTTACAGTAGTTCAAAAACACACACACGAACAACTTTCATGTTTTAAGTTTTTGGAAATAAGGTTCCGAAGTGAGTCGAAATTCGAGTTCATTGCAAGGAATAATTTTTGTCTTAAAAACTTTTTTCGTCACAGGTTCGTGCAACGCCGATTAAAAATTCATTTCAAAACCAATCGATGTGAAATTTTTACAGCAACTACATAACACGTTAAGGAACAACTTTCATGTTTTAAGAATTTGGAAATAATGAATTCTTGGTACTCAAAAATCGATTACAACTCACTGCATGCTCGCGGCCCTTAAAACAATTTTAAAGCAGTTCTGAAAATTCGGCCGTTTGGCATATCAAATGAACACCAAAATTCGTGAAATTTTACATGCATAATCTAGACTCAATTATCTACAACTTTTGTTAAGGAATGCAAGGTTAAATCATTCGAAAAATGGGTGAAAAACATGCATCAAGTTGAATATGGAAACCTGTCTCAGTTTTACAACGTTCGGCTCGATACAGAAAGTTTACGGCGTGATTTGGGATAGCAAAACTCAATGTCAACGGATGAACTTTGGACACAAGATAGATAAAGGTGTTAGGAACAACTTTTATGTTGAAAAGTTTTCGGTTTGAATTCCCGAAGGTCGAGTTTTAGGTGAGTCTTTAAAATTGGACGAAAAAAGGGTTTTTGAAAACCGATTTTTGTTACAAGCCTATATCTCGAGATTTAAACAACAAACAACCACGAAAATTTGTGAGTAAGGTTTTAACTTACTTAGTTAGAGATTAGATTCGCTGGAATGGGTTTCCGGACGTCCTAGGGTCACGACGAACGGCCAACTTCTCCGATCGTTTTTTGTTCGTTTTCCAACGTGAAATCGTGGCAAGGAAAAGGGGTTAGAACTTGAGTTTCTGAGTTATATGGATGAACTAAAACATTATATAATAGCTTACCAAGGCTCTAGAAGTCAGGGGCTTGCCCCGGTCGTCCCGTCGTCGCCGGAATACTCGCCGGAAAGTGGTGTCGAAGGAGTTTTGAACTTGGAGAGGGAATTGAGGGAGGGTAGGAAGTGTTTTCTGAAACTTTAGGGTTTGGGGCGCCCCTAGGGTATTCTTAAGCCTTCCCCAAGGCTGAGATCCGATTACCATCGAAGGGGGTGTTAATTTTGGCAAGAAAATCGCCATGGAAGGAAAGTTTACACCTTCTGCACCTCTGGCGCGCTGGTGACGCGCACCTAAGCTTTTGTCCGCGCGGAGTGCGCGTGGACTGCCCTGGAGTCGCGACACCTCCGTCCGCGCGGTGGCCGCACGGCGGCGCGCGGAGGGCGCGGGCCGGCCGGACCGGCCGGTTCGGCGGTCCGCGTGTTCTGTCGGGTCTTTCCTCCTCTCTTTCGGACTTCTATCCTTCTACGTTCTCGGCTCGACTTTTCGGGTCATTCTCGGATTATAATTCCTATCTTTAAATTTATTTTTGAACTCAAATAATCTCGCATTCGAAATCTTGAATTCATCGACTTTCGACTCCCGTGCAATAATTTATTTATTTAGATTATTTCCGACTTCACGGGTTCTTGGAATTAAAATTCTTTTCCTTCTTGAATTTAATTCCAACTCTTTTGGGATTAATCCATGGAATATCTTCGGGCTTCCTTTCCCTCTTTCATCCCATTTTGACTTGATCAAAATTTGGGTTCGAATTTCTTTGAATTTATTGGTCACGCCATTTCCGAGCAATAATTTATGTAATAAATTATTTTCTTCTCGGAAATAAATTTTATTTCGTTTCTTTGGGCGTTTTAAAAACCCCAGGTATTACAGTCTACTCCCCTTAAGAATCAACTTCGTCCCCGAAGTTGCGCCCTCGCTTTCTTTTGGGCTCAATTTAACGTTGGGGTATTTCCATCTACTCTCCTTAAGGATAAACGTCTTCCACAAGAAATTTATTCCATTCCTTTGAACGTGAATTAAATTTCTCGGGTGTTACATCCTCTCCCCCTTAGGAATCAACTTCGTCCTCGAAGTTGGGCGTTAGCTCCTCGCGAGCTCGGACATTGTTTGGTTGCGTGATTGTTTTAATGTGTGTTGTTGTTTGTTATTATTTGACTGAACCCATAATTAAAATTTCCAAGTTGCCTACGTACACTGTGAAGGGATCAAGCCATTACGTAGTTCAAAACAATTTGAACTTGTTTATTTTTGATTGGATACAATTCGTCGAGTCGAACTCCACAATAAATGCAGTTATCGATGCTTGAAAACTTCTTACGGTTGCTTGGGCCAAGTGGTCACGTCCTCTCTCCTGTTTATGTTTTCTATTCGCGTCCGACAGTCACGCAGCTGATGACCATGTCGACCGCACCGAAGGCATGCTCCTGGCTGAGGGCATCCTCTCGCATAGTGTGGCTTACCACACTTTGGACCTGGTGGCGCATAGTCACCATGGTTGAAGACTATCCCCTTGTTTCGTCCATTGTCGTTTTGATGTGGTTGGTTCGAGTTTCTACGGACATGGTCCTTATTCCTCTTGTATCCTCCTTGTGGTCCTTGGTTAGTCCCATCTACCGATTTTCGTTTCAGTCCTTGAACTCGTGCAACCGCTACTGCACGATCATACACAGCTTGTAGGTCAGGGTAGTGCTCACCCGTGATCACCTCTCTAATGGATAGGTTCAGTCCCAACTCGAACTTCTGTGCCTTCTCTACATCAGTTGGCACCAGTCTCGGTGCGAACCGCACCAACTCCTTGAAACGGTTATAGTATTCTTGGACTGTTTTTCCTCCTTGCCTCAGTGTCAGAAATTCCTCATACATAGCACCCTTCATGCTCATGGGATAAAAATGATTCCTAAGCAGATCCGTGAATTCTGACCATGTGTAGGGCTCGTCGTACTCTGCACGTTTCCCTTGGGTGACTTGCCACCAATCATCCGCCTCGCCTCCTAGGTAGTATGAAGCTACGTGAACCTTTTCCCCGTCGGGACACTTTACGGCGTTCAACAGCTTGTCGAACGTCCGTATCCATTCCTCTAGCTGAGCCGGGTCCTCTTTGCCGGCGTAGTGGGGTGGTTGGTAAGGGTTTACCAAGGCTAAGTAGTTGACCCGGGTTACCGGTGGTGTTACGCCCGCTTGTGCACGTTGCACTTCAGCATGTCCTAATACTACGAGAACTTCCTCAACAGTCCTTAGACGCTCATCCATATTGTTGGGAACATGAGGCACTCGCCCTCCTATGTTCTGAGGGATCTCATTATTGTTCGGTGTGTTGGGAAGGTCAGCGTTAGTGTTGTTTGGGATTTCCTTTCTCGATTTTCCCTTAGGTGCCATTCTCTGTTATCAACGCACGTGAAGATGAGTTTCTAATCTAAGGCAAGTTAGCGTTCAAGAAAATCTATAAGGTAGGATTGGAAAGAGGTAATAGATAGGAGAATGCTAAACTTAGGTGATCAAATTATAAGACTGAGGCAGAATTAGTTTAAAGCAAACGCTTCTAAGTCAAGGTCATGACCAATTTGAAGGTAAGAGTTTTGACACTGTTAATTCACATAAAAAAAAAAATTAGTGCGATATTCATGTATGTATGTATGCGAATGCATGTATGCTTTATACAATGCTACCCCAACCCCGAAAAATATTTTCGTGACTTTAAAAACTTGTTGGAAAAATTTCTATGCATATGTAAATATTTTCCATGGGTTTCAAATAAATTTTGTTCCATGGAAACAAAACTTAAAATTTAAATAATAATAATGGTACTATAAAAAATTTTAAAATAATATTAATATTTGTTTAAAAATCTTGGGCCTCTATATTGGCCAAAATAATAATAATAATTTAAAAATATTTCCGGGCTCTGATACCACTTTGTAACACCCCGGATTTGATAACCCAGGCCGGGGTGCCACCGCCACACCTCCCTAGCAAGACACGGTTCCTCCGAACTTGCTAAAGAGATGAAAGGCTATAGGTGTTGGAAAAAGTTTTAAAAGCAAGTCCGGAATTACTTAAAAATGATAATGTAATATCATCCATACATGATAATAAAAATAATAGGTTGCAGCGGAAATTAAATACAGGGCCGACATGGCCAAAACTCGGGTTAACAAGCCCGTATGCAAGTCATGTAGAACAAATAATTAAATAACCAAAGTGATCCCCGATGCATGATCATGCTCCGTACTCTGTAATGGAAAAATGAACAACGGGGTTTATCAGTATATAAAATACTGAGTAAGTTAAGCCCTAACAAAGCAATTTAAGGGGTTACATGTGTTTAAATCCAAAGATTCACTTGTCATGCATTATTTTAAAAATCCATATTTTATTCGCAGCGGAAAACATATTTAATTTATTCAAGACGACAATGCATAATTTAAAAGACTAAACTTTAAAGGCGGAATTTAAAGGCATAATTTAATGACGTAATTTAAATGCGTAATTTAAAAAACATGTTACAAAAGATTTAAGCGTAATCAACACTCACACAAGTCTTTTATATTTTATCCCGCAACTAAGAAGAGGACACCACACAAGAGAGATCACTAACGAGGCAATCTCAAAAATCATAATCAGTTAGCCGATGAACCGGCGGCCGCAGCCATATCAGTATTGACTGCCGTTTTGGCTAGCCATGTATCTCGATTGCCATTTCGGCAAGCCGTGTGTATCTACTGTCAATTTGACAGGCATGTATATCAACTGTCATCTGACAGGCCTTTCAAGCGGTTTCACTGCCACTCGGGCAGGCCGTGTATTTCTCACTGCCGATTTGGCATGCCATGTGCACAACTGCCGTTTTGGCATAATAAGGAGATCACTAACGGGGCAATCTCAATCGTAGGACCACTAACGAGGCAGTCCAAATAATGGGAGACCACTAACGAGGCAGTCTCAAAGATAATGATAGCATGAAGATCGGCTCAGCCTAGTGAACGGGATTTTTTGAAAGTTCGTATTTCAATGTTATCATATGATCGATATCGCGTTTTCATAGTTCGAGTTTTCTCAAGTTCGAAAAATCCTATTCGAGGCAGTTTACGCCTTTCTTAATTAAAAATTCGTCATTTCTCCAAAAATTCTGAAATTTTTACAGTAGTTCAAAAACACACACACGAACAACTTTCATGTTTTAAGTTTTTGGAAATAAGGTTCCGAAATGAGTCGAAATTCGAGTTCATTGCAAGGAATAATTTCTGTCTTAAAAACTGTTTTCGTCACAGGTTCGTGCAACGCCGATTAAAAATTAATTTCAAAACCAATCGATGTGAAATTTTTACAGCAACTACACAACACGTTAAGGAACAACTTTCATGTTTTAAGAATTTGGAAATAATGAATTCTTGGTACTCAAAAATCGATTACAACTCACTGCATGCTCGCGGCCCTTAAAAAAATTTTAAAGCAGTTCTGAAAATTCGGCCGTTTGGCATATCAAATGAACACCAAAATCCGTGAAATTTTACATGCATAATCTAGACTCAATTATCTACAACTTTTTTTAAGGAATGCAAGGTTAAATCATTCAAAAAATGGGTGAAAAACATGCATCAAGTTGAATATGGAAATCTGTCTCAGTTTTAAAACGTTCAGTTCGATACAGAAAGTTTACGGCGTGATTTGGGATAGCAAAACTCAATGTCAACGGCTGAAATTTGGACACAAGATAGATAAAGGTGTTAGGAACAACGTTTATGTTGAAAAGTTTTCGGTTTGAATTCCCGAAGGTCGAGTTTTAGGCGAGTCTTTAAAATTGGACGAAAATAGGGTTTTTGAAAACCGATTTTTGTTACAAGCCTATATCTCGAGATTTAAACAACAAACAACCACGAAAATTTGTGAGTAAGGTTTTAAATTACTTAGTTAGAGATTAGATTCACTGGAATGGGTTTCCGGACGTCCTAGGGTCACGACGAACGGCCAACTTCTCCGATCGCTTTTTGTTCGTTTTCCGACGTGAAATCGTGGCAAGGAAAAGGGGTTAGAACTTGAGTTTCTGAGTTATATGGATGAACTAAAACATTATATAATAGCTTACCAAGGGTCTAGAAGTCAGGGGCTTGCCCCGGTCGTCCCGTCGTCGCCGGAATACTCGCCGGAAAGTGGTGTCGAAGGAGTTTTGAACTTGGAGAGGGAATTGAGGGAGGGTAGGAAGTGTTTTCTGAAACTTTAGGGTTTGGGGTGCCCCTAGGGTATTCTTAAGCCTTCCCCAAGGCTGAGATCCGATTACCATCGAAGGGGGTGTTAATTTTGCAAGAAAATCGCCATGGAAGGAAAGTTTACACCTTCTGCACCTCTGGCGCGCTGGTGACGCGCACCTAAGCTTTTGTCCGCGCGGAGTGCGCGTGGACTGCCCTGGAGTCGCGACACCTCCGTCCGCGCGGTGGCCGCGCGGCGGCGCGCGGAGGGCGCGGGCCGGCCGGACCGGCCGGTTCGGCGGTCCGCGTGTTCTGTCGGGTCTTTCCTCCTCTCTTTCGGACTTCTATCCTTCTACGTTCTCGGCTCGACTTTTCGGGTCATTCTCGGATTATAATTCCTATCTTAAATTTATTTTTGAACTCGAATAATCTCGCATTGCAATAATTTATTTATTTAGATTATTTCCGACTTCACGGGTTCTTGGAATTAAAATTCTTTTCCTTCTTGAATTTAATTCCAACTCTTTTGGGATTAATCCATGGAATATCTTCGGGCTTCCTTTCCCTCTTTCATCCCATTTTGACTTGATCAAAATTTGGGTTCGAATTTCTTTGAATTTATTGGTCACGCCATTTCCGAGCAATAATTTATGTAATAAATTATTTTCTTCTCGGAAATAAATTTTATTTCGTTTCTTTGGGCGTTGTAAAAACCCCGGGTATTACACCTCTTTTAAAGGTTATGGACCACAACACCTCATTCAAGCATTAACGTGATGTTTTCTTTTAGTCTCACTTAATATTAATTCCTGGTCAGTGCGAAAGAAAGAATCTTATAAATATCTGTGAATAATGCTGCACTGTAGCCTCCTACACCGCTATTCCTTATGGAGATCTAATTTCCAGATAAACGTTTATACACATACAACACTCAACAGTTAATATTTTCCATTTTGTTACTGTTGGGGTCGCCATGGTCATCATGCCCGGCAGATGGAGGCGTCGTTTCTTGCGGCTCAATATAAACGGCATCATGTGCTTAGTCGTTATCTTCGCCTTCAAACTGAGAACCCCAACACATCAAACCAAGAGTCCCCCGATCGTCTATCATCGCCATCGTTAATGGGATTCTCGTTTAGGTCAAACATCTTTAACGTGGTGATGTGTTGGTTCGCGCATGATTTTTTGTGTTTTCTTGGAGAAGTCGGAAATATATGGAGGTCTGATAAATCGTGGGGAGTGTTTTTAAATTAGGGATTTGTTGTTCGTATTTTCTTGGACAAGTCGGAAATATAGAGGCCGGCGGTGATAAATCGTGGGGACTGTTTTTAGACTAGGGTTTGTTGTGTATTAGACTAGTGCAATACACACACGACTAGAGAAGAAGTTAATTGTATTTCATCTCATTATGGTATGATGTTTTCGCATCTTAATTTCCGGTATGATTGTGGAGAGTGAATATCTCCTTCCATTATTTGTTTGTGGCCATAAATGGTATTTATTCAACTCCAAGTCCGCCCAGCACACGACGTTCTCGTCTACATCACAATCAGCGCAAGCTGAACTATCTTTTTTTTGGATACATAGTGACGCCAAGGCGTCAGCAAATCAGGAAAAATTGAAAAAGAATGGAGGTGGGGAGGGGAGAATAAGAATCTAATTCAAAATCTTACCTGTCCCTAACAAAACAAACTCCCGCCATGTCTGTCGAGAGAAAAGGACGCACATCCTCAGGAGGGAAAACCCGGGTGGTGAAGAACTCCTCACCGTTGGCTCCCCTTTTAGCAAGTGAGTCAGCCACCGCATTTCCTTCACGCAAGATATGGACCCAACGCAAACCAGGATGGGACTCCATACAATCCCTAATCTGGAAAATCAAAGGAGCAAGCCAATGATCCACATGCACACCCTCTCGAACCATCCTCAAGGCTTCCAACGAATCAGAGAAACAACTAGCTTGCTCAATAGCCAAGCTCACTAGCTGTTTCAATCCGTTCCAAATACCATGGAGTTCTGCAATGAGATTAGTGCTCGTGCCAATATAACCCGAAAAACCTTGAATCCAATTCCCCTCCACTCCACGGATGACGCCACCAAAACCCGCAGACCCTGGGTTCCCAAGCGAGCTGCCATCAACATGAAGAATTATCTCCATGCAGCCTTGCAGCCTCCAAGAAACTAGCCGGGGCGTAACCACTCTCAGGGGTCGAGGAAAGGCACGTGCATAGGCCGTGCCAAGATGCCGAGCCCGACGAACCACCTCATGGACTCTACCAGTCTTCCCATTCAGGCAGATACCATTCCTCATAGTCCCGATACACCAAAGTGTAACCCAGTGTAAACAAGTCCATGTCTTTCCCAAAGCACCAAGTACCTGATCAGGACGTTGTTCATCATCTTCCCAAATGGACTTCACATCAATACCAACTTCATTCCAGACACGGACAACAAGAGGGCAACGAAAAAATATATGTCCGATCATTTCTTGTCCAGAATCACACATGCAGCAACTAGCCGAGGAAGCTATACCCTCGCACACTCAAAGCATTAGTTGGTAAGGAATTGTAAGTAGCTAGCCAAAGTAGCACCCTAACTGTAACACCCCGGATTTGATAACCCAGGCCGAGGTGTCACCGCCGCATCCCCCTAGCAAGACACGGATTCCCGAGCTCGCTAAGGAGGTGCAAGGCTTGTGGGTATGTAAAAGATTTAAAACATTTCAAAATTTAGTCCGGAAATTTATAATACTTAATACGATAGTAGTAATCATCATGCGCGAAAAAAAAATAGAGTAAATGCAGCGGAAAGTAAATCACGGCCAACATGGCCAAATCCTCGGGTTTAACAGACCCGGTAAAAACAATACGATGCAGAATTTAAAATGTCCGTTATGATTTCACCCAAGTGCATATGCAATGCGTCACTCGACATACTCTGTAAAAAGGATAATGACAACGGTTGTCAGTATAAAAATATACTGAGTAAGTTAATCCCTAACTAACAAATAAAAGGGGTTACAAGTGTTTAAACTAAAGATTTCGCTTACCGTACGAGAATTTAAGAATACATAATTTATTAGCAGCGGAAAAACATGATTAAAGGGCTTAATTTTAAAAGCGTAATTTAAAGCATAATTTAAGATGCATAAATTTTAAATACATAATTAAAGACATGATAAATACGATTTAAGCATAATGAAACACTCACACAAGTCTTTTACTTTTCATCTCGTAGACTAAGAAGAGGACACCATACCGGGAGATCACTAACGAGGCAATCTCAACATAGGACCACTAACGAGGCAGTCCAAACAAAGGGAGACTACTAACGAGGCAGTCTCAAAGATAGTAGGACCACTAACGAGGCGATCCAAAAAGATAGTAGGACCACTAACGAGGCGATCCAAAATACAGCGCGCGAGATCACTAACGAGGCAATCTCAGATAGTAAGGAGACCACTAACGAGGCAGTCTCAAAGATAATGATAGTATGAAGATCGGCTCAGCCTAGTGAACGGGATTTTTCGAAAGTTCGTATTTCAAAGTTATCAAATCATTGATATCGCGTTTTCATAGTTCGAGTTTTCTCAAGTTCGAAAAATCCTATTCGAGGCAGTTTACGCCTTTCTTAATTAAAAATTCGTCTTTATACCAAAAATTCTGAAATTTTTACAGTAGTTCAAAAACACACACACGAACAACTTTCATGTTTAAGTTTTTGGAAATAAGGTTCCGAAGTGAGTCGAAATTTGAACTCATTGCAAGGAATAATTTCTGTCTTAAAAACTGTTTTCGTCACAGGTTCGTGCAACACCGATTAAAAATTCATTTCAAAACCGATCGATGCGAAATTTTTACAGTAACTACACAACACGTTAAGGAACAACTTTCATGTTTTAATAATTTGGAAATAATGAATTCTTGGTACTCAAAATCGATTGCAACTCACTGCATACTCGCGGCCCTTAAAACAATCTTAAAGCAGTTCTGAAAATTCGGCCGTTTGGCATATCAAATGAACACCAAAATCCGTGAAATTTTACATGCATAATCTAGACACAATTATCTACAACTTTTGTTAAGGAATGCAAAGTTAAATCATTCGAAAAATGGGTGAAAAACATGCATCAAGTTGAATATGGAAATCTGTCTCAGTTTTAAAACGTTCGGGTCAACACAGAAAGTTTACGGCGGGATATGGGATAGCAAAACTTAATGTCAACAGCTGAAATTTGGACACAAGATAGATAAAGGTGTTAGGAACAACTTTTATGTTGAAAAGTTTTCGATTTGAATTCCCGAAGGTCGAGTTTTAGGCGAGTCTTTAAAATTGGACGAAAATAAGGTTTTTTAAAACCGATTTTTGTTACAAGCCTATATCTCGAGATTTAAACAACAAACAACCACGAAAATCTGTGAGTAAGGTTTTAACTTACTTAGTTAGAGAATAGGGTCGCTGGATTGGGTTTCTGGACGTCCTAGGGTCACGACGAACGGCCAACTTCTCCGATCGCTTTTTGGTCGTTTTCCGACGGGAAATCGTAGTAAGGAAAAAGGGTTAGAATATGAGTTTCTGAGATCTATGGACGAATTGAAACTTTGTACAATAGCTTACCAAGAGTCTAGAGGGCAGGGGCTTGTCCCGGTCGTCCCGTCGTCGCCGGAATACTCGCCGGAAAGTGGTGTCGAAGGAGTTTTGAACTTGGAGAGGGAAGATGGAGTGTCTAGGGTTTGTTTTCTGAAAATAAGGGGTAGGGGGCGCCCAATACCGAGTTTATGCACTTCCCTACTGCTGGGATCCGTTTACCATCGAAGGGAATGTTAATTTAGGCAAGAAAATCGCCATGGAAGGAAAGTTTACACCTCCTGCACCTCTGGCGCGCTGGTGACGCGCACCTAAGCTTTTGCCCGCGCGGAGCACGCGCGACCAGCCTGGAGTCGCGACGCCTCCGTCCGCGCGGTGGCCGCGCGGCGGCGCGCGGAGAGCGCGGGCCGGCCGGACCGTCCGGTTCAGCGGTCCGCGTGTTCCGTCGGGTCTTTCCTTGCTTTCCCCTATCGGTTTTCTACGTGTTAGCTCGATTCCTTGGGTCGTCTCCGTTTCGGAATCTTCTCCTTAAACTTGTTACGAGTCCTGGCTTATCGCTCGCAACATTTCCGTGTCCTAATTAGCCTAGTCTAAATTGGTTCCAACTCCTCCTATTGTCCTTGTGAACTATTTCGTGATTTATTTTGTGAATTATTTCGTGACTGAACTTAGAAATTAGTTCCAAGCTGCCTACGTACCCTGTGAAGGGATCAAGTCATGACGTAGTTCGAAACAATTTGAATTTGTTTTTCCTCGGGTGTTACACTAACCTTCTCCGTGACTGCCAATCGCCATACCCAAGCCATGAATGGGTCAGTACGTCCATGCCGCTTCCACACAAGCCAAAAATAACCGGACTTCATAGTATAGTGGCCCGAAGAGGTCCCCAGCCATCGCCACGTATCGCCTAATGCACCATGCATGCAGAGCGGTCCATGGTTGTGAATTTCCTGCTGAATAGCAGTCGACAGAGGCGTCATGACCTTCTCCAATGTCCAACGCCCATTCTCAAATACATCTCCGATCCTAAGATCCACATCAGAAGTATGGACGTATGGAATCCTAGGTGTTAGGGGGCCCCCGAGTAACCAAGGTGAATACCATAGACTGCTCGAGCCCGCCCCTATTCGAATACGAATTCCATCCTCAAAAAACTTAGAAGCTTTAAAGAGAGCTCTAAAGGTAGGGGAAGTGCTGACACGTGGCAGAATAAATCCTCCCATGCATCCATATTTAGTCGAGAGCAGCCGAACCCACGGCTTATTTGCACAGCCAACCAAATCCATTACAGACTTGCCTAGTAGAGCGACATTCATGTCTCTACATGTCCTCACCCCCAAGCCACCCATATTTGTAAATAGAGACGCTTTTTGCCAGCTAACCCAATGGATGCCACGTCCCCCCTCATACTTCCAAATGAATCTATTGATATAACGATCAATAGCGAGACAAACCACCGAAGGTAACCAATATATCTAAGCAACGTAGGAAGGAATAGCTGAAAGGACTGAACATGCTAGAGTGATGCGCCCCGCTTTATTCAACAATTTTTGCTTCCACCCACTACACATGGCGTGAATTTTATCAATCAGAAACTCAAATTGAGCCCGACCGGACGGGCCAGTGATCATAGGAAAACTCAGATATCGACCAATATCGTTGGAAAAGCGGACTCCCAGAATCAGAGTGAGTTGCTCGCACATAGTAGCTGTGACCGAAACCGAGGCTTAGGCATGTGATTTTTGCATATTAAATTTCAAACCAGAATGTGTTGCAAAGGTAGCTCGAACGGCTTCCATGCAAAGAACGCTAGGCATCTTAGCTCCCGAAAAAAGTAGAAGATCGTCTGCAAACATAAGGTGCGAAAGAGGGGCGGCATTCCTATCTTTGTTCAGCATGCTAACCGAAACGCCAAATTCCCACAAATATTTATCCTCCTAAAGCTGTCATAATAAATTAAAATTCCAATTAATTATATGAAGTATATGTTTTTTCTTTATATAATTGTTACAGTATTATATTAGTAACAAAATCAAAATAAAGTATTACCCAAGTGGTAAGCCCCCAAATCCTAACCAATAGGTTGGTGGTTCGAATCTCCACCCAACCTCCTATCCCTCCCCTTTGTTCACTTTATAATTGTGTGACATAGACCGCCCCTTTCCAGGCATCTCCTCACAAAATTTTTTTTAAAAAAAAAAAACAAAAAAAACACTATTACGTGAGAGTGAGAGAGTATTTTGATTTGTGACATAAAATTAAAAACATATATACCAGGTATTTTTACGGAGTATTTATCTATGCTAATGAAACTTCAAAGTTTCAAACAGACAAACACCTCAGGTAAAATAGTTTAGGGGATAATAATGAGATTATCCTAGGTTCCTAGCCAGGTAAAATTTCCATTTCCTCTCCCTTCAGAAAAATTCCTCATGTTTGAAGTTTGAAGATCAGTTCTTGAGTTGCGTGTAGAGGGAGCAGCCATCACATGCCCATGACCACATTCTACCCGCCTCGGTGTTCTGTGGGCACTCACAACACCGACGTGGAATGCGGGCTTCGCCACGTTACTATGCCACTGCTCTCCTGTCCTATCTTCATTCCATCCTCAATTCCTTGGATTTCAATTTGGATTCTTTCTCCTTCCTAATCCCTCCCTAGTCCCTTCTCATTTCGTTCCCCGTAATGGTATATACTATAGTAATATACCGTCTCTGTATTTAATGCTCCCTCTTTTTTAATTAACGAATTCAAATCTGTATAATCTCCCCCCCGCTTTTCTGCTGAATCACATCAATACAAGCTCATTCTTGTTTACAATCTGATATTTTGAGATCTGGGTCGTGATCCATGGGGACCTCCGATGACAGAATTGTTGCCGTGATCATGGTGGGCGGACCCACTAAAGGTTCGAATTCCGCTTCCCCTCTATCGCTGTTAGTTGGAATTGGGGATTCGTCTTGGTTTGATTGTTTTGCTGATTTTGGGAAATGCAGGGACCAGATTTAGACCATTATCGTTGAATACCCCAAAGCCTCTATTTCCATTGGCGGGACAGCCTATGGTCTACCATCCTATTTCTGCTTGTAAACGGGTAATTGAGCAGCTCCATCTAGATATGGCATCTTCTATGATGTCTTCATTGATTGAGATTTGATTCTTGTTGGAAAAATAAATGGAATTTGATTGCAAATTTAGCAATGTGGTTTTGGATTTTGTTTGTGAATTGACTTGTGTTATGTTGTCTTTCTTGTTAGATCCCGAATCTAGTACAGATCTACCTTATTGGTTTCTATGAAGAGCGTGAATTTGCATTGTTTGTCTCCTCAATTTCGAATGAGCTTCGAGTTCCGGTCAGGTAATTGCTAGTACTTGGGGAGAGTTATTCTGTTTCTTGAAGTTGTAATGGTATTGCAGATCTAGAATACTCATCTAGTCTTGTGTTGTTCTTTTGTTGAATTATCTGATTAGGTATTTGAGAGAGGACAAGCCACATGGTTCGGCTGGTGGTCTCTATAATTTTAGGGACTTGATCATGGAAGACAACCCGGTTTTTACTCTTCCTTATAAAACTGTTCTCATTTTGTTCTTCAGTAGAAGTTAGAATCTACCTTATTGTCGAGAATGAATCCTCCTAGTTTCCCTTTATGTAAATATCTTTGCATGTTGTCAATGCTGTCTCCTATTCTACCTTGCAGTCACACATTTTTTTGCTGCACTGTGATGTTTGTTGCAGTTTTCCACTGCCAAACATGCTCGGTAATTTCCATTAGACTCCTCTTACAATTCCATTCGTAGATTTCTTTTTGGACCAAGAATTCAGCAATATACTGTAAATTATATCAAATGGTCTTCTGAATAATAGTGTTCTTATTTAATGGTTGCATTGCAGAGGCCCATAAATCCTATGGCGGGATAGGGACCCTTTTGGTGAGCAAGGTTGGTATTGTTCGCAGCCACGAGCCAAGTGGACAGTTTTCCAAATCGTCAATGAAGTTTATAGTTGTGTATCTTTAGATTACATTTTTCTATTCTCTTGTGCAGGTTTCCCCAGAGTCAGCAAACCAGTTTGGTGCACTTGTAGCCGATCCTGTTACAAATGAACTGCTGCACTACACAGAGAAACCCGAAACTTTTGTATGCAGTATTTCCGAGATTGAATTATTGTCTTTCGGGTTATGTCTTTGCCTTTGAGCATTGCTTATCTCCTTATATCTAATTTACTGCTGTAACAATCAGGTGAGTGACCGTATCAATTGTGGAGCATATATATTTACTCCTGACATCTTTACAGCCATTCAAAGTGTATCCACCAAAAGAAAAGACAGAGGTTTGTATTACCCTTAGTTTTTTCTGTTTCTGCTTCTGTTGTATTTAATTGATTATTGTTCTGGGTTAAAGTTTTCATTTCTCGTGGAAAATATAGTATATTATATGAGAAAGTATTTAGTTGTTTCACTTTATTTGTTCAAATAGGCAAGTTCAATTTTTTCAAGCTTCTGTTTAGCATTAATTTCTTAAAGGTTCAACTGCATGTATGATTTATAGATACCTACAGAATTGAAGCATCTATAATGATAATTTATTCGGCTTATACCGAAATGCCTTTATATAAGCTATAATCCATATTTATTTTCAGGTTTGTTGAATAAAATGAATAGTAATGATTATGTAGCTTTGTCTAATTTTATTTTTCTAATTTGCAGCTACTCTAAGGCGACTATCCAGCTTTGAACAACTTCAGTCTATAGACAGGTAGAGATTCCATTTGCTCAATTGTCTGATTGTTTTTGACTGAAACGTCCAGCATTTACACAATCTATGGGTAAAATTTTCTGTATGTCAAGTTAGAGTCTTTCTATCTATTTTAATGGCCAGAAATACAGCAGCTGTACTTAGGTAGCTAACACTTCATTCTGGAAAGACAAAAAATTTAAGTACTTAAGTCACATGTGGTCACTAACTTATTTATGTGTATCTCATCAATATAACTGTCAACACTAATCACTTTCAATTCGTTTTCCCCTTATTTTTTTGTTTATTTATTTATTTTTTGGGATAGAAAATAGGGTACTGATGTAAATTCATTTGCAGGAGTCTTCCATCGGATTTTGTTAGACTAGATCAAGATATCCTGTCGCCGTTTTCTGGGAAAAAGCAGTTATATGTATACGAAACCACTGATTTCTGGGAACAAATTAAAACTCCAGGGTGAGTTACAGTTCTAGAAATTTTTTGAATAACACAACTCCCATGTTCATTGATTCTCACTGTTGTGATCCGGTGTTTTACAGAATGTCCCTGAAGTGCTCGGGACTATACCTTGCCCAATTTAGGTTCACCTCACCCCATCTCTTGGCCAGTGGAGATGGTCAAAAGAAGGCTTTGATTTCCGGGGATGTATATATTCATCCATCAGCAAAAGTTCATCCAAGTGCAAAGGTATGCAACTATTATTTAATTACCGAAATACTGGAAGTGATAGAATATTCCCATTTTCCCCTTATATGAGCAGAATGAAGTTCTTGATTTATGTTGTGATTCCGCTCTGAAACAGATTGGTCCTAATGTCTCGATCTCAGCAAATGCTCGAATTGGAGCTGGTGTGAGGCTCGTCAACTGCATTATCCTTGACGATGTTGAAATTAAGGTACCTTTCCCCCCAAAGCGTGAAAGTTAAAATTGTTATTAAATACTGTACGTAAACAAAGCACTCACTTTCCTTGCCTACGCAATTTTTTTGCAAGGAAAATGCGGTTGTCATTCATGCTATTGTCGGATGGAAATCCTCCATTGGACGGTGGTCCAGAGTCCAGGTATACCCATGAATCTACCAAACTTGGCTGTACCCTTCTTTGCTTGCCCTATGTAGAACATCAGATTACGTGGCTCATTTATCATCGTAGTATCATCTAACCCTTGAATCCTGTCTTACTAGGTCGCCTATATATATAAATCAGATCAAAACAATGATTAAATACAGCATATCTGTTATACAACTTTCTTTCCATTTTCTTTTTAGCTCTTTTAGTTTCCATTTCATATTCGACGTCATACTACGGCCATATGGGCTACGGTGTGTGGAGGTTTTCTAATATGCTATACATCACTGGCCTATGCTGATACCAATCACTCTCATTGTCCTCCTTTCAGGCCAATGGTGACCACAATGCGAAACTCGGGGTCACAATTCTCGGTACTTTGTGCACCAAATTTTCCTCATTAGTTGATATTTCTTTTCTTCTTTCAATTAGGCAAGCAATAAGATTGTGGGATAATTTGGAAACAGGTGAATCTGTGGGAGTTGAAGATGAAGTAGTGGTGACCAACAGCATAGTCCTTCCAAACAAGACTCTGAATGTCAGTGTCCAGGACGAGATTATACTGTAATAACATAACATATGATATAATACACCGAGACTAACATATACTTCATATACGTATACCGTTCAGAAAGCTTTCATTTTAGGCTGTCGTCTATTGTTGCAGCTTCAACCTCACTGTATTTATTAATTTATTGTGCTGGATGGATTTTTGATTAGGGAATAAGGAGTATAATGGTTTTCTGTTATGGGTGGTGGCATGTATGATGCATCTCCTCCAGTTCTGGGCTTCACCCATTAGAGGGTAAGATTAGGTTCAGATCATCAATCAAGGGTGGCATGTAGTACGATATAATCTGCCAGCCGTGAAGTTGTTGTGCATGTTGATGGAGGCTTTTTTTTTCAGCAGCCCCAGATGGCTGACGGGCTTATGTGAATGTGACCTTGCTTTTCTCGAATTTGGAGGAGTCCGTTCACTAGGCGCAGGTAAGTTGATTTTTAACAATGTACTAACAGGGCATAAAGGTGTCGATTCACTCCAATTATACGAAGTACATTTCATTACATTCCACTAATGGAAACTCGGCTTGGGAACCATCCAAACACAGTAGTATCATAAGATGGGAATTAGTGTTTGATGCCTTCGAAAATAAGGGACGATGGAAGATGGTGATGCTTACCTATATTGTTTGAGTTTATTTTAGTTTGGATTTATTAATGACATCGAAAGCCTTGATTTTAATTAGCTCTGTTGAATTTGCTGCTTTCTTAGTACAGTAGTACTTTGTTTTTTTGGGGAGATCATAAAGCGATACTTACTCATTTACCAATGAAAAAAATTCAGAAAAAGGCCTAAAAAATTACTCCCTCCGATCTACTACTGTTGTTCTGAAATTTTTGGACATGCGGTTCAATGTATTTGTTTAACAGTTAATATTTTAAATTCGGCGAAGTAAAAACTCAATAAAATATACGGAAAAATTAACAAAATGATCCTTTATCTTTCAAAATTCACCTAAATTGTCCTTTCCGTTTCAATTGGAAAAACTGGTCCGCTAAGTTTGATTTTTTCTCCAGTTTAGTCATTTGGGTATAATAAACCTCATCAGGCTTTGGTTAGGGTGCAGAGACCTATGTCTCTTGATGTACTGTGGCACATCCAAGCCATTGATGAAATGTTAAAATCAATGGCTAAGATTAATACAAAAGGTACTATTGTAATTTCAATAAGATCCAAATGATCTCTATTCACTTTTCTCAATTCTAATGCTCGTACATCTCTCTCCCTCATAATCTTACTTTTTCTTTTGGGAATTTCTAAAATTTGATAGGTTATTTAGATTACTTGTATCGAGTACGTAGATTTCCTATAAAGAATGTCAAAATCCGAGTTCGTTTGAGAAAGTTAGAGTTATTTGAAGTTCACTGCGATATTAAGAAACGTAGCCTTCACATTTCAGCGACAGTGGCTTTGCAATTCAGCGATGGGAGCTTTACAATTCAGCGATACAGAGTATGCATTTCAGCGACATAGCCTATACAACATAGTTTTTGTGACAAACTTCAAATGGCTCTAACTTTTTCAAATGAGCTTGGATTTGGACGTTTTTTATATGAAAATCTATCTACTCAACGCAAGGAATTTAAATATCATATCAGATTTTATAAAGCCTAAACAGATAAATATCATATTTTCAAAATAACCAGAATAAGATACCCTTTCATTTGAAAATCTGGTACTTATCTATTTATAATTTCAACATTTAATAGAAAATTTAGATTCCTTGCATCGAGTAGGTAGATTTTCGTATAAAGAATGTCAAAATCCGAGTTCGTTTGAGAAAGTTAGAGCCATTTGAAATTTATTACGATTTTCAGAAACACGACCTTCACATTTCAGCGACGATGGCTATGTAATTCAGCGACGGAGGCTTTATAATTCAGCGATGGAGGCTTTACAATTTAGCGACATAGCTTATGCATTTCAGCGACGTAGCCTCTATAACAAAGTTTATGCGACAAACTTCAAATGACACTAATTTTCTCAAATGACCTCAGATTTGGACGCTCTTTATATAAATATCTATCTACTCAATGCAAAGAATTTAAATATCCTATCAGATTTTAGAAAATCTAAACATATAAATATCATATTTTCAAAAAAATGAACATAAGATATCTTTTCTTTTGAAAATTTGGTATTTATCTATTTGAAATTTTCAGAATTTGATGGGAAATTTAGATTCCTTGCATCGAGTAGGTAGATTTTCATATAAAGAACGTCAAAATTCGAGTTCGTTTGAGAAAGTTAGAGCTATTTGAAGTTCAATACTTCCTCCGTTCCTAAATTATTGACACGTTAGGGGATTTATCACTGTTCATTGAGTAACTTTTATTCGACTTTTTAATACATTTATATAAGATAAAATATAGTCAAATCAGATCTTGTTGGATTCGTCAAATCGCATAAATTTATAATATCAAATTTTCATAATTTTCACTTGTATGGAATTTGAGTTATTACGGATTAAAAATGTATATTGGATTGCGTGAAATGTGGGTCCGTGGCAAATATTAAGGAACGAAGGAAGTACAATTTTCAGAAACACAACATTTACATTTCAGCGACGGTGGCTATGTAATTCAGTGACGGAGCCTTTACAATTTAGCAACGGAGAGTTTACCATTCAGTGACATAGCATATGCATTTCAGCGACGTAGTCTATACAACAAAATTTATATGACAAATTTCAAATGGCTGTAACTTTCTCAAATGAGCTCGGATTTGGACGTTCTTTATATGAAAATATATCTACTCGATGCAAGGAATCTAAATATCCTATCATATTTAGAAATTCAAAATAGCCAAATAGAAAATATGAGGAATGAAACGAGTGAAAAAGATAAATAAAAATAATTTCTCTATTATTATGCCATGAATGTGTCAAAAGAGAACTAACTTATACTCCCTCCGTCCCATTCCAAATGTCCTACTTACTATTTTTGGATGTCCCATTATAAATGTCTGCTTTCTATAAATAGAAATAATTTTCCCCTCCAACAACTATGTGGACCCCACCATATACTCACAAACCAACTCTATCTTAATTCCCGTGTCCAACAGTAACAAGACACTTGGAGTGGGACGGAGGGAGTATAATTTTTTATATGATCTTTATTTAAGGATAGAAATCACTAAATTGATTTTGTGAATGATTTTATTACTAAAGATATGATTATTTATGTTTGACAACTCTACCCTTTTTATTTTATAGTCATTGGATATTTTTGTATGGTTAAGATGATTTGTCTTGATGTACTACCATTCACATTGGTAGTACCATAACCATTCCCAACCTCATTAACATCTAACGGAAGATAATTAAACCTAATTAGGGTGGGTCCCACAACTCTTTAGTAAATGGCTCACCCTAAACCCTCAACCCATAACCCAAAACCCATTCCTATGAAACCCATCGAAAAATTGGTTTCTTCTCCATTAATCCCATTTAATATTGAAAGAAAAACCCATCAATCTTTCTATCTATCTATCTATTATATCTATTAAAATAATAACCTATTTTCACACACACATTCTCGTCTATTTTTTTCCCCTCTCACAAAATCTACTTTTTTTACACTCTTTTTCACATACTGAATTATTTACGAAACTGCTATTTTTTTAAAACAAAATTCAAAAATAAAATGGAAATTCACATCCACCTACCTTCTAGCATCCTTCAAATTTCTGAACCGTCCCCATTCCATATTCTATTCGTGACTCACCAGTTCTCATGCCTTTGATTTCTTTTTCTTAAATTTGCAGATAGATTGTTGATATGGAGTATTTTCAGAATTTATGCACGCAACCGCCGCCTTCGCCCACCTCCGACACCGTCTCTATCTCCTATATGTCGATTGGTAAGTGGTTGAAATGCCCTAGCTTTTGATTGCGTTTCCTCTGTTTGTCTTCCCATTCCTGATTGAACGCAGATCTGAAGTCCAAAAGAGTCCGCCTACACGTCCGCTGTCATCGCACCCCAAATCTCGCCACCATCTTCCGTTCCATGTCCACAGCCGCCACCTCCGACACCGTCTCTATCTCCTATATGTCGATTGGTAAGTGGTTGAAAAGCCCCAACTTTTGATTGTGTTTCCTCTGTTTGTCTTCTCATTTCTGATTGAACGCAGATCTGAAGTCCAAAAGAGTCCGCCTACACGTCCGCTGTCATCGCACCCTAAATCTCGCCACCATCTTCCGTTCCATGTCCACAGCCGCCACCTCCGACACCATCTCTATCTCCTATATGTCGATTGGTAAGTGGTTGAAAAGCCCTAGCTTTTGATTGCGTTTCCTCTGTTTGTCTTCCCATTCCTGATTGAACGCAGATCTGAAGTCCAAAAGAGTCCGCCTACACATCCGCTGTCATCGCACCCCAAATCTCGCCACCATCTTCCGTTCCATGTCCACAGCCGCCGCCTCCGACACCGTCTCTATCTCCTATATGTCGACTGGTAAGTGGTTGAAAAGCCCTAGCTTTTGATTGTGTTTCCTCTGTTTGTCAGTGGAATAAGGGCTTTGCAATTATTGGGATTTTCGGGTGGAGAAGAAAGCTCTATTGGTTTTGATGTTAGTCACCTTAAACATACATTTATTTGTTTTATTTGATTTGTTTATGCTAATCACCTCAAAAGGGGAAGGTCAAGTTGGCTATGGCTTCACAGGTTGCTGCACATAAATGAAAGACCGGTGGGCAAAACATGGTGCAAAAGGGGAAGGTCAAGTTGAGGAATGGTTTTAATCAAAGGGCTAATGTCTCATGTTTCAAGGAATAGCAGCGAGATGATTTTGTAGAAGCAGTGATGGTTCCTATGAAGTTGATTCAGTAGCAGCAGTGAAGGTTCCCTAATTGATTCTGCGAATTGAACTTGCACTGTATCGTTCGATGATGTCTCATAATTAAAGGAGCAGCACCGAGTTCATTTAGTGAAGGCAGCAAGCAAAGGTTACCTTTTTCGATCATTATTTATACTGATGCTGTGAGTTGAATTAGTTGGAGCAGCTTTGGATTCTCCCGTTGCTAACAATAGTTGGATTGTGTATTGTCTGTCTTTTGGTATTGGTAGTAGCAGCTTTGGTAATAACCTCTTTTATTTATACTGGTGCTGTGAATTGAATTAGTTGTAGCAGTGATGGTTCCTATGAAGTTAATTCAGTAGTAGCAGTGAAGGTTCCCTAATTTTGTGGTAGAGTTGCAACTTTGCAGTGTTCTGTAGATGGCCTTTTGGATTGGTCTTGTTAGATTGGTCTCGTCGTGTAGTTTTTAAATATCGAACTTTTAGAATTTTTACTTGTATCGAACTTGAGTTATTAATGGTTTAAAATGTGCATTGGATTGCGGGCCAGGTGGGTCCGTAGCAATTAAAGAAAAATAGAGAAAGTATATATAATATCAACTATATAATTTGTTATTTTCTTATGCTATAGGTTATTGGGCTTGAAGTGACAAAATCGTGCAAAATCACGATTCAATTTTACTTGTTTTCGAATCATTGCATATATATTTATAATTGTAGTTTTATTTTTTTCGAAAAACTTCTAATAGTTCTAGTTTATTAAGTACTTCCTCTGTTTTTTTTCTTTTATGTTTACACTTCATGTTTTCACGTAATCCAATACACATTTTTAATGCTTAATATCTCAAATTGTATAAAATTAAAAATCATAAAAATTTGATATTCTAAATCTATGTGATTAGACGAATCCAAGAAGTTCTCACTTGACTATATTTTATCTTATATAATTGTGTTAAAAAGCTGAATTAAATCTACTCAATGAATAGTAATTATTATGCAAATGTAAACTTTATTAAAAAAAACGGAGGGAGTATTTGACTTGTAAATAGTGAACTTATATATATAGTATATTTTTAATTTTTAATTAGCATTTTGGAGTTTGGACTGTTACACTTACGATTGTAATTCATAAGTTTTTTTATTTTTAAAATTTTGATTAAACCATAACCAAACCGCACCAAACCGTTTTTTTTTGGTTGGGTTTCGTTTGATTTGAAGTGCTAAAATAGTTTGGTTTGATTTGATTTTTCTCCAAACAATTTTTTTGCGATTTGGTTTGGGTTTGGTGCGTTTCGCACCAAAGCTAACTGTGTTCATCCTAAATGGGATTAGTAGTTAGAAACATAGTTATCAAAATCGCGATTCTGATCGTAGGATCGCCCCTATCCTTGAAAAACGATCCGAATCGCCATATGATTGAAAATGTGGTAGGATCGGGGTGGGAGGATCGGGATAGGATCGCTGAGGATCCGATGCTACTCCTTTGTTTTTTTTTTTTTTTCGGGAGTAAAATTACTTATTGTCTCTAGCTCTTTATATTTTTGATTATGATGATGTTATTTTTTTTAATTTTGTTTAATGCTTCTTTGCATAGTATTAACTTAAAATTGTTAGGTTCTATGTCAGTATTAACTTCATTGAATCTATCTATATAATAAATCCTGAATACTTTTTGGTCTGTGCAGACTGTATTGTCCTTATTAAATATAACTGATTCTTTTTAATCTTTAGGGCTTTATCAGTAATTATACCACCATTTTATAATCAATGGCTACAATTAATCCACATCATCGCTGATTAATCGCTGACTAATTCCAACTCACCTTCTACGTCAATAGAATAAATCTAACTATTAATATAATAAAATCTTGAGAAAATCTCTATATATTTTAAAAAGATATAAAAAATTTATTACACTTAAAATATATAAATTGATTAAATTATATAATATAAATTATTTATTTGTATATATATTTTAATTAAATATTATTATAATATTATTAAATAAATTTAATTTAGGTTAAATTTATGTCTACAAGTATAATCCTATATCAACATAAGGAATATAATAACCGTATTAAATAAAAAATACTTTATTAAAGGTTGTCTTTTTTCCAATTGTTCTTAGTATTTTAGATATGAAAGCGAAACTCTATATTTAGTTTTTCAGTGATGGAAAAAATATTTTATATTATATCCACCTATTTGGGGTTTGAATTTCTTTCCATGCTCCTATTATCTCCTTTATTTCCCTAAATTTTTTGCTCCATACATTTCCACCACTATTTAAGCAAAAGACTTTGAACCTTATGTAATAACTCAAAAAATAATATCTTCTAATTTTATAATCTTCATATAAGTTCAACATCCGTGCGCAGCGGGCGAAAAAACGTAATTTCAAGGGTTATACAGTAATTATGCCTTAGGTTTCCACGTAGGCGCTGATTAATCATATAAAAACGTACAGTTATCCAAAATAATTACACGTCTGCATGACACGTGATTAATCTTTTCAATATTCTATATTTAGATAATAAATTTATTTGTTAGTACAAAAAAAATCTTGAGAAAATCTTTCCATATATACTTTTTAATAAAAATATAAATTGAAAATAAATTATAATATATTGGATATTTATGACATATTTAGTTAAATCAGTACATTATAAATTATTTAATTGAATAAGTAATATTTTTAAATATATATTATATTATTTATATTAAAATTCAAGACTAAAATATTAACCTAAATCAATATAATAAAATAAAAAATGTATAGTTTAGGCTTACACACACATGACGACACATAGGTGTCAATATTTACCAAAAAATATAATAAAATAAAAAATTAATAATAATCATCTTTTAGGTAATTTATCAAAATATATATAGTTAATAAGAAATTATAATTCGTTATAAAAATTTAATCAAAATTTAATCCTTATTTTTTGTATAAGGTTTAATTTTTAAATATATTTTTTATCATAAAAATAATTTTAATAAAAGAAAATAATATAATGAAAAAATAATTATTGAAAAATAATTTTTTTCTTCTTATGAACATAATCCAGAATTTTGCATTTTTTTTAGTTTCTCAAAAAGGTCAAAAAATTTATTAGTCGATTTTACGATATCATTTGCTGATATATTGCCAAGAAAAAAAAAAGAAAACCTGAAGTGTTAATTATATGACTATAGAACAGAGCCCTTCTGTGCATCGAAGTGTGCATAGCATTAAAAACACGCATAATACTTTTAATGATGTACCAAAAATGTATTCATATTCACTTATATATTATTACTAAGTAAAATAGAAAGACAATCATTCCATAATAGTTGAAAAACTGCTAATTTTGCTAAAAATTTAAGTATAAAAAGTGGATACTTCTTTATTGTATTAACTTATTGTTCTCCACTAATCACACATTTTTGGATTCATTTTCCAAAGTTAAATCATTCTTCATATTAAGATAAATGATAAATATAATGAAGTATGATAGTTTGAATTCATTCAATAACAACAAATATGATTGGATAATCATTGTGAAAGTGATTCATATACGGACAGTTACAATACATAAGTAAATAAATAAATCAAATGCCATTACATATTGTTATTGAATGTCAAGATGACTATATACTAATTTCATACATAATCACCTCCACATAAGTAGTTTTTATACTGCAATATTGATATAATGATACTATGGAATTAATTCTCTCCTATCATTCTATTTCTATTTGAATTTGATTGTTCATATCTCATTCAGTGTGATTGTAGCAATTTCAGATGATTTTAGCAATTTTATACTACAATATTGATACTATGGAGCCTTTAAAAAAAAAATTACTGGAGCCTTTTGAGGAAAGAATTAAATTTTGTATATATAATTTTTTATAGCAAAAACTTGAAAAACCATTTTAAGCTATTCATTCAAATGCATCATACAATCTATATCTGCATGCAATGAGTGTAAAAGAGTAATTTATAGTAACATAATAACTGATAAACCTTTGTAATAGCTAATGCTTTCCGATAGTCTTACTGAAGTTTACACTCCAATCATCTTTTAATATTTGAGACTATGCATTTTTACTCCTTTAGGCCATGGTTTCTAATTCTATTTGATGGGAACAATTATCTCTTACTGCTTAAGGATTTACTCTTACACATTATCTTTTGATCTTCTTCCCCGTTGATTAGCTTATAATTTATAAGATAATATTGTGAATTATAATCCACGTTTTAATACGCATCATCATTCATGTCTCATGACATCTTATTATGTTGTGTATCCCGATTCCTCAATGAAACAAGTATGCACGCCTGTCTTTGAATCTTACATTTGGTTTTGAGATTATGGCTGAGATCTGATATCAGTGATTGCTTTATTATAATTCATGGAGAAACATACATGCTCAACTCTCTTCGAATCTAATAATTGGTTATAGGGCTGAGATTTAATTATGAATGTTTTCTTTATTGTAAATTTTTAATTCATGATGCAAACATTCATACTCAACTCTATTAAAATCTTTCATCCAAAAAAACTATATTATAATATAATATTTTCTAGGTCTTTTAAATAATGGTTTATATAATATAATTAATTGAATTCATCCATTCTACTATCTTATTGAAATTATGGAGATTCGTACTCATGGTTTAGAATAGCTTGGTTTATGGAAATTGGTGGATCAAGATATTCCTATAGAAATTGATGTTGATTATGTCGAGTTAATGAACTGATTATTTATTTTGTTGCATGTTTTATGATCAAAATGATACAGATTCTTATGGTTTCCTATGCCTATGTTATGAATTTAAAGTAAAGCAAACTTTATGCACAAAAAATAATAAGACCACAAATATTTTGATTTTATTTGGAAAAAAATAAAGAAAAAACACCGCCCGCGAAGCACGGGTCAAAAATCTAGTCATTAATAAACATACAATTAACTATCAAATTTTTGTTAAAAATTGATATAAAATACATAATTTCAATTATACATGTGATCATATGATGCAAGACTAAAACGATAAGGATCCGAACTTGATAACCTTAGTTAGAAACACAAATGATTGGTCAAGCACTCAATCATGGAGCATATAGGCGCAAGTCAGTCTTTTAAAGCTTCCAAAGTCCAAACTCGTTTGAAAATTGAGTTTTGAGACTCGAGAGTCGAGAGTGCACTGCACTTCAAATCAAAGTTCAAATCAGAGTCGAAGGCGCGCGAGACCCATCTAAATCCCATTCCCCAAATCCCCAAATTTCCTTTCTTGTTCCATTCCACATTTCCATCTCCTATTCTCTCAACGGCGCCGGCGCATCCCCACAAAGATTCATGTGACGAATTGCAAGGGGCCGAACCGGGAATATTGGATTTAGCAAGCAATGGCATCCAAAGAAACCTGCAGAAGTGAGCTGCGCGCCGCCGTCCGCCAACTCAGCGACCGCGGCCTCTATTCCGCCTCTAAATGGTTCCATTTCCAAAACCCTTCCAAATCCTTTTGTTTTCATTTAATCCTAAAAACCTTTCTTTCTGCTGTTCGTTCTTGAAAAATTTTTGTGGTTTCCATTGAAGGGCTGCGGAGCAATTGATGGGAATCGAGCAAGATCCTGCGAAACACCCTCCCTCGCACACTCGATTCCAGCGCGGCAGTTCCAGTATACGCCGCCGCTTCCGCACCGCCACCCCTTCGGATTCTTCCGCCACTCCCTCTGCCGGAGTGTCTTACGTTTTGACTCCATCGATTACCGGGGTCGATGAATATGATTTCGATCCGGTTGATAGTGATTTTTATTTGTTAGCAAAGTCTTATTTCGACTGTAGGGAGTTCAGGCGGGCAGCTCATGTGCTCCGGGACCAGTCTGGGAAGAAAGCTGTGTTCTTGCGATGTTATTCGCTTTATTTGGTTAGTTTCTGTTTAGATTTTTTGATAAATTAATCTTTTCATGATTGACTTCTTGCATTAAAATGTTGAAAAGATGTTTGGTGGCTTTATTTACTGGATTAAGGTTTGTTTTATAGATGTTTTATGCCTGTTGCAAGTACGTTTTTTGGAAGATGAATTGAGTGTAACTGTCCGAGTTTGATGAGCCAAGTCTGTAGGGTTCTGAGTATGCAGAAGACATTTTTGAAAGATGTTTGATTCAGTTTAAACTTGGTTTCTGAGGTGATTTTATTTAGACAGGAAAAGGTGTATCTTTGTAATGGCAATGAAGTACATATGCGTTGTTGATGTGTAAGTTCTAATAATTCGAAACATTTAGGACAGACAAATCTGTTTATGATATCCTTGTGGAATAAGCCACGTGTCTAAATGGAACTCTACCTTGGATACTTACCGTGTGTGTCGATAATGGTGCCTTTCTTTTTAATGCTTTTACCCAATTATGTCTTAAGTTAGGGTAGGCTTGAAGAAGATGGCATAGAGGACACATGGAACAATATTTGCTGTGATCCATTTCCATAGACACAATTGTTCCTCTAAATTTTACCTACATAGATTTAATATAGGGACACAAGATCTGTTTTTATGCATAACCAACGTGTCAACATGTAATGATGGAGAGGGTGAATGAGAGGGTGAATCTCCTTAAATGGTGTATATTGAAATTCAAAAGGATAAGGTGTATTTGGTTTTGGCAATTTGAGTTTATTACATTATTACATAACTATCCGTGTATTGATTACATATACCTGAATTACCTTTTTCAGTTTGAGATGTGAGCATTGCGATATCAGTTTTCTGTTCGGTGTGAAATAATTCAAGAATAATTTTCCCGATGTGTCATTTGTTTGAATATATGGATCTGTAGTTTATTCCGAGACTCTAGTGAGCTTTTCATTCAAATTTATCTACTGTTTCAGTTTCTTCTAAAAATAGATGTGCGTTATCTTTTTGTACTAGCTGCAACTTGTAAAACTGGTGAATGTTGTTGGATGGATGCTGTCATGGATCCTTATTTTAACCGAGAGAACTTATGGATTTTTTATTCTTTGCAGAATTTGATGAGATAGATGTTAGTTAACCAAAATATTAGGTTTCTGAAGCCAACAAATAGCATTAATTATCGAACTAGAATTTTACCCTTTTCTTTTTTCTGAAATGTTAATGCTTGTTACCTATTTAATATTTGATGTTTTTATTGCCTCTTGTTAATTCTCTGAGCTTTGTTACCTCATCATATGTTTTCTCGTTGCTTGATTGTTGAGAATATTTTTGTTGCGCCTTGTTATGGCACACATTCCACATTTTATCTTTTGTTCCATGCTTCAAGTACATTTTAGTTGAAACTTGAAATAGATTAAAATTAACTAATAAAAGATCTATATCTTGCCTTTGAATTTTGAAAACTGCCTAATTCATTTGATTTGTCCTCTTTTGTTTCATGAAGGCTGGAGAAAAGCGAAAAGATGAAGAGATGATAGAACTCGAGGGGCCTCTAGGAAAGAGTGATGCTGTGAATGGAGAACTTGTTTCGCTTGAAAGGGAGTTGTCGACACTCCGCAAGAATGGAACCATCGACCCATTTGGTCTTTACATATATGGTCTTGTCCTCAAGGAGAAAGGCAATGAGAATCTTGCAAAGTGTGTGCTTGTTGAATCCGTGAATAGTTACCCTTGGAACTGGAGTGCTTGGTCTGAGCTGCAGACTTTGTGCACTACTGTCGAAGCATTAAATAGTCTAAACATTAATAATCACTGGATGAAGGACTTCTTCCTTGCCAATGCTTACCAAGAACTTAGGTTGCACAATGAGTCCTTGGCAAAATATGAATATTTACAGGGAACATTCACATTTAGCAATTACATCCAAGCTCAAATTGCTAAGGCTCAATATAACCTCAGGGAGTTCGAACAGGTGGAAGTCATATTCGAAGAGCTTTTAAGAAACGATCCATATAGGATTGAGGACATTGATATGTATTCCAATGTTCTCTATGCGAAGGAGTGTTTTTCTGCTTTAAGTTACCTTGCACATAGGGTTTTTTTGACGGATAAGTACAGACCTGAGTCTTGTTGCATTATCGGGAACTATTACAGTTTGAAAGGGCAGCATGAGAAGTCTGTAATGTATTTTCGGAGAGCTCTTAAGTTAAATAAGAATTATCTGTCAGCATGGACCCTTATGGGCCACGAGTATGTTGAGATGAAGAATACATCAGCAGCAGTTGATGCCTATCGGCGAGCAGTAGATATAAATCCATGTGATTATCGAGCATGGTATGGATTAGGCCAAGCATATGAAATGATGGGAATGCCCTTTTATGCACTCCATTATTTTAAGAAGTCAGTATTTTTGCAGCCAAATGATGCTCGGTTATGGATTGCAATGGCTCAGTGTTATGAAACCGATCAGCTTCATATGGTTGAGGAAGCCATAAAATGTTACAAAAGGGCAGCAGATTGTAATGATAGGGAAGCCATTGCTCTGTACCAACTGGCAAAACTTCACTGCAAACTTGGTCTTACAGAAGAGGCAGCATCTTATTACAAAAAGGATTTAGAGAGAATGGATGCCGAAGAGAGGGAAGGACCGAATATGGTTGAAGCATTGACGTTCCTTGCCCAGCATTGCAGGGATCAGAAGAAGTTCGATGAAGCTGAGGTTTACTGTATCCGACTCCTTGACTACACTGGCCCGGTAAATTGTCTTAAATTCAATATATTCGAGCTTATATAGGTTATGCATATTACAATACTCTCCTGATGTGTTTGCATTGTGCAGGAAAAGGAAACCGCAAAGAGCCTTTTGCGAGGAATAAGATATGCAAGGGATGTTGTTGAGCATTTTCCTCCATAAGTTCCTCATACTAATTTAGTTTTGCAAAAGGTATGCTCATCGTTGTGAAGAAGTATCAACTGAGCTCATCATTATCATATTGATGCAGGGCTGCAACAGTGCACTTATCAAGTAAATTTTGCTGTTTGGGGTTGGGTGGCTATTTTGCTGCTTGTATGAGACAATCAGTTATTGTATTTGGGTTGGGTGGCTGCTTTGCTCGTTGCGGTGATAAAGAACATTCCTGGAAATCTGTTTTCATCTTCAATGACATTATTGATTTGATTATGTCTACTGAAAGACATTTACACCATACAACTCAGAACAAGCATGATGAACCTTGTTTTGCCAGTGATTTCCATCGGAAGGCTACGGGCTGAATAGTACTCCCATCTAGTTGTTGGGGAGTTTACAACCGAAATTGGTACTGCATTTGTCATCTACAGTTGCTGTAACATATTTCATGGAACAGAGATAACAGTGGAAAACGTTAAGCGTATGTTTGAAGTATGTCATTATATTCACTTGTTTGATGCATATCTTGGATACAGTTTATTTCAACTTGTAATATTCATGGTTATCATTGTGGGTAACTATTGTGAACTGTGATGGGTTAAAATGAAGTGTGATGGAAGAAGCATTGTGGGTGGGTAACTACTGTCGTGCTGGTGGTCTGATTAGAGATTCAAATGGCAATTGGATTGGTGGTGTTGAAGCTTGGGGTGACAGAATGCATACTAGTAGTAGTCTAACAGAAGCTTGGGGTATACTTCATCTTTGCCTTCTTCAATATGCATGGGAATTGGGTTTGAAAAAGATTATTGTTGAATCTGACAATCATGAGACTATCGATATCATAAATGATAATTGCGGGTGGGCCGCCGGTCCACACATCCGAATTATAACTCAAATACTTACAATACATGGCTAATTTGAGTTTGGAATTGAAATTCCATGTAATAGAACCGCCAATAGACTCATTCGAGGTCATCTTCCTGCAGCCGGTGTCGAACATCTTACTAGACCACCTGATTACATTTTGAATATCCTTATATTAGAGATGATTGTATTGGATTGTATATTTCCCAATAATTTTATGAATAAATTGGCTTCGACCCCATTTTTCCAAAAAAAATAAAAAAATAGTTATAGGCCATTAATGGACTTCAAATAATAATTGAGTTGAATGAATGGGTTTAAAACATATTTGGACTTTGAGGAAAATTTAATTTATATTATTTATTTATTTATTATCTACTTTAAATTTAAATTAATGGGTATAATAATTATTCTTTGATTTAAATTAGTTAAAAATATATATCATATTTTTTAAATTATAAACTTAATTGAAATTTTAAAATAATGTGAAAGTTGTTCGAGAGAATATCTATTTACATTGTTTTAAACTTTTAATAAATTTAGATACTTTAGTAGTAATTCATTATTTTATTTAGGGAGTAATAAACATTGTCCATGATATATATTATGTAATTAATCATTAAAAGGCGAATAATAATTATTTCTTAAAAAATATTTTATACAAAATTCAAGAACATTGGGACGTATGCTATTTCATATATTTCATATTCGTCAGCAAATTATACAAATCAATATTACATTTCAATTATTTTGATTTTTTAGAGGAGTAATATTATGTGAATTATATTATATTTATCGTTAATTATCACATCTCGCCCATTTGGGCGGGTTATACTAGTTCATCTCAAAACTATTAAAATATTGAAATTAAAATAATATTATTTTTATGATCTTATTTATTAATATATAGAATTATAATTTTTAGTAAACTAGGGGATGAGGACTTATCCTAGCTAGTGGTCAAGTCCCCCGACTCTCAATTTATAGATTGAGGGTTCGATTCCCATCCGGCCCTTATCCATCCCCTTTATCCCCTATGTAATCTATGTGGCTTGGACTCCCACATACCTTTGCCGACATATGCGTATCAATGTTTACCATTTTTTTTAGGAAATTAAATTTTTATTTAAGTATTTTAAAAATAATTATACATCATGTAATATAATATCAATACCAAACATTGTATATAATACTCCCTCCTTTGTTAAAAGTTGTAACATTTGTATAGTTGTTACTATTCACAGAGTAACTTTAATTCAAATTTTTAACACAGTTATATAAGATAAAATATAGTCAAGTGGGATCTTGTTAGATTCGTCTAATCGTGTAGTTTTAGAATATCAAATTTTTATAATTTTTCCTTTTATACAATTTGAGATATTAAGGGTTAAAAATGTGCATTGGATAACGTGAAATGCAGGAATGCTACAACTTTTGAAAAATGGAGGGAGTATTAATTTAATACAATCAAATATAATACGGTACAATGTTCCAAACATGTCATATGGGAGTAACCTTTTACCTTTATATTTACTGGAAGTAAATAAATTAATAGTATGTTCTTCTTCACTTAATGAGCTTTTCCTCCGGATCATGTGAAGGCACTACTGGTGGCTGATGCTTGTGGAACGTGGTTTCCACGTCTCTAACTAGTGTGGTTGTCAGATGAATTTTATTTTTCTATTTCACTTCCCTAGCCTGTATAGGCTGTGTAGCAAAAAAAAATCATGCATTAATGGAATAATTTTTTATTATGTTTATGCATTAATGAAGAGGGGTTTCTTCCTACTCACTTTAATTCTTCCATGTTACTATTCAACTGACTTTTTGGCGTATATCAGGTATCCCCATGTCACATTAGATTCAAGAATAATTTTTTAGGAATTGGTGGAGATTTTGAAGGGTTGTCTTCCTTAAAGCAGAATTCTGCATACAACACAAAGATTCGAACTCAAGATTTTTGCTTAAGCTGCCACAACTCCTCAACTTCTCTATTTTTAAGTTAAAAGTTGGTAGAATTATTGATTTTTAATTAAAATTTTATATTGAATATTTTATAAAATAATACTCCCTCTGTCCCATTTAAGATGTCTTGTTTAATTTCTGCACACAATCCAATGCACTTTTTCAATCGTTAATATCTCAAAACATATACAACAAAAAATTATGTAAAATATATATTATAAAACTACATGATTATACGATTCTAACAAGATCCAACTCGACTATTCTTTTTCAAACATATACTTGAAATAATATTGAGTCAAAGTTAAACATGAACAGTGCTAAAAAGTCAAACCAGACATCTTGCCTGGGACGGAAGGAGTAATAAATAGTTGTGTTGCCAAATCTTCGCCATGGCGGCCGCCATGTCGCCCACCAGGCGGGCGTTCTTGTGGTGCCGAGATTTTAAACTTGGCGTGATAACCTTCGCAATATTTCTTTTTATGCTTTCTATTTGCTGCTGCATTATAGCACCAATAGCACCTTGGCACATATCAATTTACTCATTATCTATATAATATATAAAAACAATATCACTTATGAACAGTAACATACTCTTATGAACAGTAACCTATCAATTCTCTCTCACAAAAATCCCCTTATGAACAGTAACCTACCCATTTCCTCAATATTCACTTTCTGCACGTAATCCAATACACATTTCTAATAATCAATAACTCATCAATAACTCAAACTGTGTATAAGAAAAAATTCTAAAATTTTGATATTTTAAAACTACATGATGAGACGAATCTAACGAGATCCCACCTGACTATGTTTTTTCGTATATAGATGTTGTATAAGCATTAGTCAATGGTTAATACTTCCTCCGTCTCGATATAAATGTTACGTTGGACTTTTTGACACTATTCGCTGTGTAACTTTGATTCAAATTTTTATCATAGCTATGAAAGGAAAAACATAGTCAAGTGAGATCTTGTTAGATTCGTCCAATCTTGTAGTTTTAGACAATCAACTTTTTATAAGTTTTTATTATACACAATTTAAGTTATAAACCGTTAAAAATGTGTATCGGCAAACGTGTCGGAAGGGAATGTAACAATTATATTGAGACGGAGGTAGTAATAAATAGTAGCAAAAGTCAATTTTTTTCACTATAAAATGAATGAATTATAAAAAAAAACAGTGAATTTTCAAAATATAGAAGAACAAAATTTGAGCGAAATTATTCACGTTAAATAATTTAATTTCATTAATTATTATAGATAAAGAATACTACCAAATAAAATATGTAACAAAAACTTTATGGGTTGATATTATATGTATTATTTAAATATATTTTCAGTATTTGTTATTATTCTTAACCAATACATTGAAATTATAGTTAAAGAATATATTGTAAATTATTAATAAATATTTTATAGATTGATATTATATTCATCAACGAATAGCAAATATTTATATTAGATAAATTGTAATACGACAATAAGTTGATGAAACTATAGTTATTTTAATTTGTCAATGGATTCATTTTTACAAGAGTATTTCTAATATTTTTCTAATTTAATTTGGAAATATCTACATTTTTATGAAATTTCTAATATCTCAACGCTTAAGGGTGTGAGTCAATATCAATAATAATCAATTATCAAGTACAATACCATTTCGCGTATTTTCTTTGTCAATGTATGACATTAGAGTTGTGAGTAGAAAGATTTTTATCTTTGATTTTTTATTTTTTTTGTCCTTTCAACTATTGTTTATAGTATAAGTATTTTTTAAGATACTAAATTATACTTCCTCCGTTCCTTATTAAATGCACATTTGAGATTTTGTTATTGTTCATTAAGTAACTTTGATTCGACTTTTTAATACAATTATATAAGATAAAATATAGTCAAGTGGGATCTTGTTGGATTCGTCTAATCGCATAGATTTAGAATATCAAATTTTCATAATTTTTACATGTATACAATTTGAGTTATGAATGAATAAAAACATGTATTGGATTGCGTGAAATGTGGGTCCGTAGCATTTAAAAGGAACGGAGGAAGTATTATATAAAATTGGTAATAACATACGATGGTCGATTTCTATGCAATGTATAGATGTACTCATATAATGCTTAAAATAGTTTAAGGGGGTTGAGGAATGCAATCACATAATAAAATTATATAATTTTATTTGTTAAATTAGATAATTATATTCATATTGTCCCTAATTTACGCTCATTGGGCGGGGAAATACTAGTACAAACAATAACATCATTTAACTAAATGTTTGTTTATTTGGGTTGATGGATTTGAATTTTGAGTGGGATTGGTGAAAGTACATTAGCCTACAAATGTTACTGGGCATCTCAGAAAACAACAAAGACAGCAAAATTTTGTTCATATCAATGTCATAGCTTAAAACAACATTCTTGTATGTACAAAAACAAAACAACAAACCATAAACATCACTGTGATCTTAATGCCTCAATTCACCACAATTGTAATAATGTCTTCAATTCCGTTATCCGTCAATTGCTCTTTAAGCTGTTTTTACAGACTTAAAAAAAACTGCAATGAGCAGACAGATATGGAATTGCCAATTTCAGTAGGGATCTCTTTATCGGGGAGCCACTGCTGATGATCAGCTGTTGGAGCGGGAAATGTTGAAGCGCAGCACAACAATTTCAGTAGGGATCTTTTTAATCCGGGAGCCACCATTGATGATCAGCTGTTGAAGCGGGCAATGTTTGAAGCACAGCACAACAATTTCAGTAGGGATCTCTTTAATCCGGGAGCCACCATTGATGATCAGCTGTTGAAGTGGGCAATGTTTGAAGCACAGCACAAAGAGCCACCAATTTTATTGTTAATAGGAAGAGGAAGGCTCCAAGATCCGATCCAGCCCAGTTTCCTAGATCTGTTTTTGGTGTACCATGAACGATGAGATTAGTTGGAACTCAAATTTGAAAATATTTGGTGTATGTTGTTGGGAAGGATTTTTGACCGGGACTATTTTGTGGTGTATTCTGTTTCTAATGAAGTAGTAGTAAGTAGATTTATATAGTTACTGTTGTTCATACTAGTATTAATTAATGGGCCGGGAATATATGGTAAGAGTGGGCAAAATATTGTGTCAAATCTGCTGTCCAAGTATGTATGTTTCTAGAACGTTACCTGGATTATGCCTGCCTGGCCAGCAACAATTTCAGGGTTGTCCCCTTCAGCTCATCGACTAGGCCTTGTTCAGGACAGAAACTAATTGAGGATTAAATGTCTTCACCTGTGAAATGATAACAGACATATTAGCGAACACTTGTCAATAACATGATTTCCATACTCACAATCTTGAAATTACTTGATCGGCGAGGATCGGAGAGTGACATTAAAGCCAGCTGCTGCAAGCGCAAAGACTCAACTTTCCTGATTTTCAGCTATTATGTCTGGAGTCTGCATAGAGCAACAAAACTCAATCCATTACCTCATCAAAACAAAATTAAAGTGAGACCAGCTGCACTCCACCTAAAGCCACGTTTAGCACTACTTTCCTAAAGCTGTAAGCTTGAAATGAAATGAACCATCATTTGAACAATAGAATCAAGTCGGTGGTCTTGTCCACACTTTAGATAACACATCAAAATACACACACGAAAAAGGAGGGTAGAAAAACTTCAAGAACATCTTCCATTCGCCTTTACAACTACTACTGAATCACTTATTCAACACTAAGAATTGAAGCTTGTTTCGTTTATTATCATCCCCAATTTCGTGATGTATTATAATCCCACTAGCCAAACGTCCCCAAAAATAATAAATTAGGAGTAGGGGCGTACCAGCACTCCCATTCAGACATCTGAACGACGACGAAAATCTTTTTGCACCCCTGAACAAACGAACAGCGGGAAAGGTGGGCTGTTAATCGGAGGAGGCGCACACGGAGGAGCCGGCGGACAGATTCCACCAAGGCAGCGGCTGGCTCAGAGAGGTGCTTTCAGATAAACAGACGCGTGAATAGCAACTCAATGACGGAGAGCGGCGTGCGGCGACAGCGTCGATTCATTGGCCGACGGAGGCGGTGCACTGCAAGGTTTCTTGGCGGCGGCACACGGCAGACAGCTGAAGCCTAGGCTCGAATTCTGTGGTGGCGGTCGCTGAGCTCGGGCGCGAGCTCGGTCGCGAGCTCGTACGCGAGCTCCTTCGCGATAGTCGGCGTGAGCTCGGAGGCCAGCTTGGAAGCGATCATAGCGGTAGTTGGCGGGGTAAGCTGGGGGTTTATATTCTTCAAGAATTTTGAGATCCTATTTTTTGGGGATGAATTTGAAAGAAAAAACTTAATGATCATTGCAATCCCGGTGCAACCCCTTCAAAAACATTTAGGTGCATACATCACAAAAAAAACATACGGCATCACAAAATACATCTTTAAGCATCACATTTTTGGCATCACACAACATATCTCTCCCAACACACAAAATACACCATTTCATAAATCACACAACTGCCACATCCATTGGCGTGCCTACATAGGGGCTTGGGGGGACCGCCGCCCCCCCGAGTTCGAAATTTGCCTTTTAATTTTATATAGCTATGTTTATTTTAGTTATAGTAGAAATCTTTTTAATATAATTTCGCCCCCCAAACTTTGACATTAATATTTTATACAGTCGTGCATATTTTAGTTATAGTATAAATAATTTTTCGGTAATTTATAGGGAAGAAGAGGAAAAAAAGACAACGTGCTTCTTTGTTAGTGGCTTTTTTAAGATAGGCTTATATATTCATTATTTTAATAAAATAAAATAATAAATTTGTCTCATTATCTAAAGTTGTAACTAGAATAGTGAGACATTTTTTTTTTTACCCTATATGTGATTGTTATCCTATGAAAATTAAAGATGAATTCAGGCGAAAACATTTGGTCATCCCGCCCCCCACCCCGGACACTCTGCGTCCACCACTGCCCACATCACACACATGGTGGCTGCATGTGCAGCCACCTGCACACTAACCCATTCCTGTTCATTGGGTGGGAATTGGTGTGGGCCGTTCATGAGTTCTTAAGATGTCATTGTACATAAGAATGTGTTAATCTATAATATACTAAAATTGAATTCCCCCCAAAACCACTATTTCTTCAATTTATTGTTATATTAATTGTTTCTTTGACTAATTCTAACATAAATCCTCCATTTTAGTTAATTAATCATTCATATCCTATTTTTTATATCTTTTCTTATATAAAGAAATGTAAAAAAATTATAAAAAAATTTACATTAAATAAAGGTTGTATATCATTATTACACACTCATGAAAATCCTTGAATTGAAAATTGTAAAAAAAAAAAATTATTCAAGATGGAAATTTCATTCAAAATATTTTAATTTGAAAAAAAAATATTATTCAAGATCAAAATTTCATTCAAAATATTTTAATTTACGTTAATTTCAAAAATATATTCTTTTTTATTGTTATTTATTTCAATAACTAATGGAAATACTAATACCAACGTCTTGAGAGATGTTAATATAAAATGTATTTAATTTTTATTATAAGTTTTGTTGAATTCTAAATAAATTATAAAATACTGATTTTATATCATAACTTTAAATTTTATTATTATTAGTATTAGTACTACTACTACTACTGCTACTACTACTGCTGCTACTACCACTACTACTACTACTACTACTACTACTGCTACTACTACTACTACTACTGCTGCTACTACTGCTGCTACTACTACTACTGCTGCTACTACTGCTGCTACTACTACTACTACTCATTATTTAGATAGTGTATTATGATCAATGGTTTGCTCTGAAGACTTTTATGTAAGACCTGTGGTCTCATTCTTATGTGAATATCTATTATTTCATTTAATCTGATGAGATATATGTAGTGTTTTTTTTTCAAAACTATGGTGTTGATCATGTGATTCTTCACCTGATCATTTATATTGACTTTGAATGTAAACATCCTTTGATGGTTCATGAATTAGGTAGTATTGAAGTGGTCATCAAACTACATTGTAATAAGATGCCTTTAATTATTTGGTTTTATTTTGATCCTTTTCTAGATAATTCTACATTTTGATATCAGATGGGTTTGGACGGATGACCATTTCAAAGCATTCTAACGAAGATGGAGATAGCCTCTTAAATATCAGAGAGTTTAATGACTAAGTCTGAATCACTAAGAGTTTAGCTTTCATAGGGAAATAACATATGTGTTTTGATTATGTATTGAATATATATATATTTTTCATTTTTCATTTTATTTTTCTACACCCAGCTGAAACAAGCACTTCAAAGTTACTACAGTGGTTGTGCAAAGAATATATACAATACTATAAAATATTTTCTTTAATTAATATTCCTAGATGTAAGCTACAATTACTAGGAGTTCTCGCATCTCGGAAATATTTGTTTCAATATTTCTTCTTCAATATTGTTCATTGTTAATTTGATATTATGTCTTGTCAAAACCACACAAAAAAAAAACCATAATAATTACCATGATTCTTAGTTTACCCTGCTTCTTAATGTCATTTAAGTGCATGCTTGCCATATTACCATCAATTTATTATTGTATCCAAAACGGTTTGTATAAAACAGTTGATTCATGAAGCTGAAAAGTTGGTAGTATATTGTTCTGCTGGGATATTTAAATACTACAACTTCCAAATTTACACTAATTCTTATAGTTATCTTGCTACCTCAAAAGCAAAATGAGAGATACAACACCCCATACTTTTGATGTCCACTAATTTTAAAATACCCTTTCATTCCCTTGAAGCTTCGGGACAATGAGTTTCCACATCAAGATAGTTCATGATTTGTTTATTTTCTTTTGTTTTTTCTTCATGTAGTCAAAAATTCATAATAAAATTGATGCAAATGCTTAAAATCTCTTGAAGATGTAAAATTGTAGGTAAATGTTCAATATTTTATGTAAGGTTGATTACATTGCATTGTAACTTGGACAGTTGATTATCTTTGGTAGACTGATTAAAAGTGCCTTAACAACACGTGTTCTTTTCATAAAAGTGGATAATCCCATACAATATCATTTTCTATTCTATATTAATCAAGGGCCAATTAACCGAATATTCTGTAATTCTTTGTGATTCTTAGGTTGCATTAAAAATTTTAGATTTCAATTTCAAACAAATTTAAATAACTAACCCTAAATAATAAATTTTGTCTTGTGTTATTTTTATTATTTAATATTAAATTATTGGTATTATGTATATTAATAGTTTGAATATGATTTTTTTCCTGAATGGTTTGGTTGATGCCACTCTAATGAATTCACTGATTGTCAGACACTTTGTTGTGAGATTTTTTACTCTTACCAATAGGGAAGGGAAGTAATGTGTAGCCATTTTTTTTATATTTACAATGTTTTTTAAAATTAAAAAACTTAATGAAAGGGGCATCATGCCGATTGTATTTTTTATATCTCAACCTCATTGTGGTGTTTTCAATAATAGATATATAAGTATCAGTTTAATTTACAATAGAATGTATGTTTGATTTCACATGAAATGATAATTTTATGCCACTAATTTTAGACTATATTATTTATCTATACTAAGATTTTTTCATAATTTTTGTTTATTTTTTTATTCTATATATTGATGAAAATATCTTGTCCGGTGCATCGCACGGGTGGATATTATTAGTTGTTATTGATTATAAGGAGTGTATTGTGTGAGGGGCACTTTTCATTTTGTTAATAGTGAAAAATATTGTACAAATATTAATATTTAAAAAATTTAATAATAAATCACAAATAAAATATATATTGGAATGATCTACCATGTTTTATAGTAACTAATTTATTAGAAGTATATGTCATATGAAGTACTACTTTATACTAGTATAATAAACTTATTTCATATATTGAAAAAATTTATCTATTAAAGCATATAAATTATTACTATTATTTTAAGTAAAGTACGTAGGTTATTATTTGTGAGTGAAAATATGCAGGCCACTTGTTTTTTGAATTTTTTTTTGTTTAAACGCATATACAGGCTTATTTTCAAAATTGTTACTGTTTATTTGAAATACTAGTATTACTTTAATATACTAATAATGATGTAGATATAGATATGATATTGTTTTTATATATTGTATAGATTATTAGAATTTTTTCAGGAAATGATAAATGAAAATATTATAGCACATGTCATCCAAAAAAGATAAATAGATAATTCAAAATTAAACAAAATTGAGATTCTTCTTACCTCCATGAATGTAACATCTTCATTCCCGTCTTCTTGCAATTTCTCTTTAAGTGTTTCTACAGACTTCTTCAACTGCGGTTTGCTCCATCCTGTTATGGAAATCAATTCCAGCGTCGAGATGTTGCCAATTTCACTAGGGATCTCTTTAAGGTCACTGCATTCTTTCATGATCAAGTGTCGGAGCACAGGGAAATGTTCCCAGGACGACACATTCCACTCCACAAGGTGAGTACTTACCAGTTTCAAGTATTTGAGTTTTTGAAATTGATCATCTCCTGTCTCCCACTCATCCCATTCAAACCGAACAGTATCTAATATGAGAACCTCAAGTTTTGGTAGTGCCCCAATAATAGATATACGCTCCTGATTCAGGGCACAACGATTTAGGCTTAGCTTTATGATAGTACTTGGGAATGTGATCTCAACTTTTTGAAATAAGTCGTCGTCCACTACTCTAAGGGATTGAAGCTGGATAAATAAGTTGAAATCCAAAATAGACGCCGACTTCAAATGTAATAGATGGCATACAAGTTTGCGGATGCGGGGAAACACTTTCAATTGCTGTCCACGCTTTTGGCTGGAAATAAAAACAGCAGAAATATACTCAAGGTTATAGGTATGGGAGGTATTACAATCGATGTCCAAATATACTCGCGGGGCCCTAAGATATCTTAACTTCATCATCGCATCTAAAAAGCTTGAGGTTATATGAATGTCATGGTATAAAATAAGGAACTCAAGGTTGGAAAATCTGCCCATTGGTTCTAGCTTCCAAGTTGTTTCCAAGTATCTCAAGTGAACTAGATCTTGTATTCCATCCAAAACATTTGTACGGCCTATATTTTCCAAGACGCGAAGTAATTTCATTTGGCCAACTTTTATAACTGGATAACTTATCTCGTGACAGTCCACAAAAGACCTAATGTACTTGGATGAGTCGGGCAGATACACTCTATTATAATATGGGAAAGGCCGAACATGGCATGTGATACGTTGAACTCCATGATCGCGGAAGGAAATGTCACTGAAAATGGAAGAATATAACATTTAATTTGATATTGTGTGTCACCAATTCAAACTAACTAACAAGACATACCATCTATATATATAATTAACCATAAATATCAAGTTTAAATGAGAAATGTACAAAGAGCAAGTGAACGAACTCACCCATCCGGTACTTTTAGAAAGTTGCCTTCTTCAAAAATTTTCAAGCACATGTCACGCAATAGATCATGCATTCTGCAAACTTTGGCTTCCCCTTTACGATTTCTTTTGGCAACCATTATGAGGTTTTTATTGATTAGCTCGTCCATATATTCCTTTGCTATATCATCCACTCTCTTTCTCTCATCCAGTGAAATAAATCCTTCAGCAATCCAATGTTGCACCACTTTCTTCACAATAATCTTTTCATCTTCAGAAAACCTTCCGAAATAAAGGAAGCAAGGCTTCAAGTGGTGAGGTAAATACATGTAACTGAGTTCCAATGATTTTGCGATGAAGCTATCTTGATACGACAAGATGTAGGAATCCATAGTTTGTCCCACATTTTTCCACGCATTTAAATCGTTCTCCATAGTCAAAAGAATTCCAGCAACAACTACAACTACAAGTGGTAGACCATTACATTGTGCTGCAATTCTTGCTCCTATGTGTTGTAGTTTGGGAGGGCATGATCCTTCATGGAAAACTTTCTTCTGTAATAGCTTCCAACATTGATTGTTTGACAAAAGGGGAAGTGCATGGATGGTGCTATTGCATTGATATGCTACTTTTTTGTTCCGACTGGTGAATAATATTCGACTACCATTTCCATCATCAGGAAGGTATCCCTTAATACCATTCCATGCATGTAACTCCCATATGTCATCCACTACAACAAAGTACCTTCGTCCTTTTAAAGTTTGATAGACAAGTAGACCCACTTTATCTTCAGTTTCTTATGCGAGTGTGGCTTCTTTGACCTGAGAATCCAAACCCATTAAGATCTCTACTAGTAAATTTTTCATCCTATATGCTTGTGAAACAATACACCAAGAAATTCTGTCAAATCTATCTCACTGCGGGATGATTGTATATCTTTTTGGCCAAAGTTGTTTTGCCAAGTCCTGGCATCCCAGTGATGGAAATTATTTGCAACCTTCCTCCTCCTCCAATCAGTTCTTCAAGAATTTGAAGCTCCTCATATTTGAATCCAACCACTGTGTCATCATCGACCATAGAATTTATTCCAGTTTGAAGTGATGGTCCTGCAGCAAAGTCATCTCGCACTTGTAACACCCGATCAACTTCAAGATTTTCCCGAACCATTTCGTGAAGCCTACTCCCAACGAGCTCAACACTGTGGATAATGTGAGGGAGCTTAAGGGCGAGGTACCAGGCTGGAGCATCTCCACACAAAAAATAGTTGACCAGATATTCAGCATCAAATGTGAGCATCACGATTTGTTTCAGATAATCTATTTTATCGGAATGCTTGTTAAACAAAGACCATGAATGTTTTAGGGTCCCATGAAGCTTTTCAACCGTCATTTCTCACCTCAAGAATGGAATTATCTTCCCGATTCATTAAATTCCTGTTAGGTGGTGCCTCTATTCAGTGGTAGGTGCCGCCATTACTTCCAATTTGGTGTGCTACACTGTAGCAATTGCAGCTAAAGCTGCTCCTCGATTGCCTATAAATAGGCCATTCATTTTGATGAATTAAACACCCCAGCAGAGAGAGCAAAGCAGCTTGTCTGGCTTTGAAAGCTCCTTCCCAGTGTAGTTTATATTTTAGCCTTTGTGAGTCTTTCTTGCCAAGAGGGTTTTGCGGTATAGGATTATTTCCTATAGCCTTTTGTAATATTGTTTCTCCCTCATAGTGAAATAATAATTCGGTGGGGCCCGGAGGACGTAGGCAAATTTTGTGCCGAATCTCGTTAAATCTTGGTGTTCTCTTTATTGTTTAATTAATAGCTCCATTATTCGGGTATAATTTTGGTGGAAACCAACCCGATTTCCACAACAATTGGTATGAGAGCCTTGGTTGCATAGTATGCTCTATGGTCGCAGCTAAGCTGATCTTCCACATCAGAAACGCATCTCGGTTGAGCTACCGTTTTTGAGCTATTAATTAAACTTTGAAGCAGAAATGGCAGATAGGTCCAGTGAAACGTCAACTTCAGATTCGAAGCCGTTGGTGACATCGTCATCACGGACGATGGTTTCAAATGCCAAATTTGACGTCGAAAAATTCGACGGTACCAATAATTTTGGTATGTGGCAGTGCGAGGTGTTGGACATCTTGTACCAGCAGGAGCTGGATGGGGCACTTGAAGAAACCAAACCAGATGGTGTTGATGATAAAGACTGGACGAGGATCAACCGCCTTGCGTGTGGTACAATTCGGCTATGTCTCTCAAAGGAGCAGAAGTATCCACTCATGAGAGAGACGATGGCGCACAGACTGTGGAAAGAACTGGAAGATAAATTCATGAAAAAGAGCACGGAGAACAAACTCTACATGAAGACGAAGCTGTATCGATTCCAGTATTTGCCCGGTACCACGATGAATGAACACATAACAAGATTCGATTCTTTGATCACCGATTTATTGAATCTCGACGAGAAGATAGATGACGTTGACAAGGCGTTGATACTGTTAGCTTCGCTCCCCGATGAATACGAGTATATAATTGTTAGTATGCTGACTGGAAAGGAAACAATTTAAAGAAGTTACCACTGCCTTATATTCTAACGAGATCCGAAAGAAGGATAAGTTAGAACACAGGAGTTCGACTGGTGAAGCTCATACCGTTCGAGGCCGAAGCCACAAGTACAAGCCAGACAGAAGAGGCAGATCCCAGTCAAGAGGCAGAGTGTCAAAAGATGAATGTATCTTTTGTCACGAGAAAGGACATTGGAAGAAAGATTGTCCCAAGCTGCAAAAGAAAAAGGGGAAAGCGGTAGCAGAGGCTTGTGTTGCTGATAGTGATGAGACAGAGTATTCTTTAGCTTGTGTCTCATCGGTAACGACGTGCACTGACAACTGGCTGCTAGACTCAGGATGCTCATTCCACATGTGTTCCAGGAAGGAGTGGTTTGTCAACTTTGAAAGTGTTGACGGTGGAGTTGTCTACCTAGCCAACGACGGATATTGCCAGATAGCTTGAGTTGGTTCAGTATATCTGAAGAACCACGATGGAACAACCAAGGTGCTGACGGAAGTCCGGTACATACCACAATTTGCCAAGAATCTCATATCCGTGGGACTCTTGGAAGCTAAAGGCCACTCCATCAGCATTCAGAATGGGATTATGAAAGTGATCTCGGGAGCACTTGTCGTCATGAAAGGTATAAGGAAAAATAACTTATACCACTTCCAGGGCAATACAATGGTTGGCATTGCAGCAGCAGTATCAGAAACAGACAAGGAAGAGAAGATGACCAAGCTATGGCATATGAGGCTTGGGCATGCTGGGGAAAAATCTTTGCAGACTCTGGCAAAGCAAGGATTATTAAAGGGTGCAAAGACTTGCAAACTTGAATTTTGCGAGCAGTGTGTTCTGGGAAAGCAAATGCGGGTGAAGTTCGGAACAACAATCCATAACACTAAAGGCATTATGGATTACATTCACTCAGATGCGTGGGGACCTACCAAGACGGCTTCTCTGGGAGGAAACCACTATTTTGTAACGTTTGTTGATGACTTTTCCCGGAGAGTATGGGTGTATCCCATGCAAACAAAAGATGAAGCATTCGGGAAATTTCTCGCTTGGAAGAAAATGATGGAGAACCAGACGGGGAGAAAGATTAAAGTGCTTCGATCTGATAACAGCACGGAATATCGAAATGACCCTTTTTTCGATTTGTGCAAGAAGGAAGGTATTTCCCGACATTTCACTGTGGGGACACGCCACAACAGAATGGTGTGGCTGAACGGATGAACCGAACCTTATTGGAGAAAGTTCGGTGTATGTTGTCCAATGCTAATTTGGGCAAGCAGTTCTGGGCTGAAGCGGTGACATATGCGAGCCATCTAATCAATCGACTACCATCAGCTGCTCTTAAAGGCAAGACACCTTTGGAGGCATGGTTTGGCAAACCTGCAAATGATTATGATTCTTTACGTGTGTTCGGTTCCGCTGCTTATTATCACGTGAAAGAATCAAAGCTGGATCCGAGGGCGAGAAAATCTGTTTTCGTAGGGATATCTTCTGGAGTCAAAGGATATCGCCTATGGTGCCCGGAGTTGAAAAAGGTGATCTTTAGCAGGGATGTTACGTTCAACGAATCAATAATGTTGAATAAGGTAACCAAGCAGCAGACGGATAGTACTCCTCAGCAGGTGGAGCATTATCCTCAACAGGTGGAGTTTCAGACATCTACAACCAGAGAGGTAGATGGTCAACCAATAGAAGACGATGGTCCAAGTACCGAAGAAGAGTCTAGTGAAAGTGAGGTTTTAACCCAAGAACCTCAGGAGCAACAAGATTTACCAATTGCAATGAGGAGGCCAAGAAGAGAAATTAGGAGACATGCTCGATTTGAAAGTATGCTGGCCTATGCACTTCCTGTTATTGAAGAAGGTATACCACAAACTTTTCTTGATGCAAAAATTAGCCCGGAAAAAGAAAAGTGGAAGAAAGCCATGGACGAGGAAATGCATTCCCTTGAAGCAAATCACACGTGGAAGCTAGCTAAACTCCCAGAGGGAAAGAAGGCAATTGGTTGCAAGTGGGTCTATGCTCAGAAAGAAGGATTTCCAGAAAAGAATGACGTTCGCTACAAGGCAAGATTGGTAGCTAAAGGCTATGCACAAAAGGAGGGGATTGACTACAATGAGGTATTTTCCCCTGTTGTAAAACATTCATCCATTCGTATTTTGTTGGCCTTGGTAGCGCAGTTTGACTTGGAACTAGTTCAAATGGATGTCAAGACGGCATTCTTACATGGTGATTTGGAGGAGGAAATCTACATGACCCAACCAGAAGGATTTGAAGTTGCTGGAAAAGAAGATTGGGTTTGCAGGTTGAACAAATCGCTTTATGGATTGAAACAATCTCCAAGGCAATGGTATAAGCGATTTGATCAATTTATGATTGGCCAGAAGTACACCAGGAGCAATTTTGATCATTGCGTATATTTCCGTAAGCTACATGATGGATCTTTCATTTATCTTCTTCTATATGTAGATGACATGTTAATTGCTTCAAAACATAAAGGAGAGATAAACAGGTTGAAGTCACAACTCAGCAAGGAGTTCGAAATGAAAGATCTCGGTGAAGCAAAGAAAATTCTCGGTATGGAAATAACGAGAGACAGGAAGAGGGGCACTCTGAGTTTGACTCAGAAGCAATATCTGAAGAAAGTATTGCAGCGGTTTGGCATGACGAACAAAAACCAAACCTGTAAGTACACCGTTTGCTCCTCATTTCAAACTTAGTGCTTCACAATGCCCGAAGACGAAAGAGGAACGAGAATACATGTCAAAGGTTCCTTATTCAATGCGGTGGGTAGCTTGATGTACGCAATGGTGTGTACAAGGCCTGACATTTCACATGCCGCTGGAGTAGTGAGCAGGTACATGCATGATCCCGGTAAAGATCATTGGCAAGCTGTGAAATGGATTCTAAGGTATATCTTGAAAACCTTAGATATTGGGTTGATATTTGAGAAGACTAATGTTACTGGTCAACATATAGTTGGGTACTGTGATTCAGATTATGCAGGAGATCTGGATAAACGTCGATCAACTACTGGATACGTATTTACTTTTGCAAACGCACCAGTTAGTTGGAAGTCTACCTTACAGTCAACCGTTGCTTTGTCAACAACGGAGGCAGAATACATGGCCATTACAGAAGCTGTTAAGGAATCCATTTGGTTACAGAGATTGCTGGATGACTTAGGAGTTGGTCAGAAACATGTAACAGTGTTTTGTGATAGTCAAAGTGCCATTCATCTAGCAAAGAACCAGGTATATCATGCTAGAACCAAGCATATCGACGTGCGGTATCATTTTGTGCGGGAAATAGTTGAAGAAGGTGGAGTCAAGGTACAAAAGATCAAGACCACCGAGAATCCTGCAGACATGTTGACGAAGGCTGTAACAGGTATCAAGTTCGAACATTGTTTGAACTTGATAAATGTCTCAAGAGGTTGAAGTTGGCGCTGAAAAGCGCATTTGGAGGTCCTGCCGAATTTCGTGATGAGAGAACCTCGAAGAAGACACTATGGTTGAAATTGGGACGCACCAAGGTGGAGATTTGTTAGGTGGTGCCTCTATTCAGTGGTAGGTGCCGCCATTACTTCCAATTTGGTGTGCTACACTGTAGCAATTGCAGCTAAAGCTGCTCCTCGATTGCCTATAAATAGGCCATTCATTTTGATGAATTAAACACCCCAGCAGAGAGAGCAAAGCAGCTTGTCTGGCTTTGAAAGCTCCTTCCCACTGTAGTTTATATTTTAGCCTTTGTGAGTCTTTCTTGTCAAGAGGGTTTTGCGGTATAGGATTATTTCCTATAGCCTTTTGTAATATTGTTTCTCCCTCATAGTGAAATAATAATTCGGTGGGGCCCGGAGGACGTAGGCAAATTTTGTGCCGAACCTCGTTAAATCTTGGTGTTCTCTTTATTGTTTAATTAATAGCTCCATTATTCGGGTATAATTTTGGTGGAAACCAACCCGATTTCCACAACAATTCCCAAGATCATTTAGGAAAGAATCAACAGTGAAAACCGAAGGCATAACAAAGTCGAGGGTGTTGGGAGCAGTGTTAATATATGAGGGTGAATTGAAGAATTGGATTACATTATCTTTCAAGAGGATGATGGGCTCTGATAGGATCTCATCAATTTGATTCATTGGGGGAGGATGAGGAGAAAACAGAAATGAGTAAACTAATCTACCAGATTCATTAGCCAGTGACTCAAACTGAGACAAGAGAGTTTGCACTTCCGAAAGATTCTCAGTCCATTGAAATGGAGAATCAAGAAGAATGGTATTAAAAGACCGTAACTCAGTCATAACAACATGGAAGTGTGGTTTATCAACTAGTAATTGAACAAGGAAAGCCATAAAGCTGAACATTCCTAGGGTGGTTGAGCATTGGTACCTTGAACAGTTCCTCGAGATCCTGCAAGAAACTTTCCACCCATTTGCCGCGAGTCCAAAATTTTTTCCCGAGGTCCAAGGTTGCGTAACTGGTTTGGTTCCTTCTGTTTTTCTCCATGAAATCATTAACGCCCAGGACTGAGGCATGATCACGAACCACCACCAGATATGATACTACAGACAGCGGGATGTTCACTGATATATTCCACCCGAAGGGATTAATTGTTTTGATCCAGGAGATAATTTGGTCAATGAGACGGTGCAGAGATTCTGTATGGGAAGACTCCATTTCTGCTGGAAGAAAGGGTTGAGTGGTGAGAGAGATTTGGGTTGAAGAAGGTTGCTACGGAGATTGGAGATTTGCACCAGGAAGAAATGGTGAAAGATGAAGCCTGAACTTAATTAGTCGTTTCTCATAAGGTAAAAAGTCTTTCTTTATTCCATGTACACCGGTAGTGTGCTGTCGTCCAGCTGCTACCACTTCTCTGTGTGCACCGCCTGATCAAGAACTAGTCTGTGTGCAGCTGCTAGTTTTTCAGTATCAATTATATACTGTAAATGATAATAAAATAATGTCTTTGAAATCGCATTTATTGTTATCTATTAGGAGAACTATAGTATATACAAACAAAGGGGACTGGTTCAAGTCCTGAATCAGGAAGGATCTGAACTGCTTGAATTATTATGTTTCATGCTGTATAGGATTTTTGGGAAGGGACTGGTTCAAGTCCTGAATCAGGAAGGATCTGAACTGCTTGAATTATTATGTTTCATGCTGTATAGGATTTTTGGGAAGATTAGTTGTAATTTAATTGATATACATTCCATTAATAAATTAATTCTAAGTATTACGTATTCAATCAATAATTAATATGCATTTAATACATTGTTTTAATTGCTGTAATTGTGTGACAAGTCATTATTTTCACAAAATGTATTGAATCATGTGGGAGTTATTTTAAGAAATTAATATTGCCAAAAACGTAAATGATATCTTTTTTATGATATATATTTTGTGTATTTAGAAAAGTATGTAAAATATTTTTATAAAATAGGTAATTAAAATATTCACGAAACTAATTAAAATATACTGTGTATTGCCAAAACACGTAATTAAAATGGGAAATCCTAGTTAAATCCCTCTCCATTTAAGTTATTTTAGTTAAATCCCCACATACTTTTGTTATCATGTATTAATACCTAATTGTGAAATACATACCATTTAAATCCCCATTACATAAAAGAAAAGAGATAACAATATAAATGTGTAAAATTACAATTGTAACCTTACTTTTCCTGCCAAAAGTTGATGAGTTGATGGGGTAATTATTACTTTCTTTCTCTCTCTCTTCTTACATAAATTTATTTTGTGTGTATACGTACTCTCTCGTTCCTTTTTAGTTGTATTTTTAGAAATAAAAAAGCATTCCAAAATAGTTGTCACTATACATATTTATCTTATACTTTTCCAATATTACCCCTATATTGTCATAAAAGATATTCCTAGAATACTGTGCATTCTCTCTCCACTCTAATTTTATTTTTCATTCCCAAAGAAAACACATAAGGGTAAAAGTGGAATAATACAGAATAATGATTACAATCCTTAGTAAATGTGTTTCTTCCTAAAACGACTACTAATAAGGAACAGAGGGAGTATTATACACACAACCAGCCCCCAATCGTTATAGCTTCTCTGGGAAAGTTTTTTTCGTGCGAAATCAAAGAACGTTGGGAAGGAAGAGAGCTTGGCCAGCTGATCAACGAGGGAAGAACATTGGAGATGAAAAATGGATAGAGTTTATAATTGAGTTTCATACCTGGCCAGCCGATGAAAGAGGGAGGGATAGGTTCTTCGCACCAGCTTCTTTTGTGGGAAGAAACTTGAGAAAGAAGAGACCACAGTTAGGGCAGGGGTCTTGGAGAAGGTCAATGAGACATTCTTCAGATGGAGGAAAAGAGGTAGGTTTTTTAAGGAGAAAGCTTGGTGAACGAGAGGGATATTTGGAGGGGAAGAAGTATGATGAGCTGTAGTGAAGAGCCACCATGGGGAAGAGAAAATTTTTTTTGTCATTACAAATCGGAGGGGCATCTTTTGGCAAGATTATTGTGAAGAATAAGGAAGCTGCAGCAAGAGAATGACGTAAGTGTGGTGTTAAACGAAATATACAGTAGTGCCAAAACCTATCCATTTGGTGTTTTATTTTCTGAATGCTCATTGGTGCATGTATGCATTATCGGAAATATTTGCGTTTGGAAGTAAATGAGTATTTTTCTTTTCTCATGCAAAGATCATGAATGTTTCCACTGTTCCATATATGGAAATGCCATTTAGTAATGTGCACATGTATTTTATAGGTATTTGTGTTGTGTTATACATGTTTACATACTGTATCGTGTTTCAGGGAGGAAGCATGTTGTTTTTTGCTAGTAATGTTGTATTGGAATATATGTATTGCTATAGTATGTTGTGTTATGCATGCTTCGATGTTTTATTCACTTTCAGTAACGGAAGTATGTTGCACGCTGCATATTTGTGCAGACATTGAGAAATGCGATGTTATTGGTGAATTATTTATTGCAAGACGGATACGGAAGATGATGAAGAATGCTATAACTTTGTTGAGGAATGCAACAAGGATATAACAGTGGTGTGAGCTCATGCTTTTAACGGGGAAAGCCAAAAGTTTAAAAGTGTGGATCATTGTTTTAAATGAGGTAAGAATTATTTCATATAGTCGTATGTATGTTGTTAAGTATGAAAATAAGTGTTGTTATTAAGTGTCATGCTTCTTGTTAGTTCGGTGTTTTACGGTTTTAGTTTAGTGTTTAAATGTTATAGTTTGGTGTCATTGCAGGTGTTGAAATTGTACCCTTATAAGGATAAAAAGAAATGGTCAGGGGTATTAAAGGTTGCGGCTTATGCTGCTATATATGACGAGATGTTTCAACGTTTGAATTCTATCATCTAAGCAATACCTCTATCTTCAACTTTCAATGAATATTCGGAAGAAAAAGCATATACCATCCCAAGACAAACAAACAATATTCGGTGTGGCCTATGCCGACAGCGAGGGCAAAACAAGCTACCTGCAGAGAGGCATACAAAACGATTGCCCGATTCACACATGCACAGTGATGTTTTTGCACACAGACTGCACTTTTGTACATATTGATGTTTTTTAAGTTACTGTGATGTTTTCCACAAACTGAAGTGGTATTATTTTTAAATGGTTTCATTGTTTGAAACATTGGATAACGGTTACTTTGGATTGGTATTTACTTGTAAACATTGGACAATGGTTACTTACTTTGGATGAATATTTACTTGTAAACATTGGATAATGGTTACTTGCTTTAGATCGGTATTTACTTATAAACATTGAATAATGATTACTTACTTTGGATCCGTGTTTACTTGTAAAATTAGACAGTGGTTACTGATTTGTTGTGTATCTAACACCGCACATTGTTTCTGAAAGACCATAATTATTAACAAAACACACTGGCAGTAAGGAAAACAAAAACATCACATTTTCTTCAATGACATTTTCTTACTAAATAATGTTTGAAGGTTGTGCACGTTAAGTTTTTGCTCATTTAAGATTAAATATAATTTTATCTATTATAGCTTGCATGTACTCATTTGGGATCATATGAACAAAGTGTACTACATGTTACGAAAGGAAACAACCAATATTTGGAGGGTTTTCCACACATTGAAGCTAACAACCTCATACTTTGATACACCTAACAGATTTAACAGCCTGAGATTTCAACGAAAATGTTGGGTATTTACATGTAAACGATGGACAATTGTTACTGATTTGATGTGTATCCAACACCACACTTTGTGTCTGAAACACCACAGTTATGAACAAATCACACTGGAGTAAGGGAGACGAAAACATAACATTTTTTTTCAGTGACATTTTCCTACTAAATAATGTTTGAATATAATTTTATCTATTATAGCATACAAATACTCATTAGATTACGTTTTCACTTATATTGGATAGGATTTAACATAATTTTATCTATTATAGCATACAAGTATTCATAAGATTTGGGGTAAACCATATGCTACTTTCTTTTAACTGGTGACTTCATAGGATACAATTAAAAACCACAACTATAAAAAAGACCCCGAAACACTATACATGCAAAAGAAAACACTACATTCATTCACATAAAATACAAAATTCCGCTACTTAAAACATCACTGTTGTTGTCAAATATCACGCTCCAGTGTTCAGTGGAACACCACGTCTAACCAAAAT